>CM061141.1:137839825-137864825 GCA_030789695.1 Scilla litardierei
CGTTCTAACATATAAATCGCACCATAAACCTGTACACCAACTATACGTACGCCTATTACTATTACGCCTAACGTGCATATCACCGTACTAGCATACAATTGCAATCATTAACAAGTATGACTAAGGTACATATACTTCTAGTAATTAGCCAACACTAAGTCTAATACACACCGATATTCCTGTAGTGATATAACTAATCGTCTGCTTAAGTATAAATACACACTAGATACTCCTTACTCGACTATATACATATTTATCACAAATTACTGTGCATGCACATATGACACAATAGACCATCACACCACACTAATATATCAAGGGTAAACGCACTTATACATGAGTGGTACTTAGAGATTCACACACATGGCCCCACAACCTCTATCTATACACATGCACAACAACAAATTACAATCAATGCTAATGGTCCCACTATACTTCAACTAAAATTGACATAAGCAAAGATAAGCACTAAAGTGGTAACCAAGTAATAGGGTAGGATTCAGAGTTGGATGAGGCAACGAGTTAATGTTGTGATGGACGGTTCCGAATGTGGTATGGATAAACTAGTAGTTTGGTTGGGTGACACAAAATATCTAAGAATAATTTAAATAATTAGGAAGGTAAGGATATGTGAGGGAAAAATAACATCGTTATAATTTATGTAGAATAGCTAGCATAAGGTAGGAATTAAAACGTAAAATGTGATCAGTCAAATAATACGTGAAGAGTAATATGGGCATGGTGATGTAGTGTTTGTTTTGTAAATGGGAATAGGTTTGTAAATATTTATACATATATATATAGAAATATGAAGACAATGTCTGTAAGACTGATACACAAGATATTGAAGTTCTTTTTAACCGAGGAAAGTATTATTTTTTTTTTAAAGTATGTATGAATGACTGTTTTAGAACATGTTAGTAAGAAAAAGGAGATGATATTTCGAACTAGGAAAAAAAACAGAAATAAAATTTTAAAAAGGAGTTCTTTATATAAGAAAAATAGAGTAGCTATACGAGATTACGTGGAAGGTAAGTACGGAAGATGTATGTTTGAAAAACGCTATAAGATAGTAACTAAAGATCGCGTCAGAAAGGTTTCTAATCAAGATTGGGTTCAAGTCGACTGAAGCGTAGAAATTCTAAGTAAAGAGTTTTCGAAAAGGATTTTAAACTTTGCAAAGAGTTCAATAACAGAAATATCGAAAATACTTTTTAGGAGAACCTGGATCTGCAATGGGGGTTCAAGGTTAAAGATGACAGACCTGAAAATTTTACGCGAATCGAGGACAGGGAATATGTTCGACGATCGAGACGTAAGGACAGCTAAGAGGTGACTCCGTGAATACGCTACGATGGTTTCTTGCG
Source organism: Scilla litardierei (assembly GCA_030789695.1). Taxonomy (NCBI): domain Eukaryota; kingdom Viridiplantae; phylum Streptophyta; class Magnoliopsida; order Asparagales; family Asparagaceae; genus Scilla; species Scilla litardierei. The sequence continues at coordinate 137,841,193 of CM061141.1, forward strand.
ATCATTAATATGGAAGTGCCAATGACTAGGGAAAAGTACAATCGGGGGAAACAGTAATCATTGGGTCGACTAATAATTCGAAATCTAAGACGTGCTAGGATTTTCTAAAGAACAAGGCTGGGATAGAGTTCAAAGAAGAGTGTTCTTGAGGATTAAGATTGTAATCTTCTCTATGTTGTTTAGAGTGTTTTGCATATGCACGACCAGCATGGGCCACCACTAAAACCTGTCACGCCCCGCTTCCCATTGTACTTGGGGCGAGGACGCGACGAAGGTCCGCATGTGCTTAAAACAAGAAGGAGATACTTTTTCTTTTCCTTCCTCCTTGGTTTAAGCACATTACGCGTCTGTGGGATAACATCCTGCAGGGTCTTGCATGCAGCTCAAACAACACAGATAATTTATCTAATTACAATCTCAAGTCTCAGAAATAGGTTACAACAATGAATGAAATAAAGGAGGGTCATAGAGCCCATACAAGTTGTGAAAGAATTAACAAGGTACAAATGATACGAAGACACAAAGCTTCTCAGCGACGGAACACTCAGCAGCAGGGCACTCCCGATCAACCTGTTTAGTCTCTAAGCAAACTCCTCTGTGAACCTGTCTAATACCTGACGTATATTTCACAAGACAAGAAATATACGTCAACGAGGGTCGCTCAACAAGATTTAGAAAATTATGATAATTGACCCTCGGCAAGGTTTTCAAAAAAAAATCGATTTCATGACAATGTAAGTGACAAAATAGTTAAGGCATGAGTACGTCAAGCATAGTGCAAGAGCGGTGGCATGTAGTGTGTACATCAGATAATGTGACAAGTGTAATGTGTGCAGCAGATAATGTGACAAGTGCATTGTGTACAGCAGATAATGTGACAAGTGTAATGTGGGCAGCAGATGATGTGACAAGTGTAATGTGTGCAGCAGATAAAGTGACCAGTGTCTTGTGTCCAGCAGATAATGTGACAAGTGTCTTGTGTACAGCAGATAAAGTGACAACTGTAGTGCATACAACAAATAACATGGCAGTTCTAAGCAGGCTGGAATAAAGTAAGACTTGGCAATTTGCAATTTCACGTCCGTGGTTTCTATTCACTCCTAGGGTTCTCGCCTTTAGGTCGTGATGAGAAGGTCGTTCCTCTCACGGGGGCTTACCGTGATTGACGCTAACCCACCACGTCGGGTGGTGCTCTTGAGGAGAGTACCTTTCATACGCCCAGTGGCCGCTCAACCCTAACCCCACCCAAAAGTTTTTCGGAACACGAGCCGGCCTAGTCGTATTACAAGCACGAAGTTTGTCATCTCACATGACGCTCACGAAAGTCACGATTTTTGCCGCTTGGGCGCACGAATTTACAATCTCACGTTTTCAAGTATTTCATTCCTTCATTGTGTTCCATCAATAACCATTCAATTAAGTGTATACAAGCATGTTAAGTTATCGGCGTGACAGGCATTATGACATGTCACAACACTAGTGGTTCTAGGTTTGACAAAATGTAACAACACCTTAAAACACGTAAAAGAATGCACACTTGCATATCAGAGAGTCACAGGTCCAATCAATTAAAAGCAAGACATGTAAGAAGTGCACTTGCCTGATAAACATGCTTTCGGGTGTCCATACGATCGGAGCAAGAGGCGTGATTATCTGCGAGATCGGATTTCCGATATTAATCTAAATGCGTTAAACTAATAACACTATAATTTATCATGAATAATTAGTGCTCATAATAACATATCTATACCTACAGATTTTATATAAACTAATATATAAGCCATGTAGCTAATTAATGTCTAAGCGTACACTAACATGTATAAAAATAAATGAACCAACATATAGCACAACTCTTACATGCAGTGGCATATATATATAGGTTAGGATGTACTGCAGTCAATATAATTATTACCCAAACCTATATACTAGGATAAAACTTGAAACAATATGATGTTCTAATATAGACTATACTAATTTTACTGTCCTATCATCTTAAAACTTTGTAATTTATATAGTACACATAATAGAACATATAATGGGACCGATAAGTTAAGTGCTACAAGGAGAACTGTATTAACAATATTTGTATTTACATATAATATAGATAATAAAGCTTTACATTAACTTACATGCATGCTGCACTTGTTTCAGTTGCTTGCAGGTGTGGCATGCGGCGGCCTGCGACGACAAGGAGCGGCGTGCTGGGGGTCGCGGAGACGAGGGGAGCCTATGAACGGCGGCGGAGAGCGGCAATGTTGTGGGCGCCCGGGGATCGCGTGTAGAAGGAGGGGACGCGGCGTTTTGGAGATCGGAGGGAAGAGATGAGGTGCCGCGACGGAGGCGGGGCTTCGGGTCTGCGGAAGGAGGGTGCTGGGCATCTCGGCGATCGGAGGGGAAGGCGGTCGAGGTTCGAAACGGTGGTTCGGGCGCCGGGGCGAAGGTGGGCAGGTAGGAGATGAAGGAGGCGGGGCTGATGCTCGTTGGGAGGGGAGGTGGCCGCTGGTTGCGGCGTGGGCGGCCTGTGGGGGGTTGATCTGGCGGAGGAGAGGGGATAGGGTCGCGGGAAGTTGCAGGGCGATGGGGAGGCTGGCGTTGGCGCATTGCGGAGAAGGAAGAGGAATAGATATGTTGGGCGGCGGCTTCTGTTTGGTGAAGAAAAAGGAGTCATCCTAGGGTTTATAAAATTGTATAGGGGAGTAGGGTTTTATAGGTAGGGTTTTATATGAAGGGGAAATAGGTTACTAGGCCTAAAAGTTTAGCATGTGCCCTTTTTTTATAAAAGAAGTAGGGCCTGGGTTGTTTAAGTAGGGCTTGAACAAAGCTTATAAGGTTTAATAAAAAGAGAGGGCCTGTGTATGTACGATGGGTATTTAGTTTCTAGGGTTAGAAAATAATTGTTGTGTGTTATAGACCTTATGGGTTTTTTTTAATATAAGTTGTGTGCTGGGGGGTACAAAGTGTAGCACGTGAATGGGTCTCCTAGCTTTAAGTTGAGGTGCCTTATAAGTCAGCCTTGCTTAGGGATTTGAAATGGCAGTACAAGGCCTAGGCCTTGGGTTAGGTTCTGTGTGGGGGAAAGAACAGAGCAGTACATGAAGTCAGAACCTAGGTCTTAGTTTGCTCTTTCTTATTTTTTTTGTTTGCGTTGTGATTTAGGGCTGTGTGTAGGGCAGATGGTGGGTGCGGCCTAAGGGGTGTTACAAAAAGGATAGTGCCTTAATAGGAAGTAGGATAATTTTCATTGATGGGATTAATACTAAATAGGTTTGATTTAGAGAATAATAGCTAATAAATAGGTTTTAAAGGGGTCTAAGAACGGAAGGAAACATTTGAATTCTAAAAGTTAAAAAGATTAGAGGTTTGAATTTGTATTGAAAATTTAAAACAAATTTTCAAGAAGAGGTATTTTTTTAAAATAATTACCAAAAATATATTAATAATAAAAATAAATATGAAAAAGAATTGGATATGGGTACGAGTACGGGTCCGTTACGACTTAACTACGGATACGAAGAAGGGTATACCACACGAGCGGGATACGAAGTTCGTATCACTAAAACCGGTCGTTACACCAAGGCAATGAAACACATGCCTTACCATGAGGAGCTGGACTATATGGACCTCCTTGACGAGGTTATTGAGGAGGCGATCCCCCACTCGATCGGCGCTCTATTCAAGGAAGATTTTGAGGAGGAGCCGGATTTAGGCCAAGATGAGAAGATGGAGCATTCCCCCGACTTCTCCGCTGAAGTTGATGAAGGCGACGCTGATGTCGCAAGGATTCGAGAGCTCTGCAAGCTCTCGAAGATGAAGTCTCCGAAGAAAGCTCCGCCGATACGGAAATCGGTGTCACCGGTGAAGCCGAGGACCGGAGCAAGCGCTAGCTTGGGGGAGCCTCCCCCCAACAGTATTCGAGACGAGAGACCACCGAGGGAGAACACGCCGCCGCAACTTCCGAATCCAAGCGTTCTCCCCGAAAAATTTGACGGGTGCATCTCATATGCACCAAACATCCCGCATTAATTGAAAATCAAAGGGGGTCGAGCTCACGACCTTAAACGAGCGCTTGTCGGGAGGCAACCCGACGGTTATAGCTTTATTTTTACATTTTCTTTATTTTTGTTTTAGAAATTGTTAGTGTTTTGGGTCGTTCGCCCAAAAATTTTGTGATAACGGGTCTTATTTTTCTTGACAGGAGAGGAGATAGGGAAATTCATCATGAGGAGGATGAACGAGGCGACGAGGAGCGCTCCAGGAATGCGCTCGATACTTAGGAGGAAGATGAAATCGACTGGAGGAAGAAAAACAGAGTTTAGAGCCTAAACGAAGCCAAACAGCAGAAACAAGGTTCACTCGGCCGAGTATACTAGTCACTCGGCCGAGCAGACAAGTTCGTCCGCCCGAGCGGCTCACGAACGAGGGAAGTCTGCTATACCCAACTCTCTGTTTCTTTTCTTGATTTCAGTATAACTGCTACTCGGCCGAGTATATATATTCACTCGGTCGAGTAAAACTGATACGATCCTAGGGCGAGTCTTGCCGAGTAGCTTGAGCCACTCGGCCGAATGGACTTACTCCACTCGGCCGAGGTTGGCAAGGCCACTCGGCCGAAGCGCAAGCGGGGAGGAATTTTTCCGTTGAGTTACTCGGCCGAGCGACCTAATCACTCGGCCGAGTCGTAACTTTCGCTATAAAAGGGGTCGCGGGGGGGGCGTTTTTCGAAACGAACTAAATCGCACAGCCCCGACTTTTCGACTCCCCCAGCGCCCGAATCCCCCCCCCCCGCCGCTCGCCCGATCTCCGACCCCGCGCCGGCGCTCGGCCACCCAACTCCGGCCGAACGCCGCCGCCCCTCGCCCGAGTCGCCGCCGGCGGCCACGCCTCCGGCCACCTCCGGTAACGCCTAAATCGCCCTATTTTCTCCTCTCTCTCGTATTTTTCGACGATCCATGAGTTAAACAAACCCCAAACCCAAATTAAATTCAATTTCCATCTATTATACCCCTAACCCCCCATACGTTTTGAATATTACACGTTGATCTCTTCGTTTGATGTGCAGGGTATTTTGGGGAGCTTAGGGGAGCCCAGGGGAGCTTCCAGGGACTGTTTTGGGCTACGTGGAGGCGTCGTCTTCGCACGCTTCCATTACTTCGCTCTCGCGGCGTGTCGCGGTATACTCTTTCCTTTATTTTACGCACGCCGCACTTTTCACGTTTTTTGGTGAGCGCTCGGGGCCCATATGCCGCCCCGGACACGGCCGCGGTCGAGGAGAGCTTCCGCCAAGCGGAAGCGGTCGGATGATGCCGGCCCCTCCCACGAGGTGGAGGACTCTCCTCCGCCTTCTCCACCACACCCCGCACACCCCGCACAGTCTGCAGAGCCCGCACAGCCCATTCACCCCGCACAGCCACCCCCTGCCGCCCCACAGCCACCACCACCGGCTCCACTTATCGGGCCACTGGGGATTACGTTCCGGGACGACGCACACCGCGTCGTTTTCGAGCGCATTTCCCAGCGCTCGATCGTACCCTCCAGGTTCGCACACCTTGCAGACCTAGGACGCCTGGGGGTACTCGAGGGGATGCTCACGTTGTATGACAACGTGGGTTGGCGAGATTTCTTCCAGGTGTCGGTGGACACATTCGTCCGTCCGACGCTTGAGGTGCTTAGTTCCATCGCCCGGACCGACGAGGGATGCTCATTCAGGTTCATGGACCGAGAGTGCCAGGTCACTCTCAGTATGATGAGAGCCTTCTTCTCGTGGCCCGATGTCCCCGGGGCCGGCCGTGGTTACGCCCCCACCCACATTCCCCCACCTTCCTTCGATGCCGGCGCCTTCTGGGCCCGGATCACGGGTCTTCACGCTGCCTTTGACCCTAGTAGGGCCAAGGCCTCGGCCATCGTCCATCCCTGCCTTCGCATAGCTCAGCGCCTTATGGCGACTACCTTTTTGGCTAGGTATGAGCCTGGGACGATGTCCACGCCGGAGCTTTATATGCTCTACGCGATGACGCGTCCCAGAGCTCTAGCTAGGGATAGCGACGATTTGGTCCCCGCCGTGGTGATTGATATCGCGAGCTGGTATTTAGATCGCATCATCGTCTCGGTGGGCGCTCGCTCACCGATATGCTGCGGCGGTTTGATCACCTTGCTCGCCCTGATGACCGACGAGGACTTTCCTGATGACCTGCGACGAGCACCGGGCCCCACTTCACTGTCCATAGATGTCATGGCCCGGATGAAGATGATGCGTCCTCACGGTCAGCGGCACTGGGTTTGGTTGCACGGTCCATATGGTGCGGATTACATGATCCTTCCGAGCCCAGCTCGGACTCAGATTGCACCAGCTCAGGTGGACTGGCTTCCGGCGATGGATCTCCTGATCCCCGCCGCCTACGTGCTCGAGGCCGAGGAGGCTGAGCAGGCTGAGCAGGCCCACGCTGCCCACGCTGCACCCGCAGACCCCGTTGCACCTGTTGAACCCGTGGCCCCTCAGCCTATCCCTGATATTTCTGCTGCTCCCGACACCTCTGTCCACACTTCTGTTGGTGTCGGGAGTACCCTCGCTGAGCCCACCTCCACTGCCTCCACGCCCACCACCACTGGCCCTCTGTCCGTTGAGCCCGTTTTCTCTGCACTGCCCGAGCACCCGCCGACTATAGTTGAGTTCGGAGAGCCCTCTTTTGCTACCGCCGTGGAGACCGTGGTCTCCACCTCTGTCTCCACCGCTGCTGTATTTTCTGAGAGTGTCGTGGCGTCTGTCCACACGTCTGTGTCACCACCTCTCTGGCCGCCTCGTTGCCACTTTTGTACTCCTCTTCCGTTGCTGCTGCCTCCACTTCTTACCGTCCTGCCCAGCCTCGCACTGAGGCCAGGCCCACACTTGCGAGCACATCACCTTTCGTCCACTTACCTGCTGAGCCCATCACCTACGCCACCCGAGTACGCCAGCCCTGTCCTGCACAGCACAGACCGGTGCGTCCCTCTGCACCACCTCCCCCTGACACTGTACTTCAGAGCATTCGTGCTCTCGAGGGGGCGGTGAGTGGCCTCAGAGGTGACCTTAGGACCCTGTCCGCCACCGTCACCGATATGGCTCGTCGCTTTGACCTGCTCCCGCACATTCACTACTGCCTCACCCAGGTTCTAGAGCGGCTCCCTCGCGTACCCACACCCACCCAGCAGGTCCACACCCCCACTCCTACACACACCCAGCCTGCTTCCACACCCACACCCACACCCGCTCAGCAGCCTGTCCCACAGCCACCACCTCCTCCTCCTCCGCCTCAGGACGGAGATGGCGCAGCCCCACCCTCTTAGGCACCTTTGATGCCATTGATTCTTTTTACCGTTGTGCTGCCCGTCTCTGCTAGGTCCTGTTGATTTTTGGCCACCCATCCCCCCTCCCCTCACTGTTTTTGGGTACACATTTTCTTTATCTATCTTTATATATCTTTTTTGGGAGAGAGGGAGAGTTTTTGGTGTCACACCTTTATATCGGTATCACTCCTATATCTGCATGCATCATGTCCGCATCATATTTTTCATTTCATTATTTTTATTTTCTTTTTTCCCCATGCATGCATCCTCACCTACCCCTCACATTACACGTCTCTCAGTGTGCCACACTTTGCACATTGAGGACACTGTGCCATTTAGCTTGGGGGAGTGAGTTCTCACGTTCTTTTCGATTTACCACCTTTATTTTTAGTTTTTCACGCCATTTTCCGCTTTTGCACTTATTTTCATCATTTTTTCTTTTATTTTACCATGCATCACGTTTTTCTTATTTCTCTGTGTGCTGCATTGTAAATAGTTTTATTTTCCCCTTTATCTTTCTTTCTTTTTCATCTCATGCTAGAGATGACTTTTCTGTGATGATGATGACGTGGAGTTAGCTTTCTCAATATACATGCTATATTTGTCATGTTTTAGATTTTATTTTTGATATCATATGCTGTGATTTGCCTTGCATTTAGAGATAGTAACCCACACTTTCCCGCATGAAAATGGATGAAATTTTATTATTAGCTGAGTCTGAATATTCATATGTATGCTATCGTAGAAAACACACCAAGATTCACGCATTGAATGCTTATATCTGGAGTATCGTTTTCTTTTCCTATATCACTTCTATATGCATGATTTGTACATTTCACTTCAGGATGATTGAATGATGTTAACTATGATAAATCTGGATTAGTTTAGCTTTTTTGTGATTGAAACTGAGTAGATTAGATTACCCTGCTGAAGTTGTCGTGCACGTCTTATAGAGTGAACTGAGAGACATATTTATTTCTTTCTCCACATATCTTGAACATCATTTCTCCATTTTAAAATCATTGGTGAATCTCCCCTTAGCGAATCTATTACATGGCATTTCCCCCGCTATTAATTCCTAGCTCCAAATTCCCCAAAACCAAAGAAAGAAAAAGAAAAATTCTTGTATATCCTTATTTCTCTTTGATTTGGGATCATTGTGTATATATGCTATTTGAAAAAAAAAGAAAGAAAAAGAAAAATAAATAAAAAATAAATAAAAAGAAAAGAAAAGAAAAGAGAAAAGAATCTCAATAAACGATCTCATCTCATGTTCTCTCTTTCTTCTCTCTTTTTGTTTTTATTTTCATCACTTTTGGAGCTTCATAATAAAAAAATGGGGATGTAAATATTGTTTTTGTGCCACCACGCTTATAGATAAGCTTGGGGGAGAGAATCCAATGATGTGTGAGAGAGTGACTACTTGACGTTGCACGACAACCTAGGCTAAGTAATATTCTATACTCGGTAAGATCGTTTTAGCTTTACGAAATCCAGAAATCTATGCCTAGCACTCATTTCATGAAATCCACACTTTTCTATTCTTTCTATTCTACTGTGTGATATTCTCATACTCCTCTTAGAAAGCGTTCAATTGAAAAGTGTGTGATCTGCGATGCTGTATACCGCTTTAAATGATTCAGACGATGTTAATTCTAGAATTATTCCGTTTTTCATGTTATATCATTATTCTTGGGTTTTCTATTTCTATTTGCACCATTATACTACGATATCGAAATAAAATTCTTTGACATGTGTTTTTCATTCGGTGCATGCTATATGAGTAAGCAAAACCCACGTCCTGAGAAAATGATCTAGCAGCTTCCCTCTTCGCTTCCTTCTTTCTTCTTCATTTTTATTTCGTTTTCGTTTTTCTTCATTTTTCGTTTTTTTTTCGTTTTTCGTCGTTTTCGTTTTCTGAATCCACCGGGTTCGCCTTTTACTTATCTTCCTCGAGGACGCGTAAGAGGTAAGCTTGGGAGATTTTGATCACTCCTTATTTTACACCTTTTTTCCGCATGATTGCATGCCATTTAGATCGCTCAAATCATGTTTTTCACGATATATCGACGATATTGCGATGCTTTTCACGATTTGTTGTTTTTGTCGTATTTCAGGAGATTTGGAGCGATTTTGAGTGATCCCCTGATATGCCTACTCCAGAGTGTCACCGATGACTTCCTCGAGGGGTATTTTGCTGTTGGAGAGGAGCGGAAGAAGAAAGAACGTCGTAGGAGCGACGAGGAGGCCAAAACAAGCTGTTTGGGCATTTTTGGTGTCTCACTCGGCCGAGTGAAGGAGTCACTCGGCCGACCAGCGAGACACCGCTCGGCCGACCAGATCGGACACGTTTTATGTGTGCATTCGGCCGAGCATCGGAAGCCACATCGGCCGAGTGACGAGACTCCATCCGCCCGAGTGGCACTCAGACGAAGCCCATCAAAAATCGCCAACTTACTGTTTTTCGTCTGCCTGAGCTTCAGAAGACCCACTCGGCCGAGTGGAAAATGCCGACCGCCCGAGTACATAGAAGCCATCGGCCGAGTGACGACAACTCACTCGGCCGAGCCGCCCCCGAAGTGAAGACCCCCGAAGACAAAGACTTACTGGAAATTCTCAGGGTTTGTCACTCGGCCGAGCGACTTTTGTCACTCGGCCGAGTGCGACGCGCTGCCTGTAGCGAAAATTGCGATTTTCAGGCTGCGCAGGGGTATTTTGGTCACAGTTTTTTGGACGATTTTGAGGAGTATTTAACCCCAGTTTTTAACCTAGGTTAGAGAGCTTTTTCCTTTACTTTTTGCAGCTTTTTAGATTAAACTTTTTAGCTTTTGATTCTTGTGATTGGAGAGGAGAGGAAAGTTTATTTTTGTTGGATTCTTGAAGAACTCTATTGGTTTTTCTCCCTCTCCACTAAAAATCTCATTTTTATTGCTTATTTGAATATTGTGATGAATTCCATGCTTATTTCAATTGATTATTTTTGCAATTGTGATATGAATTGTGAGTAGTCTATACGTCTTGGGGCGTGGGGATGAACCCTACGAGCCCAATTTCTTATTTGTGATGAATTGGTAAAAATATTGCTAGAATTGCTATTAGGGTTAGATTGGGATCGATTTACTACGGATAGCTAGGAGTTCATATCGATTGGGATTTTCAAGAGATTGGATCCCAATTCGATAGGAAACCCTAGAAATCCGAATTGGGTTGAAATTGAGTTTCCGTAGTATCGGTTTGCAAGAGATTGGACCGATACTAGGGTTCTCGGTAGCAATTCCATGCTGATACCCGTTTGCAAGAGATTGGACGGGTAGGAACTATCCCAACCTAGGTCGTGGCCCGAGTTTGCACGAGAGTGGGCTCGGGGCACGATTGAACGATGATGTTGATCCTAATGCTAGCTTGCCTAGGCTAGGGTTTGCAAGAGATTGGACCCGAACCTAGGATAGCTATAGACCGGCAACAGCGCGAGAGCGTGAGCTAGGTTTTACATTCAGTTGGAACTAGTTCATCCGAGATTCTACCCTAGCAATGTTGATACCAATGAATCACATTGACGAGATACGGTGAGTAGCGGGGATTCCCCATTCCCTAGGCGTCCTTTATTTGATTTTATATCTCATACTTTGTCTGACGATTGTGACAGGATCGCCAAAGGAAAATTCTCTCTTTTCCGTTCTTAATAGCCAGGTTGTTCGGAGCATTCACTTTCATTCGTCCTCCATGTGTTCGATACCCGCTCGCCGCTACACCGTGCGCTTGCGGTAAAACTACACGGTCGCACTTTTGGGTTACATTCCGGAGCGATCAGTAAGACCACACGTCTAACCTATGGAGGCCCAGATGGAAGAAGTGACAAAAAGGAGAAAATGTCAGCTTTATCTCGTTGAGCAAGCACAGTACGATGAAGCCGACCAAGGACCCGACGAAATTGGGGGTGAGGTGGCAGAGGGGAAGTCCAAGAAAACCAAGGATCTGGAGGAAGAACGGATGAAGATGGAAACGGGGACTGATGAGTGAATATCATGTGAGAAATTTTCACAAACACCCCCGACTTCGCACCTATCTTGGAAACAAATCCTCTCGTGTAAAGGCAGAGCCCTAGCCCTATAAGGGGGTGAAGGTACGCAGAGCGGATCTTGGGAATTGAAGTAGTGGAGACTACGGAGACCATGTCCCTTATCTTATCGGGCACTCGATAGAGATCATCCCCAGCCTGTAGGAACAGAACATTGGGGTTCGAGGGTAGAAGGGCCAAGGCGATGGGTTGTCTAGCTGATCCCGCTCTGCGCGATCTGCCTCAGCCATCAGCCTGCTTACGCCGGAGTCAGAAGAAGAAGACTATGAGGAATGCATAAGAGGAGCTACAACCCGACACTGACGACGGCAAATTCGGTTAGGGGCAAGGAAAACGACGACTGAGTAAGTCACAATTCTCCTAAGAAGAAGAGAAAAGGGGTTTTCTTCCACCAAACAATCCTTGCTCGTGCGGATCTACACACCCTTGTCGGATTGCGCTCGACCGTCTGATCTCAGGCACGTGTCAACACTCATGATAGCATCTCCCTAAATTTTGTGCTCGGCTAGTGAGAGAATTTTGGTTTTCTATGCATTGATGGTCTTCATTAAATGTGTCATCTCAACTGTCGATCCCGCCCATACATGTCACATTAACCGACCTTGACTAGCGCAATGGTTGAGCTCGGAAGATGGGGGCCATTATCATGCCATTGGGCCGATCCCAGAGTTAATTACCCTCCTAAATGGGCCAAACCCCCACAAGCCGAGGGAAGCCAATCGTCTCGGCCCAACGAGGGACCCGAACACGATGCATGGGCCCATTCCATTTAAAGCTCCAATCAAGTCGACCGTCAGGATCCTTAAAACCGCTCTAAGCATGGCACCTGTCATCAATGGGGGCATTCATGTTTGATCAACGGACCATCCATCAAAGGCAAAGCTCTGGATCAAACATAATTAAGCATCTTTAATGCTCGGGAACATGCTCAAGGAACCCATCGCTTATAAATAGCTCCTCCAACGAGAATAGATAGGACGAATCTTTGAGATCTGACACTCGGGTACTCATATACTCTCAATCTGCTCCAACAAACATAGTTCTGACTCCATATAGCTCGACTCGAGAACTAGTGAATGACCACCAAACAGGTCGGAATCAGCTCCACCAAGCACTCATTAGTCACAATCTGACTTAAGCATTGGAGGTGATTTGGTCGGGAACCAGATCCGACCCCCCTGACAAGCTTTCTGCCTCGCAAATTGCTTAGGAGATAGCTCGGCCAAAGTTCTGCTAGGCATACACTGCTCGGCTCGGAGCTCGCTCTTCCAAGAGTCAACTTGGCCGGCTCCCCCGTAGGTCGCTCCGTCTGCCACGTCAGACACGTCCTTTGAGCTTCCCATCATCAATATCCATGGTTAGAAAACACCCTGAAACAGGAGGATGCTATTTATAGACTTCCCACTTGTTGGGAATTCAAATTGAGATCATAACTACTTTTAGTAGTTGTATCAATCACCCCAAAAACTACTTTATACACATATTTGTGTCATTTCCTAAGTCCCAAACTTAGGTATTCCATTAATGGATGTATTTGTTAAGATATCACTCATTTATGAGTGAAATAACTTTGTCATTAGCCATCATAAGACCAACAAATCCAAACCTCAAGCTTAAAGCCCTAATTAAATAGAGAAGTCAAGAAGGAAGAGAAGGAAACAAGATTCAAATTACAAGGTGCACTCAAATTGCCATCATCTTGCAATTCTCATCACAATGTTGGTCTTGTGAAAGACTACAAGCTTTGGTTCTCTTAAACTTATAGATTGTTTCCGTGATGAAGTTAAAACTGTGGTACCATCCGTTTTGTAGAATTCACGAGTTCTTTAGACCAGACTAAGAAGATTGTACTGTTTTATTGAAATCGTAAAACTGTCTGGAATTGCATCATGATTATTCTCAAAAAGAACTTTCATTTAAAAATATGAGAGAGAGAGAGAGAGCTCTCATTTAGGCAAAGCCAGAGAGATGCGAAGGCATTAGTGAAATAACCACTTGATCTGGCAAGAGAACATAAAAACCAGAGAAGATAAAAAAAACACCAAAAACCAAGAAAGTTCTCAATCTCAGATCTGGCCAGAAGACAAAAACATAGAAATCCGAGAAGGATTAATCTGACAAGAACTTAATTAAACCATTATCAGGCTTGTCAACTTGGACGAATCTGTTCAGTCTTTAAGCCAAAACAAGAATCCCTAGTCCCTACTCACATCTCTCTTTACCACCGAACTGCACATTGATGCCTTTTAAGGCCCCCCCAACCAGGCCTCACAGATGAAAAAGGTGATAGCCTAAACATTTGTCTGCATCTTTGCATAAAATAGCACATCCCTGTACAACTCATCAAGACTCAAGGGGTTGTGCTCATTGACAAAGATATGAGCTTCTTTATAAAAAAACAGAAGGAGATAACCTCATGCTTAGACACCCACATGTGTGGGAACAGAGAGCTTACATTGAGAGCTCACTGTTTTGCCCTAAAGAAAGAGGGAAGGCCCCGCCCTTGCATCTCATCATAATGAGAAGTGGTGCCTTTGTAGGCAAAATCAGCTTTGTCCCAGACAACCGTTGCAATCATGGGACCTCTGTGCAGTTTCAGTACCCAAGGGGACTTGTGGCGAGAACAGTACATGAAACTTTAGATAAACACCACCAACTTACCAAAACTACACCATGTTTTGGTGTTTTATTGCTGGGGCATGGTAACACTTGAAACTTGAAGTTTGGTGTCAAGGACTTGCATAACGTTTTACATAACGTTTTAAAGGTTTTATTGATGAGGATATCTGTATTTGTATGTATACTTGAATGGAAAAACAGACACATATCTAGAAATGGTACCATGATCTTATTTTCATGTTAGTACCCCTTGTTTCCGGATGTTTTCCCACCACTGATGTTGTAGAATGATCGTTAGTGTTGGTAGGGTTGCAGTAGCTGCTGTGGGATGACGCTGGCAGCTGACTTGGCACTGGGCAAAATGACCTCGGGCTGAACAGACCTCAATCCGAGCTGTTGGAGTCATGTCCGAACTGTCTCTAGGTAACATCCGGCTTCTTGCAGCATGAGAAGCTCGTTAGGGAGGGTCGGATCTGGGCTCCGACCTAATCCCCTCCGATGCTTCAGTCAGATGGTGTGTCAGGGAGATTCGTCTGTTGGGTGACGAGCAGATAGCTATCGCACCGAGCTACATAGGAAATGTTGAGTTTAGGTGGAGCAGATACCGGTGTAGAAGTATCTGGTTGTCAGAGAATGTCTAGAAGAATGTCTCTAGCATCGCCCCCGAAAAGTCTCCTCTCTCATTGCCGGAGAGAGTATTTATAAGCAGTGGTTTTTAGGGACTTAGTGGGTAACCTCCGAGCTTTAATGACGCTTTGTTGCTCTTGGTCTGAGCTGTTGGTATTGATGACGAGCTAACAGTCGGTCATTGAATTACTTCATTCTGAGCCGATACATTAAATGAAAGAGCCAACGGTTGGTCATTGAATTCCTTCATTCTGGGTTGACAGATTAAATGAAAGAGCCAATGGTCAGTCGAGCTGTCGCTTTGAATAGTGAGCCGGTTGGCCTCGCGTAGGACCTCCGAGCTATTGGGCCAAAACTGTGGGGTTTACCAGTCTTGTTCGCTCAAATAAATAAATGAGTGGTCCTTGAGAATAACATTTTATGGCTTAGAATTTTTTTAGTATTCCTGTTAATTTAGGTCCTATGTGTGAGATAGCTCGTGAAACCCAAATAACCGTAAATTGGAGTCTAAATTTATTTTTAAAAATAACAAAATCGTTAAATATAGAATGTTATTCGAGAAACCGATAATATAAGAAATGTTAAAATAGAATCATAAAAAGCACATCCATGTTTAATCCGATTAACCAAATTTAAATTGGTAGTGGGCTTATTTCTAATAGGGAAGAGTACTTCAACCATTAATCCAAAAAAGACAAAATGGTAAAAAAAAATTGCAATAAGAATTTCATGGCAGTTAACTGAACTTTGTGAAGATTGGATTGGATGTTAAAATAGTTTTAATAAAGAAAAGATAAATAACTGTTATGACAGTGACGGCTACTGAACCCGTAGGCCTCTATTTATAGAAAACAATTACATAATGGGTGGATACCATAAACCCTATTGGGCTCCACTTGGGCCTATAAAAGCCCGTTCATAACACTTCCCCTTATCCATCCATTGTTGTAAGCTTGGTATATAAATGCTTCGGGATTCATAGAGCATATCAGGTCATGAGGATATGGATACTCTTGGATCCTAAATTAGGAGGTCTTGCCTCGTTTAAAACCTTTGGATATGGAAAACCCAGTGGGAAAAACCAATAGCTAAGGGAAAAAAGTGCAAGTCTCCTTAACTTCTCCTGATCGGTGGATATTACCAGGGGTGGATGCTACTGGATCCAGAGTTGATGTGGTTGTCTCATTAAAACATTTGGCTATGGAAAACCCAGTGGAAAACCCAATAGCTAAGGGAAAAGAGTACACCACAATATTAACTCCACATGTTGTGTACAAGCTTCAGGCTTGTAAATCTTTCAACTGTCTCATCACAATTCCTATTACAAGTTTTCTAAAGGTACAGCGAGGTAGTGCTTTAGTAAATAGATCTGACATGTTGTTGCAAGCCTGGATCTGCTGGATGTCGATCTGTCTGTCTTCTTATAGTTCATGCATGCAGAAAAGCTTGGGGAAAATGTGCTTTGTCCTGTCACCTTTGATGTAGCCACCTCGTAGTTGAGCTATGCAGGCTGCATTGTCTTCGTACATGTTGGTTGGTTCAAGGTCGCCCGTCTTCAGACCGGTCATCACCAGGATGTGGTGAATGACTGAACATAGGCAAAAGCATTCTCTGCTAGCTTCATGGATCGCAATGAGTTCAGAGTGGTTGGATGAGGTTGCTGTCGAGATCTGTTTCACAGATCTCCATGAAATGGTTGTTCCACGTAGGTGAATACGAAACCAGTTAGGGACTTTACGATGTGAGGATGAGATATGTATCCTACATCTGCAAAACCAACTAAGTTGGAGGATACGCCTTTCTGGTAGTATAGTCCCAGGTCTACTGACCCTTGGAGATAGTGCAGAAGGTGTTTCACTCCGTTCCAGTGGCGCTTTGTGGGCACTGAACTATATCTGGCTAGCAGATTAACTGCGAACGCTATATCGGGACGCGTGCAGTTTGCCAGATAGAGGAGTGCTCCAATGGCACTTAGGTAAGGTACTTCAGGACCAAGTGTTTGTATGTATACTTGAATGGAAAAACAAACACATATCTAGAAATGGTACCATGATCTTATTTTCATGTTAGTACCCCTTGTTTCCGGATGTTTTCCCACCACTGATGTTGTAGAATGATCGTTAGTGTTGGTAGGGTTGCAGTAGCTGCTGTGGGATGACGCTGGCGGCTGACTTGGCACTGGGCAAACTGACCTCGGGCTGAACAGACCTCAATCCGAGCTGTTGGAGTCATGTCCGAACTGTCTCTGGGTAACATCCGGCTTCTTGCAGCACGAGAAGCTCGTTAGGGAGGGTCGGATCTGGGCTCCGACCTAATCCCCTCCGATGCTTCAGTCAGATGGTGTGTCAGCGAGATTCGTCTGTTGGGTGACGAACAGATAGTTATCGCACCGAGCTACAGAGGAAATGTTGAGTTTAGGTGGAGCAGATACCGGTGTAGAAGTACATGGTTGTCAGAGAATGTCTAGAAGAATGTCTCTAGCATCGCCCCCGAAAAGTCTCCTCTCTCGTTGCCCGAGAGAATATTTATAAGCAGTGGTTTTTAGGGACGTTAGTGGGTAACATCCGAGCTTTAATGACGCTTTGTTGCTCTTGGTCTGAACCGTTGGTATTGATGACGAGCTAACAGTCGGTCATTGAATTACTTCATTCTGAGTCGGCACATTAAATGAAAGAGCGAACGGTTGGTCATTGAATTCCTTCATTCTGGGTCGACAGATTAAATGAAAGAGCCAATGGTCAGTCGAGCTGTCGCTTTGAATAGTGAGCCGGTTGGCCTCGCGTAGGACCTCCGAGCTATTGGGCCAAAATTGTGGGGTTTACCAATCTTGTTCGCTCAAATAAATAAATGAGTGGTCCTTGAGAATAACATTTTATGGCTAAGAATTTTTTTAGTATTCCTGCTAATTTAGGTCCTATGTGTGAAATAGCTCGTGAAACCCAAATAATCGTAAATTGGAGTCTAAATTTATCTTTTAAAAGTAACAAAATCGTTAAATATAGAATGTTATTCGAGAAACCGATAGTATAAGAAATGTTAAAATAGAATCATAAAAAGCACATCCATGTTTAAATTGGGAGTGTGCTTATTTCTAATAGGGAAGAGTACTTCAACCATTAATCCAAAAAATACAAAATGGTAAAAAATTTGCAATAAGAATTTCATGGCAGTTAACTGAACTTCGTGAAGATTGGATTGGATGTTAAAATAGTTTTAATAAAGAAAAGATAAATAATTGTTATGACAATGCCGGCTACTGAATCCGTAGCGCTCTTTTATAGAAAACAATTACATAATGGGTGGATACCCAAAACCCTATTGGGCTCCACTTGGGCCTATAAAAGCCCATTCATAACACATCTCATTATCCATCCATTGTTGTAAGCTTGGTATATAAATGCTTCGGGATTCATAGAGCATATCATGTCATGAGGATATGGATACTACTGGATCCTAAGTTAGGAGGTCTTGCCTCGTTAAAACCTTTGGCTATGGAAAACCAAGTGGGAAAAATCAATAGCTAAGTGAAAAGAGTACAAGTCTCCTTAACTTTCCCTGATCGGTGGATATTACCAGGGGTGGATGCTACTGGATCCAGAGTTGATGTGGTTGTCTCATTAAAACCTATGGCTATGGAAAACCCAGTGGAAAAAACCAATAGCTAAGGAAAAAGAGTACAACACAACATTAACTCCCCATGTTGTGTACAAGCTTCAGGCTTGTAAATCTTTCAACTGTCTCATCCCAATTCCTATTACAAGTTTTCTAACGGTACAGCGAGGTAGTGCTTTAGTAAATAAATCTGCCATGTGTTGCAAGCCTGGATTTGCTGGATGTCGATCTGTCTGTCTTCTTGTAGTTCATGCGTCCAGAAAAACTGGGGGAAAATGTGATCTGTCCTGTCACCTTTGATGTAGCTACTGGTAGTTAAGCTATGCAGGCTGCATTGTCTTCGTACATGGTGGTTGGTTCAAGGTTGCCCGTCTTCATGGCCGGTCGTCACCAGGATGTGATGAATGACTGAACGTAGCCAAAAGCATTCTCTGCTAGCTTCATGGATCGCAATGAGAAATGGTTGTTCCACCGTAGGTGAATATGAAACCAGTTAGGGACTTTGCAATGTGAGGATCAGATCTGTATCCTGCATCTGCAAAACCAACTAAGTTGGAGTATACGCCTTTCTGGTAGTATAGTCCCAGGTCTACTGACCCTTGGAGGTAGTGCAGAAGGTGTTTCACTCTGTTCCAGTGGCGCTTTGTGGGCACTGAACTGTATTTGGCTAGTAGATTAACTGCGAATGCTATATCGGGACACGTGCAGTTTGCCAGATAGAGGAGTGCTCCAATGGCACTTAGGTAAGGTACTTCAGGACCAAGTGTTTCATCCCCCTCTTCCAGCGGACAGAAGGGGTCTTTATCAACATCCAATGATCTGACGACCATTGGTGTACTCAGCGGGTGACATTTGTCCATTTGGGAAATTTTTCAGTAATTTCCTTGTGTAAGTGGATTGATGTAACAAGATTCCTCCACTGAGGTGTTCAATTTGTAAGCCGAGGCAGTAGTTGGTTTTGCCAAGGTATTTCATCTCGAACGTCTGTGTAAGGCTTTTGGATTCTCAGCTATCTCTTCAGGAGATCCAATGAGATTTAAATCGTCTACGTAAACAGCAATTATTATGAATCCTGTTCCCTTTGCTCTTATAAAGATGCAAGGGCAGACTTCATTATTTGTGAATCATTGTTTCACGAGGAATTCACTGAGTCTGTTATAACACATTCTTCCCGATTGTTTTAGACCATACAATGATTTTTGAAGTTTGACAGAATAGACGTCCCGAGGTCTATCTGACATTTTTGTTGGTAGTTTATAACCATCCGGAAGTCTCATATAGATGTCCTTATCTATATTTCCATATAGGTATGCAGTCACAACGTCCATGAGCTGCATTTCCGGGCCTTCCGTAGCTGTTAAGCTAATTATAAATCGAAAAGTGATCGCATCCATGACCAGAGAGTATGTATCATCATAATCTATTCCTGGTTGTTGGGAAAAACCTTGTGCAACAAGGCGTGCTTTGTAGCGTACGATCTTATTATTTACGTTTCTCTTTCTTACGAATACCCATTTATATCCCACAGGTTTTACACCCTTTGGTGTTGGGACTACTGATGTGTCCATATTTTCCATCATTTTCATATCATTATCGCATCGCATCGCATATCATTTTCGCATCCAAATCTCACTTTTTACTACGATTTTGCATTTCTGACAATATTTTCGAGTTTCGTAGTGTTTCATGAATTTTCAGGGATTTTGGAGCGATTTGGACCCCCGCTTGGGTATGGACACATCTGACATGCTCATGAGCTCATTGGCGGGGCTCTGGAGGAGTTCGTCGCACTTCTGAGGCCATTGGAGGAGAGAGAGAGAGAGAGAGAGAGAGAGAGAGAGAGAGAGAGAGCAGAGAGAGAAGCCCCAGGAGCATTCTGCAGCATTTCCCAGGACCGAGCCATATCAATTACAGCAGCGACGGATATGGGCTGACTCGGACCGAGCAGCTCATCTACTCGGTCGAGTCGCTTCAGATTACACAGCCCAAGCAGCACCCGAGTAGAGCCCGAGTATCAGACCGAGTCGAGCCTACTCGGACCGAGCAGAGTCCTACTCGTTCCGGGTAGGACGATTTCAAATACTCCAAGCAGCCGAGCAGCTCACTTACTCGGGCCGAGCCACTGACCGAGCAGAAGCTGCTCGACCGAGTCACCTACTCGGTCGGCTATTCCAGGGGCATTTCTGGAATGATTTGAACGTGTCGTAATGCGTGCAATTTGGGGAGCGACTGAAGCTGGCGATCTCGGACGGCTGTGGGGGAGTTGGATGGAGTTTTTTGATTAGAAATTTTTATAGAGAGCTCAGTGCGAATTTTGTAGGGAATTGCTCTTAGATTAATTTTTGTGGCAATTTTTGGATCTAACGCTGGAGATCATTACTCTTGTTCTTGTCTACGTTTGCTGATTGAAATTTGGATTTTTTTCTCTGGATCTATTGTTCATCTATTCTCGATGTAAGCTCTTTTAGCCCCAATCTCTTGATTGATAAAATGCTTTCTTCTGTGGAATTGTTGTTTTTGTCGGCTGCTATTATGATGTGTGAGTAGATTTATTCTAGGGTTGACGGGTTAGCCCTAGGATTCTAGGGGGAAAATATAGATCTGGATCCCTACGTTGAATTGGGGATTTAGGGTTGTATTTTGGTAGATCCCACCGAATCCGTAGATAACCCATACTGAGATCAAGCCCACGGTCTGTGGAATTGATGTGCTTAAGGGGTATCTAGGGATTCGAATAGGGAAATCGTTGGATCCAACCAAGGCACGTGACCATGCCCGGCTCACGCCTTGAGGGGATCCATCGACGAACTATACCGCTACGTTGATGGCTACCGCCATTGCGTCAACGAGAGCCACCGAAATACCCTGCAATTCTAACCCACGAGAGTGGTACGAATTGGAGGATTAATTCCTTAGCCCTAATACAATGCAAGGATCATATCCTAACATTGACCCCCAACGATCCTAGTGGCGATCCCTAAATCCCTAGTCCCCTTTTATTGATATTACCATCACAACAACCAATCCAAATCTGTTCCCCGACAGCTATCTCACTTCTACATTTAGAAATAGACTGAGAACCTATTGGCACTATCACCGTCCCTGTGGGATCCGACATCTTATATACTATAACTCGACACCGTCCGCTTGCGTATTGAGCCCGAAATCGTAGCCTAGGGGCCATACTACGTCTGGCGATCGTGACACCACCAGGTGGAACCTAGGTGTAGGTTACGGGTGCGTCAAGTTTTTGGTGCCGTTGCCGGGGACGACAATAGTGTTTTATCTCAGTTTGTTTTTATTTTGTGAAGTTTGCTAGCATTCATATCATCTCTCACCTTTTCGCCATTTTCATCCTCTTTCTATTTTATCTACCTTGCTGCTAACATCCTCCTCCAGCTAGCATTATCGCCTTAGACACAATGGAGATGGTAATGCAAGTGCAGTGGACCTGTGACTCTGATAGCGACTCAGAGGAGCTTAGTCTCTCTCCTTATCATTTACACGGCTTCCAAGACTTGCGCATGGATGAGTCCATGGTTGAATGCGTAGCTAGAGAACTGATCGATGCAGTTCGACTTTTTGCTCAGGAACCTATGTTGCAGGTAACGCAAATCAGCAACTAGTCATGGATTATTTAATGAATCAGGTTTCTGATGCATGTACAATTGAAGATGATATTCAAGTAAGCTTTGAAGAGAATGTGATGCTCCTTCAGACCATTAAGGCTCCACCTATTGATGCCTACTTGGGGAGAGGCTCATCAATTGGAATCACTACACAATTCTCAGATGCTTGAGATATTAGAGAGCGTGGTTACTGACGTATGGGCCCATGGCCAGTTGAATTCCCTACGGACGACCCAGCTACGCAAGAGCTCTCGGTTTTCATCGCAACCGCTTTCCAAAATGCGGACGCCCTGGATGGTATCGTCGTAGCTGATGGAATTCATGTGCGGTACGAGGGAGATACATTACGTTTCTATAACGACAGTCTTCTGCAGATCTCAGCATATGGAGAACATGCCAATGAGGAGTACCCAGACTCATCACCATCGCTAAACCTCATTGACCAGGGGCTAAACCTCATTGACCAGGGAAGTACTCCAGATTTTATGTTTGACAACGAATGCATACCTAAAAACCTTGCTTCTGTTGACAAGTGCGCTACGGGAGCGGAACCTGCAGACATGTGCCTCGACACGCCATCATCTCCCTGCTCCTCCTATGATTCCGCGAATGAAGAGTTTTCACCCTCTGAACCCGAAATCGAGGATGCGTCATTCTCACAAGCAAGAGACGCCGGGGGTACAGCGCCCCCTCAGGTAGAATTAAAACCCCTCCCCGCCAATTTGAAATATGCTTTTCTGTGGGAAGATTCCACTTATCATGTTATTGTAAATGCGGCCCTCATGGAACCCCAATTAGAGAGCCTCCTAAAAATCCTTAGGTCTTACAGAAAAGTGATAGAATATAACATCTCTAACCTGAAGGGTATTAGCGAGACCATTTGTACGCATAGGATCCACTTAGAGGACAATGATGCCACATCCATTGAGCCTCAAAGGCGGTTGAACCCCCAACATGAAAGAGGTGGTGAAAAAGGATGTCCTGAAACTTTTAGAGGCTGACATCATTTATCCCATTTCCGATAGTAAATGGGTTAGTCCCATGCAGGTTGTCCCTAAAAAGGGGGCATGACAGTCATAAAAAATGAAAAAGACAAATTAATCTCCACTAGGACAGTCACTGGGTGGCACATGTGTATCAATTACAGGAAACTAAACAAAGCCATCAGGAAGGACCATTACCATCTGCCCTTCATAGACCAGATGCTCGAGCGCTTAGCTAAGCATGAATACTTCTGCTACTTAGACGGATACTCCGGATTTTTCCAAATCCCGTTGCATCGGGAAGGCCAAGAGAAAACGACGTTCACATGTCCTTACGGCACCTTTGCTTACCGAAGAATGCCGTTCGGGCTATGTAACGCACCTGCCACATTTCAAAGGTGCATGACGTCTATTTTCTCAGATTTCATCGAAAATATCATGGATGTCTTCATGGACGAATTTTCCGTCTATGGCATCGAGTTTGATAGTTGCTTAGCTAATTTGTCCAAGGTCTTGGAACGATGCCAAGATAACAACCTTACTTTAAATTGGGAGAAATGTCACTTCATGGTTACAGAAGGAGTGGTTCTTGGGCATGTCATTACCTCAAAAGGAATTGAGGTTGATAAGGCCAAAGTAGAAGTTATCAAAAGTTTACCGCCGCCTACCAACCTCAAGGGTATCGCTGTTTTTCTAGGGCATACCGGTTTTACCGACGCTTTATAAAAGATTTTTCCAATATTGCTCGCCCTCTCACGGAGCTTC
>CM061141.1:138465325-138890354 GCA_030789695.1 Scilla litardierei
TAAGTCATCGGGGGGGGGGGGGGGGGGGGGGGGGGGGGGGGGGGGTTTCAGGAGAATCTCCCAGGAGCTCTCCTCTGCAGCTTTTTCCTCTTCTACTTCGAGCAGATTGCACTGAGGGTCATCAGGTGGATCGGGGTGCTTCATGGATAATCCCAGATCGAACTCAACTTTCTCTCTGCTGACGTTCAGAGAGAGTTTTCCATTCTTCACATCTATTAGAACGCCAGCAGTGGGCATGAAGGGCCGTCCCAGGATAATGGGGGTGTGTGCGTCTTCGGGCATGTCCATGACTACAAAGTCCACGGGCACATGCACCCCTCTCACATTCACGGGGAGATCATCCACAATTCCCACCGGGTATTTGACCGACCGGTCAGCTAGTTGTAGGGTCATCCCGGTGGGCTCCAAATCACCCATTCCTATCCTTCTGTACATCGATAAGGGCATCAAGCTAACACTCGCCCCTAGATCGACGAGTGCACGATTAATCTTCACAGCCCCGATCGTGCAAGGAATAGAGAAGCTCCCCGGGTCCTTGAGCTTCGGCGGGTTTGCCCTCTGAATAAGAGCGCTACATTCCGTCGTCAGCACTACTTTCTCCTTTCTTGACCCTCTAGTCACCAGATCTTTCAAGAATTTTGCATAGGAGGGAATCATTTCGATTGCTTCTAAGAAGGGGATTTGCAGGCTTAGGTCCTTGACCATGGCAAAGAACTTGCCATATTTCTCATCAATTTTTGCCTGAGCCAACCGTTGTGGAAATGGCACAACGGGTTTATACACTTTCGGGCTCTCTTCCTCCTTCTTCTTCTCTTCTTCAGACACTCCCTCCGGAGTCATGGGATTTGATGACGAAGCACCGGCGTCATTTGATTTTTCAGTCGGTCTCTCAACGACCAATGGTGCTTCTGGGTTGCTAGGGGGCACTCTAGTAGGAATTTGTGTCCCGCTTCTCAGAACGATAGCGGACACATTCGCGTGCTCGTGCACGAGTGCCGATGTTTGTGTTGCTCCCCTCGGGTTCACCTCCGGCTGTGGCGGTAATTGGTTTTGTGACCTTGCAAGGTTCGCCACTTGTAACCCCAGCTGGGTTACTTGGTCCGTGAGGGTCCGCTGACCCATTTCCAGCTTTTGGTTGATCCTCTCCTGGTTGGTAATATATTGAGTCAAGAGAGACTCAACCGGAGAGACGGCCCTCTGTTGGCCATACTGCTGCTGCTGGAACGGCTGCTGATTCCTGGGGGCGTAAGTTTGTTGCTGAGGTTGCTGTTGAAACGGTTGCTGCTGAACCTGATTCTGCTGTGGTCTAGCCGGCTGATAAATTTGTTGCTGCGGCTGTTGAGGCGGCGAGGGCTGAAATGGTGGCCGGTAACTGAAATTCGGGTGGTTCAGGTTGTTGGGAGAGTACGCCGGGTTGGAATTTGTCCTTGGTAGATATGGCGCATTCCCTGTGGGGTTGTAAAATAGTGCGCTCGCCTGATCCAACGGTGGTGAGATGTCACCACCGTCGAATTCCCCAAAGAATTCGGACTCTACCGCAGAAATTTGCTGTGTACCGGCCCCACCGGCTCCTACCATTAGTGCGGAGATCTAGGTCGAAAGCAAGTCGAACTTGCTTGATAGTTTGTCGACGTCCTCGACTCTGTGTATACCCCCGGATCTTGGTGTGGCTCTCTCGTCACACCACCGCTCATTGTTAGATGCCATATTTTCCAGAATATGCCCGGCATCCTCCTCGCTTTTAGACATGAAGGAACCCCCAGCCGCGGCGTCCATAGAAGATTTCAGGTCATCCCTCAGCCCATTGTAGAACAGATTGATAATCTGCCACTTCGGAAGCTCATGGTGAGGGCATCTTCTTTGCATCTCTTTATATCTCGTCCAAGCTTCATGCAAGGACTTGTGGCTGGCCTGGGAGAAGGAGGAGATCTCACTCCTTAACTTCATGGTCTTTCCCGGAGGAAAGAACTTAGTCAGAAAAGCATTGGAGAACTTCTCCCAGGTGTTGAAAGTGTTGGGGTCCTTCCCCCTTAGCCATTGCTTGGCTTTGTCTCGCAAAGAGAAGGGAAACAGCTTCAGACGGATAGCCTCTGTAGTGACACCATTAATCCGGAAGGTGTCACACTTCTCCAAGAAGGAGTCCAGGTGCTCTATCGGGATCTCCATAGGCGCACCCGCAAACTGGTCCTGCTGGATCCATGTCACTAGAGACGGCTTCAGCTCAAAGCTTTGGGCCGCAATAGCTGGAGATCGGATGGCGGAAGTTGACTCGATGGAGGGCATCGAGTACTCCAGCAGAGACTTGTGAGGTGGGGTGTTCTCCTCCATGGATTCGGGATCTTCACTTCTTCGCTTCTCAGCGGCCAAACGCCTAAGGGTGGCGTTAATCTCTGGATCGAGGGGAATCAAGTCGTCAAGACTCCTAGAACTCATGCGCATGAAAAACAACAAACACCAGTGAAGCGACAAGTGGGAAAGAAACAGATAAAATAAGAAATAAAAATAAGAAAAACAAAAAAAGGAAAAAGAAAAAGGAGAATGCGAAAATTATCGCGAGGTAGGGATGTGAGCTAGACACGAGGGTTCAATAGATCCTAAAATATCAAGCACGTTGCCTCCCCGGCAACGGCGCCATAAACTTGACCGGGCGCCCGCAAGAGTCGCGGTGGCGCGGTGTCGTTTACCGCAAGTTTCACGGTTAGTGTAGGGTGCGGGAATATCAAACTCAGGGAGGCGAGGTTGTGCTTGGGTCAGGTAGGACCTAAATCACCCCGAGGGGCGAGCTAGCCTGAATCGGTGGTTGGTTGTCACGAAAGGAAATAAACTGGTATGAACAACAAGAAAGAAAACCCGGGACTTTGGTTTCCAACCCGACGAGAGACTCTCGCCGACGCGGCCTACGGGTATGGATAACGATCGGGATTAGGGTCTAATGGTGAGACGTTGCCTCTGAAAGTGGTACCGGCGTCCCATGGGCCCGATATTCCGGTCGGTGCCCAGGATGATACACCGGACTTCCCGGGTTCGATCAGTGGGCACTCCCGTGTCCATAAACACTGATCGATCCCGGGAGCACTAAGCCCGCAACGATAACTCCCAACGTCTCATCCTGCCGCTCCTGTGTGCTAGGATTTGACGTCTACGCTAAGGGTGTGAGCTATGGCTAGGGAGTCAACCGCCAAGTTTATTCCCCCTTGGCCCGACGGTCAAAGGCGGTCTTTTTCCCGCCGATGACAATGAAACACCCCGCGTAACCGTTGGATTCCTACTCCCTATCGATTTCCTAACCCTATGGACGCATCGGGAAGAGCCCCCGAAGGGGTTTCCACCAAAATCCCAGATTTGGGAACTACTCACAAAAATTCATGAAAAAGCAATCTAAATGAAATTTAACCGTTGGAATCATAATCGGACAATTGAAATGTGGAAGTAATAGAGTAATAAAGACAATACTAAAATTTTAGAAAGATCTGAAAACTTACAAAAGAGTAACAATTACAGCCGTCACATGGAAATAAAACAGTAGAAAAAATAACAGCTCTCGTTTCTGGAACCCTAGGGGTTCTATTTATAGACCGCCGCATCAACCGATCGGTTGACAAGTCAACCGATCGGTTGATCCGTTACAGATAAATTACAGAAAACGGCGACTTTTCACCCGATCTCATGAACCGGTCGGGTGAGTTCTTGAGTGACCGGTTGGATCTTGGAGCGGTCGGGTGAATCGATCGGTTCAACGTCCGTGTCTTCAGCTCATCTTCTTCAGCTACAGATGAACCGATCGGGTGAGAGTCACCCGATCGGTTGGAATTCTGCTCGAAAAAACAGAGAACAGCCGCCCGCAGAACCGGTCTGTGAACCGGTCGGGTGGCTTCTTTGTGAGCTGCGGCAGAGACCGGGTGGTGCACGCGTGCATCACCCGATCGGTTGGAGAAGACCAACCGATCGGGTGAGGGGTTGAAAGATGAATTCTTTGGTGTTTGACCCCCCGGATCACGCGTGACTTCTCCCGTTGCTCCGGGGACCTGGGATATCATTGTTAAACGTCCCCTACGTGGTCAATCCCCTGTAATCATGGATAAACAAAGAAAAGTGAAAGAAAACGGGAAAATACACGAAAACGAACAAGTGACGGCGGAAAAACACGGAGAAACACAAAAGAAAACGTGCGTGAATATATGAAATATAAACGCACGTCAAAGTCCACTCGACCGAGTGAATGATCCTACTCGGTCGAGTGGAGAACTTCACTCGCCCGAGTGTGTAACGGCCGGTACTCACTATACGTTATACGGCTGCGCGTATAGCAATTTCGGGTACCTGACTGGTTTTGTTGCTTTCTACATGAGTTGTGTTGTTGAGTCGATAGGGCCGTAGCACCTAGGTTGCATCCTTAGCAAGCCAACCCCCGACGTGTGCCCAACTTGGGATTACTGTCGCTTTTGGTCCCCGTATCCTTTGTACGTTTTTTGTGCACGTAGTCTTGTTCGTGCACGTATTTATTTTAGACCTTGTCTGTATCTGAACCCTATAGTGTGATATGCCGTTGTGACCCTCCCGAAGAATATTAAATTGTGGAATTATTTTGAAACGTCATTTCACGGGCCGTTCTCCCATGATTTGACTTTGTTTGATGAGACGTCGCGATTTTCACTTTTGTCGTTAGACGTTTTTATTTTTAGTTTCGTTCCTCGTCGTCGAAATTGTGATCTGTCTTCTTTGTCTTGTTTCTCTCGTCGGTACGGTCACCCCAGTATTTATTTTACAATTTTCGAGCCCCGTTTCTCCTACTTTCACTATTTTTCCCAATCCCTTATTGGTTAACCCTAAGTTTCACCTAGCTATTGGTCCATAATAATTAATTATTTTGAGCTAGCTCCTTGTCACTTGGCAGCACCCGTGCGTGAGGGATAGAGAGTGTGATCTTTTCTTATGATAATAATAACATTATAATAACAATTTTAAACCTTTAAGCTTTCCTTCACATGCTGCACTTGAACACATTTCATCATATTATAATATCTCCCTATAACAAAGTTAACCTGACCTATTGTCCTTTATAAACATTATAAACCTAGGGCCCTCAAACTCTACCCTATCTCCTTTATAAAAAAACCCCTAGGGGACTCAAACCTCCGCCGCCATATCCCTCTTTCTCCTCCACGCAATGTATCAGGCAGCAACCCCCTCTCCATGCAACGCGCAATCCCCAGCCACGTGCGACCTCCCCATCGCTCGGCCCACACATCACCGACCTTCCACAGTGTTTTCCGGCCTCCCCCACGGCTCCTCCACCTTTGTAGCCGCCGCCAGCAAACAAGGAACCCCCACTCGTGGCCACTATTCCCCCTCCCTCTCTGGCGGTCCTCCGGCCTTCTCTCCATCGGGAAAATCTACCGTTCTCCTCCTCTATGAGCCGTACACAGACAACAGCCCTGGGAACTATCATCTCTGGCCACCAGAATTTCTCCGGCCAAGCTTTACCCTTGGCCGTGCCCTCCACGCCACCCGCACGGCCACAGTTTAGCCCTTGGACCCCCTGCCGCCACCGACAGCCACATCAGTCCGCCATTGCCTGGAAACAGCGAGTGTGTTCCCTGTTACGCGTTTTAACGACGTACCAACACATCGTATCGCCTCTTTACCTTCCCCTCTCACTGTTGGGATCTTCCGACAGCCCTCTACCTCTCCTAGGGGTGTTTTCTGACGTCACGATCATCCCTTACGACGATCAACGTCGTAGTCTCCTTGTACGTCGACCTGTTCGTCCCGGTTCGTTGTTACAGCTTCCCGTGAGCCGTAAAAACGTCTACCGATCTCTTGCTCGCTGTTTGGAATCTTGCTCGCTGATCTGGTCACTGTCCAAGGATTGGCGATCATAGGAATCTATTTTGGAATCTGGACTAGGAGTGTGTTCTATTATTCCAACCCGTTGCGTCGCTACCCGACGCCAGTGTAGCTCTCGCGTCATGTAAGGGTAACTTTCTGAACACTTAGGACCCCCAATCTATGCATGCTAATCAAGATAAAAATCGGTATTTTAATTGTCTAGTAAATCACTAATAAAGATAATTTAATTGGGACTGTAGGCTCGTGGATCCGAGCACATAGGTAGACTAGACTGATTGGACGGTGTTTGCAGAACGGTTGATTACAGGCAAGTGAAACTTGCCAAACTTGTGTTTTAGGCTATGTCTTAGGCCATTCCCCGTTTTAGCGTAAAAGAGACTAGGCGACGAAATGATACTTGCCTAGACGCAATTTTAAGATCTAGCTTGACAACGAAGCTAGATCTGACACCCTGCCATGTCATTCATTCATTTCGCCTGCCACGTTTAATTTCCATATCTGTATGCTCTTTACTTTTGCTCTGCCATGCCTGTGATGTTTAAATTCCTTACCTGTACGCACTTAAAATGTAATCTTGCCATGCCATGCATCAATACATGTCATTCCATGCTTGAATGTTGCATTCGTAGCACACGCTACTATACTTCCTTGTTCAGGCTAGGCACCTACGTTGCAGGCACAACCCTATGCCAAATACACTTCCTGGCTCGTGAACCAGAAGCAGGCTACATGTGTTGGTCAGAAGCCAATGCCCGATTACACATGGAGGGGTAGGGTTAAGCGACCACTCAGCGTAGAAGTGTGCCCGTACAACCACTTCAGCTGTAAGGCGTAAACTCTGTGCACGACATGTTTACTTGACGTGTTTACTTGACTTGTAAATCCATGTGAATGTTAGTAGCTTTGCTACCCTTGCCATGTCATACTTGTTGCACTTTATTACTTGTTGCATCCATACTTAAACTGCCATGTCATCGCATATTTTAGAACTGCTAGGTTGTTTCCTTTCTTTTAGTTTCCTTGCACAAGTCTCTTGTTGACTTGCTGACATGTGCCCTCGTCTCTTTTGGGTGTCGCATGTTATTTGCTGAGCCAGAGCCCGTTGCTGAGGATGAGGTGTTTGTTGACATTGAGCCTGGGACCACTGTTGACGTGGAGTACGAGGACACCGGTGACCAGTCGTAGAGACTTCTTTTGGTGTTACTTTCTGCTTAGTTTTTGTTAGGTTGTTGGTGCGTAGCGCCCTTTCTTTCTGTACGTTTGATTATTTCTGTTGGCCATATTGGGCCTTTTAGACTCTTCTTTTTAGCCTGGTGGCTTCTCTGTGATGTTGGACTTTATTTGTGGATGTTCTGAGATAGGAATAATATTATCTGTCTCTTTTCTTTATCATTATTTTTGTTTTGTTTCGCATTTGCAGGGACCTATACTTGGTTATTCCAGACGCTTTACAGGCTGGAGCCTCACAGCTCCAAGTCTGAGCGGACTTTTCATACCTCGCCTCCATTTTAGGGAAGCGAGTCGTGACAGGTTTTATTGGTGGCCCATGCAGGTCCACTACAACTAAGAATTATCGGAACAACGATAATAAAAATAGAATGTCCATTAAATAAATTAAAACATCCAAATCATAAGCCCTGAGTCTAATATTTATCGTTTCCTATGTCTTAGATGGCTGGTAGACGTGTTGCCCGAACATCTGTCTCAGCTTAGTAGGGAAATCTATAGATCTGGACTATAGTAAGACTTAATTAGACGTCTGTGCTGGCTAGTTAGAGGTCCCTGATTGTTAGCTAGACTCCATGCTAGAGATTGATATAATCGTCTTAGGAGTTACCTTAGTGGTTCCTGCCTAGCTCTGACCATGATAGACTTCTAGAATTTCTTTAGTCGTTCGCTTGGGCTCATCGATTTCGGGCCCAACAGAACATGATCTTGATTCTCTTAGGACCTTCCCTGAGGTCTCTAATATATTCTAGCTCATTAGAAAGCCTTTGTGTTAAGTTTCTCTTAACCTTTAGTCAACCCGATAATTAGAACCCCCTGATTCTATCATTTCCTGATCACTACACTTCGGTGTTACTGACCGTAGAATTCCATCGTAGTTTTCTTGAATCGTAATTTAGGCGCATTCATCATACAACCACATTCCTTGCTCTCGATTCACATGATCACCATATTACGATAATCGTTGATCTTTCGAATGTCCTCCGTTGCAAAGCTTGACTCTTTCAAAGTTGTTTTCGATTTTCCCTTGATTGAAAGTTTTGTTCAGTATAAATTTTGTTTTTTTAAACCCTCTTCTTATATATTTAATTCCTCACTTTACGATTGAGTAAAAAAAAAATTTCCTTCGTAGATTTTGAGGTCTATTGGTTGCAAGTTTAAGTACTATCCCGTAACTATTTTCTGACATATACTTTCGCATTTCGGTTTAAAAACTCTATTACTATTTTGATAGTTCGATATACCATCTTTTTCTAAACTACGAAATTCATTTTAGCCATTTACCGTATATACTTTAGAATATCTTCCAAGATAAATAGAACTTCAATTATTTTTATATATATCAGTTCTAGGTTCGTTGTACTCGTACTTTAAGATCTTTGTATAAATCAGTTCGTTTGGCAAATCTGGGTTTCTCTAAAAGTATTTTCAATATTATTTATTTGAAATTTCTCTCCAGTTTTAAGACTGGGAAAACATTTAGCATGAGCTTAAATTCTCTACACTATAGTTGATCTGATTTCATTCTTTGAATTTCGAAACCTTTGCCGAAATTATTAAATTACTACCGCATAATATTTTCTAACCTATGTACTTAATGTTCGTGTAAATGTTTTACTTCTTCCTTATAATAATTTTTCAATAAGCCAATAAACCATTTCCTCTTATTATGTATATGCGACTCAAACTTGTTTCGAACAACTCGTTTTATCGACCTCCAAATATTTTTATACAGAAGGGGACTCCAACTTTGAAGTACGTCAGTTTTCAAACTTTTCGTATTTTAGCTTATGTTATTTACACTATTTTTTCTGTATCCTATAAGGGTATTACTACATCTCCCTTTCCTCTACCTAAACATTCACAATTAAGTCACTGTTTCACCTAACCAAGCTACCTCCTTACCCTCATCTCATTTGAACCCGTTCATCCCGATCTCGTTTGCTATGCTCGTTGATTTCGGTTCCCCTTACCATTGCTTAGTCATCCTATTAATGCTTGTCATCGCCTGTGTCAAATTTAGTATAGTAGTGAGTCCATTGATTTTATTGCGATGTCGTTGTGGTGCATGTATAAGTAGAGTGTGTGGACCCGTGTGTGTGGACCCCGGTGTATCACTCACGTATGAGTGTACTCCCCTGTAGTATATTAATGTTTGCAGCTTGTGTGATATATACATACTCAGTGTTATTCATGGTATATATGAAATCGTATGTGTGTTAGTATTTATAAATATGTGTGTGGATAGCTATACCACTCTAGGGAATGCCTGAATTAGTGTTGGAATATCTACTAGGGGTATTTGTAGTTGGAGATACTTAATAATGGTTGAAATAATATGTTGGTAAAATTGTGTGTATATTAGGTATAATGATACTGTAGGAAGATATATGCCCATAAGGCAATTTATCTTGATTATACGTCTTGTTCATACCGTATATGGTACGTATTATTCTAGGTATAAAAGGATTTGTATTAATATACTTAGATAATATCCATAGACTTATAGTTAGGTCCTTACGTATCTAGATGAGATCTCGATTATGAGTAAGTAAGTGACCGAATAGAAACATAAGTCTTAAACGGTTCGTGATCATAGATGTGTCGAGAACTGGATATCGACACATCGGATAGATCACTGTGTCTTCGTCTTGCCTTCGGGTAATGATGATCTCATAGTCATTCGACTTAGCGAAGTCGGAGACGAGACACAGGTGCTCATTGGAGAATGAGTTCACTGAACGACCAAGTTAGAGTTATTAAATGGTTAACTTTAATGATCTGTCTTTAATAACTCTAGGGTGATGATAGGTTAGTTGATCCTTAAGACCTGAAGTCCACTGTATAAACCTGTGAACGGACGGTGTAGCTTAGACCCATGATCTAGCTTCGAGGACCAGTCCTGATGAAAGATCTTAGGTTGGTTTGCACCAGAAGCTCTCTAGGTGAGTAAGTGACTAAGATGGGATTTGTCACTTCCATTAAAGGGAAGTTAGTGTTATAGGCTCAGTACGGTCTTTATGTTAATCCTCGGCCGGGGTACGTTGCAAGTTGTACAACGTGTTTACAATAAAGACCGCCGTATACTGACCAATGTTGTCTAATAGGGTTGACAGAAAACCATACCCTAGGCCAACATCAAACACAGTCTTGACGAAGGGATTTTAGCTAACGGAATTCATCTCTGACACAGCCAATGCAAACCCTATGACACTTTTGTCAAAGGGTCGATCACGTTATGATGACTCTGAAACAGGGACGACAGCTACTGCTCGTAGTGACTGTCGTCTAGGGGTTTCGAGCCCCAACCTGTAGTAAGGTCAGGCTGTAGGGTCTCACACCGAGTAGTACTCGTGTCTTAGTAATAGGAATATAGAATAGAGAGAAATATCATTTGATGATATTCACAAGTTGAGTTGTGAAAGTTAGTCGCAATAGCAATAGGGACACAACGTTGCATTAGATGCTAACGTTAACTAAACGTGTTGTAAATTAGTTACGACGAATTTTGTAGGAACAAACTTGTTGGAAAGGGTTACCTGGATGACGGGATCGTCCCGGTCTTAACACAGGTTCAAACCGCGTCCAAATCGGAGCTCAAACGAGCCCAGAAACGCAGAAAGAGTTCAAGGGGAAGTGGGTTAGACCCACCGGGCCAAGAGGCCCATGTGCAAGGGCAAAACGGGCGCGGCCCGCTGCAACAGCGGGCATGACCCGCTGTGTGCAGCGGGCGGGCGCCCGCTGCATTAGCGGGCGTGGCCCGCTGCACAGCGGGCCAGCGCCCGCTGATGCAGCGGGCACGGCCCGCTGCACGCAGCGGGCCAGCGCCCGCTGCAAGCGGGCGCAGCCCGCTGCACAGCGGGCCCGCGCCCGCTGCGTGCAGCGGGCGCAGCCCCCTGCTTGCAGCGGGCCAGCGCCCGCTGCGTGCAGCGGGCACGGCCCGCTGCAGCAGCGGGCGCCCGCCCGCTGCTTGCAGCGGGCGGGTGGCCCGCCCTTCCCCCCTTGGGCGGGCGCGCCCGCTAATTCTAGCGGGCGCGCCCGCAACTTAAGTCAATTAGGGTTTTTTGAATAACCCTAATGACGGCTACGAATTTTGAGAAATTGCTAAACTTTGAGCAATTGTTTGAGGGGTCAAATGAAGTCGAAATTCGTCACCGTCAGTTCCTACGCGTTCACCATTCCAAGCTCTTCTGATTGATAGCTTGTTTGGTTTCTAAAGTTTAGTATGTGAGGAGAATTAATTCGTTAAAGTTTGACTTTGTGAAAGGCTAACTTTAAAATTAAAATTAAGCCAAATGGCTTAATTGTTTTTTTTTTCTCTTCATGGGAATTGTCCCACATTGCCCGCAACGAGATGTTGAGTGCTCACTCCCTATATAAATAGGGGTGCACTCTCCTCGTTGAAAAACACACCAGTCAACGATCGGGTAGCTCCAAATTATTGAGCAAGCTCGGTCCGCGACTAAATCTCTCTCTCTACTTTCCTATTCTCTGGAGTAGTCCTAGCACGACTACGAAAGGGGTTTGGATCCGATCCGGACGTCTAAGACGCGGGTTTCTTCTCAAGTGAAACTTTCTACCGCGTGTGATCGGCTCGGAGGCGAAAGCAGCTCGGGCGGATCGGTGCGAGGGTGCGAGGCGGCTCAGGGAGATCGGGTCAACGCGGCTCGGCTACGAGGAGCTTCTCAAGACGGTGCGGTACATCTTGCCTGCTCCAGGGCCAAGATTCCGGGTATGTGGTTAAGCATTTTAGTGTAGATTTTATTAGTCGCTTAGTGTAGATCCTTCTTGGAGTGGTCAGACCCACTCCAAGTCGGCATAGATCGGGCTGGGTTCTGGTTCCCCAGAGCCTAGTTAAATTGTTTAGCTAGCGTAGAAATTAAGATTTCTGTTTTTTCCGCTGCGCCTATGTGCCTCCGTGGTCCGTCCGACTTAGGACGGATACGGAACCGAGCTTTGGGGGTCCGCCAAAACCCCAACAGTGGCATCAGAGCTTGTTGAGCTTGAGTACGGGTTCTCGGGTTATGAGCTGACCCGAAGTAATCGCTCTTACTGTACCAAGTCCCGATAAGATGGGGATCTTATAATGGGTTGGGCATTGTCGAGAGGCATGCCGTAAAACAAGTTTCTGAGGTATCTTGTGACGGGTCTAGGGTGCCATGGATGATGGGCCTTAACAGCGTCACAATGATATCAGAGTGATACCCCAACAGTGGTATCAGAGCCACGGTTATGCTATAGATCTACTATAGCGACTTTTTAAATAGTTAAAAATGCTTAGCCTGCATGTTCAAAATGCTTAGCTTTAATTCGCAAAACTTTTTTATGTTAAATTAGTTTTGAAAATAATTTTGTGTTTCAAAAATTAGTTTTGCAACACGGAAATTTGTTTTAAATTTAGGGACAATTATTTTTATGCGATAAATCTAAAAAGTAGTCTCTTTTGTTTTTAAATACTTTATTAAATTTTTATGAGACATTAAAATTTTAAAAGAGTATTTAATGTTTATGTAACCTTTAGAAAAATTTTATTTTTGAAATTTAAGAATTTTTCTTTAGTTACATAAAGTTAGAAATCTTTAAACTTTACTTGAATGCTTCTAAAAGGATTTCTAAAAGATTTTAAAAGAGTTTTGAAATTGTTTAAATATGTTAATAATAGAAATAATTTTATTTCATGAGATGTAATATAAAATTAATTTCTTTTACTACATAGATGTTTCTAAAATTTTTATGTGATATTTTAATTTTAGAAATGAGGTTAAAATTTTTTTTAAGGCCTAAGTTTAAAAATTATTAGATAATTTTGTACGACTTAGTTTCATGCGATAAAATTTTTATGAAGGCTTTAAAATTTTAATCTTTAATTTTAAGTGTTAAAATTTAGATTTGCATGTTTTAGATAATTTTTTAAAACTTGCAAATACCTTTCATATGTCACTAAAAATGAAACTTTCTTTTATGCGGATAAAGTTAGTTGCTTCATTTCATGTTGTATATTGTATACACAAACCTTGTTAGGTTAGCCATTAAAACATGATAATGACATGTTATGTTTAATAAAACAAAACAACATTGAACCTAATACCTGATTAGGGTAGTCCCTTTGTTTGTAAATCATTTCGTTAAAATGTTTAAATAATGATTTTCACAAAAGACAAAAATGTTGAATTGTTTTATTAAAATCCTAATAAGATTGGGGTAGTAAGTTGAACGAAAAACCTTATAGTTGATAAGGACTTAATAAAAGATGTTCAACCAATCTAAAAAATTTTTGAATTTTTAGGATCCACTAGTTGATAAGGATTAACTAGTTCTTTTAATTAAAAGCCATTTAGTTGTTTGGAAAACATAAGATTGATGACAACTCCTTCAATGGATCATGATGTCGGTCAATGTGCTTGGCTAAAGTTTTTGGACCAACCTAGCTAGACTGGGTAACAAGTGGTCCTGGCTTAGTCAATTCCCTGGCCGCGTCCGCTGGACCGCAAGGAGTCGATTCATGACTATGTAAGTCCATCGACTATACCTAAGTCAATACGATAATAATCTTTTTCAAGATAAATCGTAGCCCTCCTTGTTTTAGGAGTTGGCAACTGTAAGAAACATGTTCCGGTTGTTGAGCTACACTCAAGCCGTGACATGTCAATCTTATAGAAACCGATTTCTTGATTGACATCTTAACCTGACTGAAACTGTTGTCTCATCCCTCGAGCTTCGGCGTAAGTCTAACCAAGAATGTAGTCTAAGACCTGACCCAAACCGGCGCGTCGTGCATACACCGAGCAAAGGGGCAAGTCAGGCTAGACACGAAAACAAGGGTCCGACTAGGCTAGCCATTGTGATCCGGTTGAGCACACTCATGATCACAAATGACTAGGGGTAAAAATCGATAGGGAATCATAGTAAATATGATTGACGACGAGTTCGTCTACCGACTGCAGAGTCGGACAACTTGTTGAGATACACTCAAGGTTGTCAGACTCAGGGTAGTCGGATCCCTCTCTCACAAATGTTATTTTATAATAAATTGGTTATTATTATGGCTTTAAATAAATTTAGTGGGAGAATATAGTTTTATTAAAACCATTAAAACTATACTACGAACATTTACTAACTATAGTATCTATAAAATACAGAATGGATTCGGGACTTAGATACATGGTTGAAAAGAACGTGCTGGATGGAACCAACTACAAAGACTGGCTTAGGAACATCAAGTTGGTCCTTTCCCTAGCCGGAATAGGATACGTACTGTTCGAGGACGCTCCAGATAAGCCGGATGAAGATTCGACCCACGAAGAAAAGGAAGCCTACAAATTGTACCAGAGGGATGCAGAGAAGGCCAGGTGCCTTACTCTGGCTTCGATGACCAACGAGTTGCAGAGGAAGCATGAACATATGGATGTTCAAAGCATGCTCCTCAACGCACAAGAGTTGTATGGCAAGCGATCAAGAGCTGCCAAGTTCGAGGCCACTAGCAACCTCTGGGGCACCAAGATGGGGACGGAACCCGTACAGGATCATGTTATCAAGATGATCGGGTACGTGGAGGACGCCGCCCAATTAGGATTTGTCCTGGACAATGAAATGTCCACGGACATTATCCTAAAGTCTTTGACTCCTGATTTCAAGCCTTTTATAACTGGCTTTATAATGAACAGCCTTGAGACGGATCTTCCGGGTCTCCTCAATATGCTCCGGCAGTTTGAGGAGATTCATAAGAAGCCGGCTGCACTGGTTGTTGGCTCTGCTACTTCCGACCAGCCAAAAGGCAAAGGGAAGAAGAGGCAGGTCCCACAACCTGCGAAGGCTAAGAATGGGAAGAAAAAGAACAAAGGGGCCCCGTCGAAATCTGAGTGCTTCCATTGCCACAAGATTGGCCACTGGAAGAGGAACTGCAAGATCTATCTTGCAGAGAAGAAGAAGGGGCATACTGATGCCTCTACCTCAGGTACAAATTAAAATTCAATTAAATGCAATTATTTCCATTCATAAAGTATGAGATACTTATAGACATCTGTGTACTGTATACAGGTGGCTGATAAGAACTGGAGATTGGAGAAGTACGGAGATCGGTCGGCAATTATAGCAACAGTTGCTGCTGGGACCGCTCAAAGACTTCTGGAGACGCTGATCGTGATGGAGATGATATTTTTCTTATTTGAATAAAATGTATCATCTTTAAGGATCGAAAACAATGAATGAGTGCTTTGCACTCAAAGTTTATTTTTGATAAACATATCAAGGTTCCTTTTATGAACCCGTTGTTTTGGAATGGATGTCTCATTTGTTGCAATTGAGATTGAATTGGCTTAAAGTTCTGTGGATGTGGCTTTTCTGTGATGGTTGCGTATATTTTCGAATAATGGTGTTTAGCTTCGATAATATTGATTTTGAAGCTGACTAAATGTCTGAAGTCAATCAGTAGTTAAGTATAGGTTCCAGGGGGCGTATAAATTGTGTGCAATCACAATAAATACGCACATCAAGATTAACTCGAGATTATCTGCATTTAGTTATTAAAAAGGTTAATACTAAATGTGGTTAAAGGAATTAGTACAGCGTAGAACGTTTTGATTGAACGAGTCAATGTCAAGATTCCTTAATACGATCTTGACTTGACTCATTCGTCAAACCGAATCTGACACTTGTACATTCCAGCTAAGGCACTTACCAAAAGGTTATTTTTGCACATAAATCTAAATATGATTTAGTCATTATGTTGAAGTAATTTAACCAGGTAATTCTCAAAGTCAGTGGGAGCAAGTAAGTATACTTAGTTCCGGTTTTTCCGGACTAAGTAAAAAGGATTTTTCACTTTAATGAATCTTCTATATAAATCATTAAGTCAAAATTGTTTTGATTTAATTGCATATATATAGAGACTTAGGGTGTCAAATATGTACTTGACATATTGACACAGTAAAGTGGAGTGAGCTAGAACTGACTTACGGAAATGTTAGACCCCACATCTAAATAGTATAAGCTAACTGTTAGCTATACAAAGTTAGGAAAATGGATCCAGATCATTTTTCCAAAGGATCAACCTTGTGTGATCAAGAGATGTAATTTCAATCCATTAAAATTCGTTGTAGATACTTATTATTAGAACCACTCTTAGGTTTGCCATATCAAATGTCAAAGTGACTGATATGCTTTAACGGCATGAGATACCGAGATAAATAGCCTAAGTGCAAGTGGGAGATGTAGGAAGATATATGCCCATAAGGCAATTTATCTTGATTATACGTCTTGTTCATACCGTATATGGTACGTATTATTCTAGGTATAAAAGGATTTGTATTAATATACTTAGATAATATCCATAGACTTATAGTTAGGTCCTTACGTATCTAGATGAGATCTCGATTATGAGTAAGTAAGTGACCGAATAGAAACATAAGTCTTAAACGGTTCGTGATCATAGATGTGTCGAGAACTGGATATCGACACATCGGATAGATCACTGTGTCTTCGTCTTGCCTTCGGGTAATGATGATCTCATAGTCATTCGACTTAGCGAAGTCGGAGACGAGACACAGGTGCTCATTGGAGAATGAGTTCACTGAACGACCAAGTTAGAGTTATTAAATGGTTAACTTTAATGATCTGTCTTTAATAACTCTAGGGTGATGATAGGTTAGTTGATCCTTAAGACCTGAAGTCCACTGTATAAACCTGTGAACGGACGGTGTAGCTTAGACCCATGATCTAGCTTCGAGGACCAGTCCTGATGAAAGATCTTAGGTTGGGTTGCACCAGAAGCTCTCTAGGTGAGTAAGTGACTAAGATGGGATTCGTCACTTCCATTAAAGGGAAGTTAGTGTTATAGGCTCAGTACGGTCTTTATGTTAATCCTCGGCCGGGGTACGTTGCAAGTTGTACAACGTGTTTACAATAAAGACCGCCGTATACTGACCAATGTTGTCTAATAGGGTTGACAGAAAACCATACCCTAGGCCAACATCAAACACAGTCTTGACGAAGGGATTTTAGCTAACGGAATTCATCTCTGACACAGCCAATGCAAACCCTATGACACTTTTGTCAAAGGGTCGATCACGTTATGATGACTCTGAAACAGGGACGACAGCTACTGCTCGTAGTGACCGTCGTCTAGGGGTTTCGAGCCCCAACCTGTAGTAAGGTCAGGCTGTAGGGTCTCACACCGAGTAGTACTCGTGTCTTAGTAATAGGAATATAGAATAGAGAGAAATATCATTTGATGATATTCACAAGTTGAGTTGTGAAAGTTAGTCGCAATAGCAATAGGGACACAACGTTGCATTAGATGCTAACGTTATTAACTAAACGTGTTGTAAATTAGTTACGACGAATTTTGTAGGAACAAACTTGTTGGAAAGGGTTACCTGGATGACGGGATCGTCCCGGTCTTAACACAGGTTCAAACCGCGTCCAAATCGGAGCTCAAACGAGCCCAGAAACGCAGAAAGAGTTCAAGGGGAAGTGGGTTAGACCCACCGGGCCAAGAGGCCCATGTGCAAGGGCAAAACGGGCGCGGCCCGCTGCAACAGCGGGCATGACCCGCTGTGTGCAGCGGGCGGGCGCCCGCTGCATTAGCGGGCGTGGCCCGCTGCACAGCGGGCCAGCGCCCGCTGCAAGCGGGCACGGCCCGCTGCATAGCGGGCCAGCGCCCGCTTGTGCAGCGGGCGCAGCCCGCTGCTTGCAGCGGGCCAGCGCCCGCTGCGTGCAGCGGGCACGGCCCGCTGCAGCAGCGGGCGCCCGCCCGCTGCTTGCAGCGGGCGGGTGGCCCGCCCTTCCCCCCTTGGGCGGGCGCGCCCGCTAAGTCTAGCGGGCGCGCCCGCAACTTAAGTCAATTAGGGTTTTTTGAATAACCCTAATGACGGCTACGAATTTTGAGAAATTGCTAAACTTTGAGCAATTGTTTGAGGGGTCAAACGAAGTCGAAATTCGTCACCGTCAGTTCCTACGCGTTCACCATTCCAAGCTCTTCTGATTGATAGCTTGTTTGGTGTCTAAAGTTTAGTATGTGAGGAGAATTAATTCGTTAAAGTTTGACTTTGTGAAAGGCTAACTTTAAAATTAAAATTAAGCCAAATGGCTTAATTGTTTTTTTTCTCTTCATGGGAATTGTCCCACATTGCCCGCAACGAGATGTTGAGTGCTCACTCCCTATATAAATAGGGGTGCACTCTCCTCGTTGAAAAACACACCAGTCAACGATCGGGTAGCTCCAAATTATTGAGCAAGCTCGGTCCGCGACTAAATCTCTCTCTCTACTTTCCTATTCTCTGGAGTAGTCCTAGCACGACTACGAAAGGGGTTTGGATCCGATCCGGACGTCTAAGACGCGGGTTTCTTCTCAAGTGAAACTTTCTACCGCGTGTGATCGGCTCGGAGGCGAAAGCAGCTCGGGCGGATCGGTGCGAGGGTGCGAGGCGGCTCAGGGAGATCGGGTCAACGCGGCTCGGCTACGAGGAGCTTCTCAAGACGGTGCGGTACATCTTGCCTGCTCCAGGGCCAAGATTCCGGGTATGTGGTTAAGCATTTTAGTGTAGATTTTATTAGTCGCTTAGTGTAGATCCTTCTTGGAGTGGTCAGACCCACTCCAAGTCGGCATAGATCGGGCTGGGT
Source organism: Scilla litardierei (assembly GCA_030789695.1). Lineage (NCBI taxonomy): Eukaryota > Viridiplantae > Streptophyta > Magnoliopsida > Asparagales > Asparagaceae > Scilla > Scilla litardierei. The sequence continues at coordinate 138,484,022 of CM061141.1, forward strand.
TCTGGTTCCCCAGAGCCTAGTTAAATTGTTTAGCTAGCGTAGAAATTAAGATTTCTGTTTTTTCCGCTGCGCCTATGTGCCTCCGTGGTCCGTCCGACTTAGGACGGATACGGAACCGAGCTCTGGGGGTCCGCCAAAACCCCAACAGATACTAGGGTACTTATGGTTAAATGTGCATGCCTAATATATGACCTATATGTTAGTACGTGCGAGCGTGTGCTCGTACTAGGTATGTATTGTGCTTAGACGTAAGTAGTTATGTATTTACTGCATGAGTGTATGTGTTGTACGTATGGTAAAAGGATTCTAGCTTGTTAATATTGCTTGCCTTGATGGGATGTTGTGTGTGTATACCGTGAGGTATACGCGATTATGGTATGCTTTAAACTATTTATGGATAAGTAGATGTGTTGGTGTACTAATTATAGGTAGATGGCTATGGTGTGAATATATATTACATGTGTGTGACTATACGATGAATGCATGTATTAGAGAGGGTATTATAATTATACGTGTGCTGATGTCTGAAATATTATTATGGTATATAAAGTGATTGAACTAAGTGGGTGTTACCTGACTAGATACTTAGTGTGATTGACATTATGGTATGTATATGGTTATATTGGTAGATGTGTATACATTGGAGTGGTATTAGTATAGGTTTAAATACCGTGTTACGTATATAGAGTATTCTGATATGTGTCTTGAGTCTCACTCAAGCTTGAGTGGGTATACTCTAAGTATATTGTTACATATGTCTGTGGTTGCGTGTAGTACCATGAATATAGCGATGGATAATGTATGTATAGTAATAGGATTGTTTGTGCCTGGTTGTGTTACGCATATGATTGTGGGTCGCTATACCAGTATATAGTTATATGTGTTTATCTTGTGGTGTAGTTATTTACTAAGGACTTGCCTGTGTGAACGTATGTGTGCTAGCTAAACTAGGTGTGTAGATGTGCTGAGTATATAGTGGTATGATTGGTATATATGAATGAAATGTTAGCGTGTGCGGGTGTGCAACATGCACGGGTAAGTATGTGCTTAGTTATAGGTGTTGGTGACTATGGTATGTGCGGCGTGTCGTGAATATAGTTATAGGACCGTACGTGATGTGATTATATGGTGAAATATTGCATGCATTTGAATGACTACAAAATTGTGAAATTATAGTAGTGGTAAGTGTATCTTAGATATAATAACATGATTTAAAATTGAGTGGTGTGGTTACTTGTGTTGATATGTTGGCATTAGATGTACACTAGGAGATATAGGGAGTAGTGTATCCTTATTGTTTGGTATATAGGTAGTTATCTAAACATGGAGTATTACGATGGTATCTGCTGGTGTGAACTATTTAATTGGTTGTGAGTATGTGCACCATGGTATGCAATAAGTGTTTAATAGTTATATAGGGATGTACGTGACTATATGAATGATTGAAATATGTGTATGAATTTGACTGGCTATGATATGTGTAAGTGTGTAATGTGCGTGAATATATACATGTTAGTAGGGTTATTGTTTGACTACCTAGTGCATATTTAAGCACTAGTAATGACTATACCTGGTTGAATTTTAGTGTGATGTGATTGTGATAGCTACTAGTCTGGCGAGAGTTATATTTATAGTTAGAAAGTCCGAGGACGGACTTTATCCTAAGGCGGGTAGGATGTAACGGCCGGTACTCACTATACGTTATACGGCTGTGCGTATAGCAATTTCGGGTACCTGACTGGTTTTGTTGCTTTGTATGTGAGTTGTGTTGTTGAGTCGATAGGGCCGTAGCACCTTGGTTGCATCCTTAGCAAGCCAACACCCGACGTGTGCTCAACTTGGGATTACTGTCGCTTTTGGACCCCGTATCCTTTGTACGCTTTTTGTGCACGTAGTCTTGTTCATGCACGTATTTATTTTAGACATTTTCTGTATCCGAACCCTATAGTGTGATATGCCGTTGTGACCCTCCCGAAGAATATTAAATTTTGGAATTATTTTGGAACGTCATTTCACGGGCCGTTCTCCCACGATTTGACTTTGTTTGATGAGACGTCGCGATTTTCACTTTTCTCGTGAGACGTTTTTATTTTTAGTTTCATTCCTCGTCGTCGAAATTGTGATCTGTCTTCTTTGTCTTGTTTCTCTCGTCGGTACGGTCACCCCAGTATTTATTTTACAATTTTCGAGCCCCATTTGTCCCACTTTCACTATTTTGCCCAATCCCTTATTGGTTAACCCTAAGTTTCACCTAGCTATTGGTCCCTAATAATTAATTATTTTGAGCTAGCTCCTTGTCACTTGGCAGCACCCGTGCGTGAGGGATAGAGTGGGATATTTTCTTATGATAATAATAACATAATAATAATAATTTTAAACCTTTAAGCTTTCCTTCACGTGCTGCACTTGAACACATTTCATCATATTATAATATCTCCCTATAACACAGCTAACCTGACCTATTGTCCTTTATAAACATTATAAACCTAGGGCCCTCAGACTCTACCCTATCTCCTTTATAAAAAAACCCTAGGGGACTCAAACCTCTGCCGCCCTATCCCTCTTTCTCCTCCACGCAATGTATCAGGCAGCAACCCCCTCTCCACGCAATGCGCAAGCCCCGTCCACGCGCGACCTACCCTCGGCCCACACATCACCGACCTTCCACAGTGTTTTTCGGCCTCCTGCACGGCTCCTCCACCTTTGTAGCCGCCGCCAGCAAACTAGGAACCCCCACTCGCGGCCACCGTTCCCCCTCCTTCTCCGGAGGTCCTCCGGCCTTCTCTCCGCCGGGAAAATCTCCCATTCTCCTCCTCTATGAGCCGTACACACACAACAGCCCTGGGAACTATCATCTCCAGCCACCAGAATTTCTTTGGCCAAGCTTTACCCTTGGCCGCGCCCTCCACGCCACCCGCACGGCCACCGTTTAGCCCTTGGACCCCCTGCCGCCGCCGACAGCCACCTCAGGCTGCCATTGCCTGGAAACATCGAGTGTGTTCCCTGTTACACGTTTTAACGACGTACCAACACATCGTATCGCCTCTTTACCGTCCCCTCTCGCTGTTGGGATCTTCCGACAGCCCTCTACCTCTCCTAGGGTGTTTTCCGATGTCATGATCATCCCCTACGACGCTCAACGTCGTAGTCTCCATGTACGTTGACCCGTTCATTCCGGTTCGTTGTTACGGCTTCCCGTGAGCCGTAAAAACGTCTACCGATCTCTTGCTCGCTGTTTGGAATCTTGCTCGCTGATCTGGTCGCTGTCCAAGGATTGGCGATCATAGGAATCTATTTTGGAATCTGGACTAGGAGTGCGTTCTATTATTCCAACTCCTGGCGTCGCTACCCGACGCCAGTGTAGTCTCGCGTCGTGTAAGGGTAACTTTCTGAACACCTAGGACCCCAAATCCATGCATTCTAATTAAAATAAAAATCGGTATTTTAATTGTCTAGTAAATCACTAATAAAGATAATTTAATTGGGACTGTAGGCTCGTGGATCCGAGCACATAGGTAGACTGGACTGATTGGACGATGTTTGCAGAACAGTTGATTACAGGCAAGTGAAACTTGCCAAACTTGTGTTTTAGGCTATGTCTTAGGCCATTCCCCGTTTTAGCGTAAAAGAGACTAGGCGATGAAATGATACTCGCTTAGACGCAATTTTAAGATCTAGCTTGACAACGAAGCTAGATCTGACACCCTGCCATGTCATTCATTCATTTCGCCTGCCACGTTTAATTTCCATATCTGTATGCTCTTTACTTTTGCTCTGCCATGCCTGTAATGTTTAAATTCCTTACCTGTGCGCATTTAAAATGTAATCTTGCCATGCCATGCATCAATACATGTCATTCCATGCTTGAATGTTGCATTCGTAGCACACGCTACTATACTTCCTTGTTCAGGCTAGGCACCTGCGTTGCAGGCACAACCCTATGCCAAATACACTTCCTGGCTCGTGAACCAGAAGCGGGCTACATGTGTTGGTCAGAAGCCAATGCCCGATTACACATGGAGGGGTAGGGTTAAGCGACCACTCAGAGTAGAAGTGTGCCCGTACAGCCACTTCAGCTGTAAGGCGTAAACTCTGTGCACGACGTGTTTACTTGACGTGTTTACTTGACTTGTAAATCCATGTGAATGTTATTAGCTTTGCTACCTTTGCCATGTCATACTTGTTGCACTTTATTACTTGTTGCATCCATACTTAAACTGCCATGGCATCGCATATTTTAGAACTGCTAGGTTGTTTCCTTTCTTTTAGTTTCCTTGCACAAGTCTCTTGTAGACTTGCTGACATGCGCCCTCGTCTCTTTTGGGTGTCGCATGTTATTTGCTGAGCCAGAGCCCGCTGCTGAGGACGAGGTGTTTGTTGACATTGAGCCTGGGACCACTGTTGATGTGGAGTACGAGGACACCGGCGACCAGTCGTAGAGACTTCTTTTGGTGTTACTTTCTGCTTAGTTTTTGTTAGGTTGTTGGTGCGTAGCGCCCTTTCTTTCTGTATGTTTGATTATTTCTGTTGGCCATGCTGGGCCTTTTAGACTCTTCTTTTTAGCCTGGTGGCTTCTCTGTGATGTTGGACTTTATTTGTGGACGTTCTGAGATTGGAATAATATTATCTGTCTCTTTTCTTTATTATTATTTTTATTCTGTTTCGCATTTGTAGGGACCTATACTTGGTTATTCCAGACGCTTTACAGGCTGGAGCCTCACAGCTCCAAGTCTGAGTGGACTTTTCACGCCTCGCCTCCATTTTAGGGAAGCAGGTCGTGACAGAGTGAGTCAGAGTTTTCTAGAGAAGATTTAAGCCGACTCTCTGGAATTTTGAGAAGAACAGCAGAAGACTCACTCGGCTGAGTGAGAAAGTCTACTCGACCGAGTGACAAACTCTACTCTGTCGAGTGACACAGAAGCCAAGAAGACCAGACCCCCGATTTCTCTGTTTTGTTTGAGTCTGTCACTCGGCCGAGTGCCATTTTCTACTCGGCCGAGTGGCGCAGTCTATCTGTATCGTAAACTAGGGTTCTGCGCTGCGCCAGGGGCAAATCTGTCAGGATTTTTTGGCAGGTTTGACTTGTATTTAAGCCTGTTTTTCATCCTAGTTTAGGGGAGACTGGAATTAGGTTTTAGCTGAATTCTAATTGTAATTCCCTTTTGGAGATTGAAGATTTGAGATCTGGTTTGTTCTTCTTATTGAAATTTCTCATTTTATGAATTGCTTTCTTCCAACTATGAATTGCTATATGCTTTCATTCATTTATTCTGTTATTTCTACGATGAATTGCGAGTAGTTCCGTTGTTCTAGGGCATGGGGATGAACCTTATGGATTCGATTTTAGAATTGTGATGAATGGATTCATATGTTGCTAGAATTGATAAAAGGTTAGGTTGTGATTGATTTATTACGGATAGCTAGGAATTTCCATTGATTTGGGGTTTGTAAGAGATTGGATTCTAATTGATGGGAAGGCCTATGTATTCGATTTAGGTTTGTAATCGAAATCCACTAGACTTGGTTTGCAAGAGATTGGACCAAATCTAGGATTTTTATTATAAATCTATGCCCATATTCGTTTGCAAGAGATTGGACGAATACGAACTATCACAACCTAGATCGTAACCCGAGTTTGCACGAGAGTGGGATCTAGGTGCGATTGGACGATGATGTCGATCTTCATGCTAGTGGCTTAGGTTAGGGTTTGCACGAGAGTGGGCCATAACCTAGGTCACTATAGACCGGCAATAGCGCGAGAGCGTGAGCTTGGTTCTCTATTTAGTTACGACTAGTTCACCTCAATTCAAGTCTTGCAACATTGAGATTCATGATTCACGAAGATAAATGACGATCCGTAGCGGGGATTCCCTAGCCCTAGACGCCTTTATTATATTGAATTCGAATTGTTAATTGAACGATTGTGACAACATTCTCAAAACCATTCTTCCACCAATAGCTTATTGATCAAAATAGAGTACGGTCATTAGTCCTCCTCGTGTTCGATACCTGCTCGCCACTACACCATGCGCTTGTGGTAAGACTACAATCGTGTCCCCGGGGTGTGTATCCGGGGGCCGATCACCTACCGGATAGGTAATAGAGTGATCCGCCAATTGAATGCTCATATCGGTAGGTTCAAGCTCCGTCCCGGTATTTAGCCTCTTAAAGATGGAGAGCGGCATCGAACTAATGCTTGCTCTCAAATCGATCAACGCTCTGCTAATAGGGGTGTCGCCAATAGAGCACGGCACCGTGAAACTCCCAGGATCTGGCAACTTCTTCGGTAGATGGTTCTTAATAACTGAGGTGCAATTGTCCAATAGCTTCACCTCTTCTTATTTATGCTTCCCCATAATTAGATCCTTTAAGAATTTAGCGTACGTAGGTATTTCAGTGATAAAATGGATGTTCAGTTGTATACCTTTGAGGAGCTCGGAGAACTTTGCATATTTCTTCTCCATCTTCGCTAAAGCCAACCTTTGGGGATATGGAGGGGAGGTCGGTTCGCTTTGTCTTTGACGGCATCCTTTGGAATAGAATTGTTGGAAGTAGTAGTAACATCCGTCGGTGCCGTAGCACTAGTAGGTGAGGTAGATGGCGAAACCTCCTTTTCTTCAATAGCCTACGGCTCCTCGTAGCCTTTTCCTTGTCATTTTCAGCGGTAGTAGCATCTCCATCTTGAGCATGAATAGACGGCTTTCGGCTCAAATTGATAGAAACTGGCACCAAGACAGTGTTGGTAGTCTTTCCTCCTCTCGTGGTAACTGCGACCACTGCGTTTGCTTGGGCCTTAGGGTTAGGCTCCGGCTGAGAAGGCAATCTCCATTGCATCTTCATGAATTGTGACATTTGGCCTTTGAGCTCATCGATGGAATCATTGATAGACTTGAAACGAGCGGAATTATCTGCATTTATCTTGGATTGCCCACTCATGAAGGTGTCCAATGTCGCCTCGAGATTGGGCTTTGGATCCGCCGATGCATATTGTTGTTGTTGAAGATAATTGTACTCTGGTGGTCTGTAAGGCCCAGATGGCCTAAACCCATATTATTGCAGAGGCGCCCCTTGTTGCTGAGGAGGTGGTGGAGGTCTCTGCTGCTAAGGAGGTTGCAGTTCTCCATTTGGGTTGCCATAAGAAAATCCGGGATGATTTCACGCCGCCGGATGTTGCCATTGATTCCTCCCCTCTCCAGCTACAAATTGCACTTGCTCAGCTTGCATGTCTGCTCCATCGTATGGTCCTTCATTAGGAGCATAGCCTTGATTCGTATAGCCTTCATGTGTGGGATAAGCTGGAGCTCTAGAAGTGGTTGGAATGGCATCCATCCTCTGTTCAATCCTCGCTACCTGTTTGCTAAGAGTTTCAATATGCCTATCAAGATGGGTAGAGATTTTTACCTCGGGGGATTTACTAAATGAGCATTCGTCGCCCCATTGATGAGTATTCGCGGCAATTTGTTCCAGCAAAGATAAAGATTTATCGGATGGCTTATACAAGGGAGCTCCTTGAGCGGAGGCGTCTATGATCACTTTGTGCTTGGTTGGAGCCCATTGTAGAAGCTTTGAACAAGATCCCACTCAACGACTTCATGGTGCAGAAAATGATGCTACAAGTTCTTTAAATCTCTTCCAAGCATCGTACATTGACTCCTGAGGAAGCAGTTTAAAATTTGAGATCGCTCCTCGAATCCTCACCGTTTTGGACGGTGGATAGAACTTGTTCACAAAGGCGGTGGCCAACTGCTCCCAAGTCGTGAAGGTATTAGAAGGATGCGCTTGCAACCAATAGGAGGCCTTGTCCCTCAGAGTGAATGGGAATAATCTAAGCTTGATAGCATCTTCACTCACGTCCTTGGCATGGAACGTGTCGCACTTGGCCAAGAACGTGTCGATATGGTGGCTTGGGTATTCATGAGGATGCTGATCGGTCCATATTTTACACCTTTTTTCCGCATGTTTTCACGCCATTTCGGTTGCTCATATTGCGATTTTCACGATTATTCGCCGATATTGCATTACTTTTCACTATTTCTTGTTTTTGTCGGATTTCAGGAAATATGGAGCGATCGGGAGCAAAAATGAGCTTAAGGGACTTGCACCCACTCCAGAGCGTCACCCAAGGCTCTTTTGAGGGCTATTCGGCGATGGGAGATGTGTGGAAGAAGAAGGAACTCTGTAGGAGCGACTAGGAGGAGAAACAGAGAAGATTGGGCATTTTCAGCATGCCACTCGGCCGAGTGAAGGAGCCACTCGGCCGAGCAAAGAAGCCCGCTCGGCCGGCCAGATCGGACACGCAGCAGATTGAGTATCAGCGTGCACTCGGCCGAGCATCGCCATCCCACTCGGCCGAGCATGGAGACACCACTCGCCCGAGTGGCATCACGACGACGGCAAGCAAAAATCCCAGACTTACTGGAATCCGTCAGGCGATTGAGGGTTCCGACTCGGCCGAGTACCGAATGCCCCTCGGCCGAGTGAGTAATGCCACTCGGTCGAGGCACCTCCGAAGACAGGCCCCCAAGACCCCTGACTTACTGGAATTTTACAGGGTCTGTCACTCGGCCGAGTAGAGAAGCACACTCGACCGAGTAGAGAAGTCAACTCGGCCGAGTGATGCCGAGGACACGCAGCGCCCAGATTTTCAGACAGCCTCCCACTCTTTTGAAATCTGCTATCATTTCAGCAATCAAAGTATTTTTCTCATATTTTTTATGGATAGTAGACTTCATGACAGTTCCAACGCCACCAAGAACGTGCCAATCGGAGATCGGATGAAATCTGGAGAATTTCTGTAAGTTGATACTGCAGTGCTGGAATTTCCACTCGGCCGAGTCACATTTTCCACTCGGCCGAGTCGGCGACGGGCCCAGATTTTAAGTTGCGGTTTGGGCTGTTTTTGGGCACAAATTTGAGGGGTTTTCTAGGGTTTCTTGCTAGGGTTTTGGGGGAGTATTTAAGGGTTTTGTAGCCACCATTAGAGGGGGATCCCCCATGTTTTCTTAGGTTCCAAGATGTTTTCTTATTGATTATTTTAGAGGTTAGGCCAGGCCCTAGGCCCCCTCTTGGATCTAAAAGCTTGTATTTTGGATTGAAGATCTTCATCAAGCTAAGTATTTTCTTCTTTTTATTTGAATCTTTGTTTTTCTATCTTTTTGTATGCACGCAATGATTTCTATTGATTCTCATATCCTTATTGCTATGCTAGAGTAGATTTGTTGTTATAGGGTTTGGGGATGAACCCTATGGATCTAATTTCATATTTGTGATGAATGAATTTCTAAATTGCTAGAATTGCTAGGAGGTTAGGTTGTGATTGATTTACTACGGATAGCTAGGGATTTCCATCGATTTGGGATTTGCAAGAGATTGGATTCTAATCGATGGGAAGGCCTAGATATTCGATTTAGGTTTACAATTGGATTTCTCTAGATTTGGTTTGCAAGAGATTGGACCAAAGCTAGGATTTTTAATTGTAAATCTATACCAATATTCGTTTGCAAGAGATTGGACGAATACGAACTATCACAACCTAGATTGTAACTCGAGTTTGCACGAGAGTGGGCTCGAGGAGCGATTGAACGATGACGTCGATCTTCATGCTAGTGGCTTAGGTTAGGGTTTGCAAGAGATTGGGCTCTAATCTAGGTTGCTATAGACCGGCAATAGCGCGAGAGCGTGAGCTTGGTTCTATATTCAGTTACGACTAGTTCACCTCAATGCAAGTCTAGTAATATTGAGATTCACTATTTACGATGATGTATGACGATCCGTAGTGGGAATTCCCTAGCCCTAGACACTTTTATTATATTGTATTTGAATCGATATTTAACCGATTTATCTATCTCCGACACCGACATTCATCACCATTGCCATTACATCATACCATTGCCATCTCCACCAATAATACATTCGTAGTCAAACCAACCTAGGATAGATTGGAACCAACACCACCTCCTCGTGTTCGATACCCGCTCGCCACTTGACCGTGCGCTTGCGGTAAAACTATAGTCGCCGCTCCGGGACGTGTATCCGGGGCGCGATCAAGTTTTTGGCGTCGTTGCCAGGGAGGTGTTTCCCGTTGGGTGCCAATTTGTCACAATTAGGTTGATTAGATTACATTAAAAAGAAGTCAAAAAAATAAAAAAAAACATTAAGAGAGATTTTTTCCCACCACCTGCTATTATTATCTTTATCTCTCTTTGTACCACTGACGTCTTTTCCAGGTTGTTTACTTTGATTGATCAGGTGCAGTTGTTGCAGCGATGATGCTTCCAAAGAAAATGCGAGCGGGCTCTATACAATCCTACATATATCTCGCTGCATTCTATCAGGCTGATGGAGAATCCTTCAGGGAAGCCTTGTCTAGGTTTGAAGGAATGTTAGAAATGTTCCAGACGGAGTCAGACCATGAGTGGAATGACTCCACGCTATTTGATATCTTCACTAGAAGGCTAAAGGGACCCTCACGTGAGTTTTTGAAGAGGATGCAAGTGGGGAAGTTCAGTGATCTACAGTTGGCAGCAGCCTTGGAGTAAATGATAGATGATGCTCGATCTACCGGTTCACTAACCGTTACGGTAAGTAAACCATACGACCAAGTATTCATCGATTTTGTTATGGCTAATGTCTCTAGTGCAGGTACCATCATAGATGGAGTGTATGCTTCACTTGAAGGTGATCATATTCACCTTTATACCATTAACACTCCACAAATAGAGACATCTGAGTTGCCAAAGGAGGACACGTACACGGACCTATTGAGAAACATTGTCGACATAGTTCGAATTTTCGGTCCATTGACAATAACGGCAGGTGATCCTTTTGAGCTTGAATTTCAAAACTTTATTACTCATTGTATCTCTTCCACAGGCACAATTGATGATGGAGTCTACGCTCTAATTGAGGGGCACAAGACCCACTTTTATACCACGGTCAAGATACATGAGCCCATAGAGCCACCTGCACCTACTATTGAGGAGGCCAAGCCATGCAATCGGGTGACTCGAGCTCCAGGAAAGAAAAAAAGAAGGAGGCATGAAAAGGAGATGATGATGTTTACATTGCCTTCTATACCTGAGGAGCCTGAGGAGGATGTCCAAGTTCAGCTAGGGGGAGAGTCAGCTTGTGCCATCGTCGCTCCCCCTTGTCACCCACATGAGCCAGAGCTTGCTGTTGAGGAGGCCTTACATGCGGAGCTAGAGCTTGTCACCGGGGAGGCCGTGCATTGGGACGTGGACACATCCATTCATGAGGATCCCGAGCATTACCCTCCTCCTTTCGAGCTACCGCAGCCGCCTCTACTTTCTACAGAGGCTGAGCATCCCTCAGAGGACCACCCTTCCACTGACGCCGAGGACAATCCCACAGAGCTTATGGCTCCCCTTCAGGGGGATCTCTTTACTCCCTCGCCCTTTACATTTGATTCCCCTCCCGTATATGATGCTTGCTATGATTCAGATTTTGACGACTCATTGCACCTTTTGCAGGATTCATGTACATACGATCAAGAGGTACGATGGGACGTATACGAGGAGGAGAGCGAGGAGTTAGCACCCATGGATGCTATTAATTATGATCAGGAGGTGCGATGGGATAAGTCTGACGATGATGAGGAGCTGCCTGATGAGACCTACGCTTATATGCCCGAGCAACCTGAACAACCTGAGGCGAACAATGTGGAGTTGATCGATGTGGTACACGAGAGTAGAGATTTATTTCCAGGGAAGTGTTGTCAACCGTTTTTAATTTTAAATACTTATGTTGATGACCCTCTTTGGAATACATTTATTTTGGGGAAGAATTATCCACATCAGATTGATGCGGCTTATCTCTTGCAGGGTACAGGTGGAGTCCTTGGAGAGATGCTGGGAGCCGCATTGCTGGAATCTGATGGAGTCCGTGGACATGTGCGCCTGGCAGAGCCACAGAAGGAGCAGTTGGAGCAGTTGCCTGCACCGACAAAGATACTGGATCCGCCTTTTGCTATAGGTGATATCAATCCAGTAGTTTAGAAAATTTTATGCTTTAAATAAACACGAATTCTCTCGACAGCGAGAGGACCGTATAGATTTGTTTGAATAAATATCACCTCATATGACGGCAACAAAAATCTTTTACACCCCAAACCCATTATATATATATATATATTCCCCTCTCCATATTTTGATACGCCACATCCTTTTGCTCACCACCATCGAGCATTTCTTTCAAGTGAATACTCACTTTCTTATTCATTTGACTTGATCACGCTTTGCAAAGCCATGACATTTTTGATTGAGTCACTTGAATAGGATTGTTTGGTATAAGCCTGGGGGAAAGCGCTCTCATGCATCATTGTATGTGCATGTAGTTGCATTAGGATTTCATGTTATTCATTTCATCATTTTTCATTCACCCCCTTATTATTATCGTTGTTCCTCATATTCTTTCATTATGATCACATTGAGGACAATGTGAAGTTTAAGCTTGGGGGAGTGCATTTCCATGCCATTTAGATGCATTAGTTGCATTTTTACTTTATTATAGGATTTTTAAAATTTTTCAAAATTTTGCGTCATCTTTTCGAATTTACCATTTTATTTTTCTTTTATGTGTGTTCATGCATCATATTGTGTACTTGTTTTTCTTTTCTTTCCTCTCTTTTACTTTTATTTTTTTTATTTCCCTTTCTTTTCTTCCGCTAGATGAATTTCGTATGATGATATCTCTTATTGCCTTAGCAACCATCACAATGCTTATTATTCCTTGCCATGCTACTTAGAGTATTTCAGTATCATGCTTTCCATGTGCTTTCTTATATATTCTTTTGATGATTCCTCTATATGAATGCATGATATTAATTGAAGCTGAATGTATGGATTAGTGTTTGGTATGCTTTTGTTGGAAGTGCTCCAAGATTCACGCATCAATTGTATAACGGAAGCATCTGCCTTATTATCTTATTCACCTTCTGTTGCATGCTTGATATGAAAGTACTCTTTACCGCTTGACTTCGCTTTTTATTGAGATGATTGAGAATATCCATACTTACATATGAGTTTTAGTTGAAGTATTATTTTATTGAACCGTTCTTGCACATCTTAGAGTGAACCGAGTGTTACATTATTTCTTTCTCCACATATATCTTTTTATTCTCTACATGTCACTTGAGTTCACCTCCTAAAGCTACTTATATCGCATCTATTTCCCAAAAATCCCCACAAAAGAAAAGTTAGCTCCAAAAAGTCCAAAAAGCCAAAAAGGAGCCAAAGACCAAAAATACAAATCATATATCTCCTACAAAAAGCCAAAACGAAAAATGAGAAACAAAGTCCAAAAGAAAAAAATATATATTTCTCTATCTCAATAATGGAGCCACAAAATATTTGGGAAAACCAAGGCAAAAATCCCATTTTTCACTATCATATTCCTTTAGATGTGATGCCCCAAGCTAAGCTGGGGGGGTGAATTCATTTGACCAAATGAGTGAGTATGACCTTAGAGTGGAGACGTGCATGAATGGGGATATTCAATAATGCTTAGACTTTGCAAAATATATTAGATATGGAGATTTTTCATGATTTGAAATAAATATGTGAATGCCATGTCTCTTATTCCATTCTCTATTGCATGCTTGGTGTGATTCTTATATGCTTCATTTATAACTTTTGATTGAAAAGTGCATCGCCAACATTTGTATATTAAATCCTAAGAAATGCGTGACGTGGATATGAATCGATTGTATGAATTTAGAGAATCCCTTTTGTTGTTCTTAAAAACTTGCAAGAACCATATTTATGTAAGATATGAAATCCTTATAGCATGTGATTTGTATTTTCCAAGTTATTGTGATGTGTAGCTTATGGCTTGAGATCCGAGAGAAGAATCTAGCGACCCCTTCCACCTCCTGTTCTCTCTTTTTCTTTCATTTCATTTCCTTTGTTTTCATTTCCCGAGTTCGTCTCTCTACTTATCTTTCTCGAGGACGAGTAAGAGGTAAGCTTGGGGGATTTTGATCGGTCCATATTTTACACCTTTTTTCCGCATGTTTTCACGCCATTTCGGTTGCTCATATTGCGATTTTCACGATTATTCGACGATATTGCATTACTTTTCACTATTTCTTGTTTTTGTCGGATTTCAGGAAATATGGAGCGATCGGGAGCAAAAATGAGCTTAAGGGACTTGCACCCACTCCGGAGCGTCACCCAAGGCTCTTTTGAGGGCTATTCGACGATGGGAGATGTGTGGAAGAAGAAGGAACTCCGTAGGAGCAACGAGGAGGAGAAACGGAGAAGATTGGGCATTTTCAGCATGCCACTCGGCCGAGTGAAGGAGCCACTCGGCCGAGCAAAGAAGCCCGCTCGGCCGGCCAGATCGGACACGCAGCAGATTGAGTATCAGCGTGCACTCGGCCAAGCATCGCCATCCCACTCGGCCGAGCATGGAGACACCACTTGCCCGAGTGGCATCACGGCGACGGCAAGCAAAAATCCCAGACTTATTGGAATCCGTCAGGCGATTGAGGGTTCCGACTCGGCCGAGTACCGAATGCCCCTCGGCCGAGTGAGTAAAGCCACTCGGCCGAGGCACCTCCGAAGACAGGCCCCCAAGACCCCTGACTTACTGGAATTTTACAGGGTCTGTCACTCGGCCGAGTAGAGAAGCACACTCGACCGAGTAGAGAAGTCAACTCGGCCGAGTGACGCCGAGGACACGCAGCGCCCAGATTTTCAGACAGCCTCCCACTCTTTTGAAATCTGCTATCATTCTAGCAATCAAAGTATTTTTTCTCATATTTTTTATGTATAGTAGACTTCATGAAGGTTCCAACGCCACCAAGAACGTGCCAATCAGAGGTCGGATGAAATCTGAAGAATTTCTGCAAGTTGATGCTGCAGTGCTGGAATTTCCACTCGGCCGAGTCACATTTTCCACTCGGCCGAGTCGGCGACGGGCCCAGATTTTAAGTTGCGGTTTGGGCTGTTTTTGGGCACGAATTTGAGGGGTTTCTAGGGTTTCTTGCTAGGGTTTTGGGGGAGTATTTAAGGGGTTTGTAGCCACCATTAGAGGGGGATCCCCCATGTTTTCTTAGGTTCCAAGATGTTTTCTTATTGATTATTTTAGAGGTTAGGCCAGGCCCTAGGCCCCCTCTTGGATCTAAAAGCTTGTATTTTGGATTGAAGATCTTCATCAAGCTAAGTATTTTCTTCTTTTTATTTGAATCTTTGTTTTTCTATCTTTTTGTATGCACGCAATGATTTCTATTGATTCTCATATCCTTATTGCTATGCTAGAGTAGATTTGTTGTTATAGGGTTTGGGGATGAACCCTATGGATCTAATTTCATATTTGTGATGAATGAATTTCTAAATTGCTAGAATTGCTAGGAGGTTAGGTTGTGATTGATTTACTACGGATAGCTAGGGATTTCCATCGATTTGGGATTTGCAAGAGATTGGATTCTAATCGATGGGAAGGCCTAGATATTCGATTTAGGTTTACAATTGGATTTCTTTAGATTTGGTTTGCAAGAGATTTGACCAAAGCTAGGATTTTTAATTGTAAATCTATACCAATATTCGTTTGCAAGAGATTGGACAAATACGAACTATCACAACCTAGATTGTAACTCGAGTTTGCACGAGAGTGGGCTCGAGGAGCGATTGAACGATGACGTCGATCTTCATGCTATTGGCTTAGGTTAGGGTTTGCAAGAGATTGGGCTCTAATCTAGGTTGCTATAGACCGGCAATAGCGAGAGAGCGTGAGCTTGGTTCTATATTCAGTTACGACTAGTTCACCTCAATGCAAGTCTAGTAATATTGAGATTCACTATTTACGATGATGTATGACGATCCGTAGTGGGAATTCCCTAGCCCTAGACACTTTTATTATATTGTATTTGAATCGATATTTAACCGATTTCTCTTTCTCCGACACCGACATCCATCACCATTGCCATTACATCATACCATTGCCATCTCCACCAATAATACATTCGTAGTCAAACCAACCTAGGATAGATTGGAACCAACACCACCTCCTCGTGTTCGATACCTGATCGCCACTTGACCGTGCGCTTGCGGTAAAACTACAGTCGCCGCTCCAGGACGTGTATCCGGGGCGCGATCAGATGCCCGTGAAAGGGGTCCTGCTGCATGAGATTATCAACCCAGTCTTCAGCTCAAAACTACCTGTCACTAGCTACGGTCTCAAGATGGAAGAAGCTCCAGTAAAGTTTGGCTTAATATAGTCCAGGATGAACCCCTTGCGTGGATGAGAAGTATTTTCCTCTGCCATTGACTTTATAGTAATCTGACTCCTTTTCTCTGCTCTGATCCTTCTTGTAGTCTTTTCAATCTTGGGGTCAAATAATTATTCCTTGTCAAGACTCCCAAGGCGAGCATTCATGTACAATAAGAACTCAGAGAAATATCGTCAGTAGCAAAGTAATAAAAGAATAAAAAGTATGGAAAGATAAGAGATGATAAGATTTGCTAACAAATTCGTCAATAGAAAAATAATCTAAGTAACACTGTTACCTTCCCCGGCAACGGTGCCAAAAACTTGATCGCCCGTGAACTAACCTCTAGAACTCACCTAGTGATAGCACGAACACCAAGTGCTAAATGTATCCCAAATGCGAATCCCCGACACTTTATGCAAGCGTACGGTGTCAAGTAATAGTATAAAAGATATCGATCCCACAGGGAAGGTAGGAATGTTATTGTCTTGGTTTATTTTTAAATCTCAGAATATAAGTAGCAGTCGGTTTCGAAAGATTGTTTGTTTGGATTGTGAACGATTAATAAAGACTAGGGCTTTAGGACTCACCACTAGGATCGTCAGACGTCGATGCTTGGTTAAGACTCTTACGTTGCATTGGGTGTATAGGGATTATCGCATCCAAGATGTAGAATTCATGGTTCTAAGTACCATGAATCTAACGTATCGCATTAACCCATAGATGCACACGACACATGCATTAAGAATCGACAATATTCATGCCACTCTCGTGGACGGAATGATCTCAGCTCACGCCGCTCCCATGGGTTAGAGCTTCGATGTATTTTGGTGGCTCTCATTGATGCAATGGCGGTAGCCGTCAATTAGTAATATAGTTCGTCGATGGATCCCATCAAGACACGAGCCGGTCATGGTCATGAGTCCCAGTTGAATCCACTAACTCCCTAATTAAGCCTATAGGATACTCCTTAAGCCAATCGATTCCACCAACAGTGGGCACGATCTCAGTACGAGTTTACTACAAACTTTGCAAGATCAACCAAAATACTTCCCTTTTATTCCAACACAACCTAAAAATCCTAGCTTTGCATCTCAATCCTAAACTCCATGGGCTAATCCATTAGCCCTAGATAGAACTACTCACACATCATAGAATAACAACAAAAGATTCAATAGATGCAATAGAATCCATCATAGCAATGGAAAACATAAAAAAGCAATAGAAAGTGTAGAGAATTGTTACCAACGTGTCGAGAAGCAATAGAAATCCAAAGAGAATTAAGAAGACAAGATTCCTTGCGCGAAACAATACTAAAAATCTAAGCTTTGCTTCATACAAATAGCGACGACACAAATTCTCAAAAACCTAATTAAAACTAAACTAAGAGTTTCTCTAAAAATTCCTCCTTAAAAATAAAGCTAAAAACGTCCTTAAATACATAGGGTAGTAATCCCAAAAACTCTCAGAAAATCTGGGCACTTGGGCCCATAAACTAGGCTGGTCGCGTCAGCTACTCGACCGAGTAGAGTAGCCTGCTCGGTCGAGTCAGCTACAGGCTCCCATTGCTACTGCTTCTGCGTCTGCCGGATACGGGCTACTCGGTCGAGTAGCCCACCTACTCGGTTGAGCTATAGTAGATCCAAACTTCCTTCAAAACGCCACTCTGTTTCTTTACGACTCGAGTCAAGCAGGTGAGCTGCTCGATCGAGTTGTGATGCTGCTCGGTCGAGCTGGGATGCCTTGGAGAGAAGCTTGAAATCTTCATCTATTTGGTGCGACTCGGGTCGAGTCAGATGTTTGCTCGGTCGAATAGGTCTGAGCCGTTTCCTGTGCAATTTCAGCATGTCTACTCGGCCGAGTAGCTGATGCTACTCAGTCGAGTCACCTGGGAAACTGATCCCAACTTTGCCATTTCTCGTTCTATTCTCCTCCTCTCCTCCGATCTTTTTCCATTCCTCGGCAAACTCTCATGGAGCCTTGCTAATGACGTCTCGGACGTGCCGGATGTGTCCATGTCCCAAAATAGCTCCAATTCGCTCCAAAACTCCTGAAAATCCAAAAAGCTATACAAAACTCGAATATGGCGTTAGAAGCGCGATAATATATAAAAATATGGAGTTTGGAGGTGAATATGACATGAAATGATGCGAATAAAACATTTAAATATGGACACATCAACGGGCTGGGACCCGCCCACACATGTGGGCAGGCACCCAGCCCATAGTGCGTGACCGCAAGGCTTGTGGGCCCCATAGTGGGGCCCACAGATTCTGAAACCCTAGAGGTTAAATGGCGGCTGCAGTTTTTGCCAAAAAGTGGGTTTGGGCTATGTTTGGACATTCGTTTGAAGGGTCAAACGAACTCGGATTAAGTCCCCATTTTTTCCTACGCGTTCACCGTTCAACCCTCTTCGATTTGATAGGTTGTATCAATTGCGAAGCTCAATGGTAAGGGAGGAAAAATTTGCTAAATTTTGGTCTTTGTGAAAGGGATACTTTAATTAATTTTTTTCTCCAGAACTTTTAGTCCCACATCGGATATAGAGTGAAGGGGAGGGGTCAGCCGCCTATATAAATAGGGGCCTACTCCCCTCCTTGAAACTAGTCCCAAGCTCCATATCTAAGTAGCTACATTAAACGTGAGTAAGATCGGATCTGAGCTAAACTTAAATATTCTCTTTCTCCCTAAATTTCTTCCTTGCTCCTATTCAGGCTCTAGCAAAGTACGAAGGAGCTCGGATCAGATCCGAAGCTTAACGAATGATCCACTCAAGGTGAAATCTTCTTCGACGCACGGTTGGCTCAACGACAAGGGTGTTGCTTGCCTCGGGACACGGTGCAGTTTGGGAAGAGGTTCGGCTCGAGACAATGAGCAGCTCGGGATGCTGTTCAGCTGGGAGAAGCGGCACCGGGCCAAAGAAATGTTGCTGAAAACGACGCTTCGTATTCTGCAAAAACAAAGTGAAACGTATGTAGTTTAAATTAAACATGCGTGTATAAATTTCAAATGTTAGATAGATCCATCCTTAGGGGTTGGTCGGACCCAACCCTGGGATTGTAAAGATCTTGGCTAGGGTTGTTAATCTTTAGAGCTTTGATTTAAAATTGTTTTAAGTCTGATTTTCCGCTGCTAATTTGTTTTCATCGTCTGACCGACTTATGCCGGACGTTGAATTTATAGCCTTAATGACCAAGAAAACCCTACAGAAGGGCCTCGCCCCTCACTACCTAACGACCCTCGTCGTCAGTCGTAAGTCGAGGAATCACCCCTAGCCACTAAACGATCCTCGACCGTCATCGGCCGTAAGTCTAAGGGGCCTTGAACCTCTCTACCGAACGACCCTCATCGTCATCTGTAAGTCGAGGGAACGCCCCTCACCACTAAACGACCCTTGAGCATCGTCGGTCTTAAGTCGAAGGAGGCTCGCCCCTCGATACCGAACGAAACGCGCCACATGGTCTATAATCTAAAAGATTATATTTGTCGGGTGAAAGCTCTTGAAGAATCAACGACCCAACTTACCATCGATTTTTGAAAAATTGAAAATTGAGTCGTTGAGGGGCCATACATGCACATATGCTCAAATGAAACTTGGAGATAGAAGAAAATCGAAAACTCAAGAGTTCTTTTATTTCATTTCAAAACAATAAGTTACAAAAAATCCATGTCAGAGTTCCGCCAGTCGAGGAGGGGGGAGCACTCCTCGACATAAAGACGTTC
Organism: Scilla litardierei; assembly: GCA_030789695.1. Classification (NCBI taxonomy): domain Eukaryota; kingdom Viridiplantae; phylum Streptophyta; class Magnoliopsida; order Asparagales; family Asparagaceae; genus Scilla; species Scilla litardierei. The sequence continues at coordinate 138,503,973 of CM061141.1, forward strand.
TGGAAAGCTTCCTTAGCCTTTGTAAACCTTTCCGTGAGCTCCGCCTTATGAATCTCAGTGGCTCTCTCTAACTCGACAGCTTTGGCCTGGAGCTCAGCTACCTCCGCTTTGCCAGCCTCTGCCAACCTCTCCGAGTCAGAAGCTTTGGCTAGAAGCTCGATTGCTTGCCTCTTCGAAGCTTCGAGGTCCGGCTGGGGCTGAGATCTCTCCTTCATCCATTGAATCTCAGTAGATTTTCGGAGGTCAGACATGGACAAGAGGCAATTTTTGGCCGCCGTGGCTGCCCACTCGGCCTCGGCCTTGGCCGCAAGAGCTTTCCCCTAATCCTCCTCTACCTTCTTCATTCGGGCTTCGAGCTCGGAGGACTTGCGCTCAGCCACCTCCACCCTCCGTCCTCCCTCCATTATATTGACGGCCTGGCGATGCAACACGGTACCAAGGATGGACATCTGCGGAAATTATCAATCAGAAACAACCAGATTGCAAGTCAATAGACAAATGGCAAACAACGTACCTCATATCTGCTTCACACAAAGAAGTTGGCTACCCTTTCGATGTCCAACCCTTGAAAGGAGCTCCAAATCCCAAGGGAGAATGGAGTTCTCCACCAATTGAGCAGTCGTCTCAAAGTCCAATAGGGCCGACTCTTCCCTCTCGATGACGAAGGGAGACTGATGAGGTTTGCCTCGAACAGGTCCTAAAGAACGAGACGAGAGCTGGTTGAGCAGAAGAACTCGATCGAACTCCAAGGGGATCAGGTCGACCAAGGGAGCAGATGGCTCAATATTGCCCCATGACCATTTGTCCAGAAGAGGAGCCACGTGGGTCTCAATCATCCCCTAAGAATCGAGAGGGACTGCCTCCCGACCATTTGCCATGGGGGGAACGCGGAGGGTTTGCCTCCTCGACCCACCTCCTTTTTCCCGACTCATCCTCCTCCTCATAACAGGATGGGCACCGTTTCTTGCTGACAGTTTCGGTGAGCTCAAGAACCACAATGGTGTCAGCATCTTCCACCACCAGTGGCTCCGAAACTATGATGGAGGAAATACGTGGAATAGTGTGAGAGATAGCTCGACTCAAGGCCTCCCTCGACGAGGCACGATAATATGACCTCGAGGTCCGCCTGACCTCACCTCTGTCGGAGGAAGAGCTCTGACTGATGGGAAGGGAAGACCGGGCACTTGATCCCTCGGTGCTTCTTTTCTTCTTGTGTTGTTCCCTTCAAACTTGACCCAGTCCCGGGTCCATGTTTCTGTGAGCTCCGTTAGGCATATCTGCAAACAACAGATATAATTATCGTAAGTGGTTGCGAGAAAGACACAGAAGCAATATACATTACCTGGACACCAAAAAATTGTCTTTAGTCGATGGCCATCCAAAAAATACGAAGTCAACCTCTCTCGCAACGGTCGATTCAGAAGGAGTTTTGCCACCAAAACCTTACCCGGTGTTAACCTGACCTCGAACTCTTCTGGTGCTAACTTGGACTCTTCAGCGAGGTTAGGGCTCGAAGAACTCCAACCATTAAGCATCGGTCCAAAGTCGAGAAGAACGACAAACACGAAAGTATCTTCCCATCCAGGATCAGAAAGCGGGAGATCGTATATGAGCCTTTTTGCCGGGCGAGCGACGATGTGATACCACACCTTGCGGGGATCGACTATTATTCGAAAGAAATACTTAAACAGGCAAATGGATGGTCGAACCTTGCAAAGCTCACAAAGAACGATGAAACAGACCAGGGGAGGAATGGCTTGGGGTGTAAGTTGACAAAGAGAAAGTCCCGAAGGGCATAGGACCTCTATGATGAAGGTATGAAGAGGAAAGCGAAGCCCAAGATGAAAAGCTTTGGGGTACACTCCAACCTCGCTCTTCCAGGGAAAGCCAAATCTCGCATCTAAACTGGGCAACCTAAACCTAAAAGGAGGACAGAGGCAACCCGACCAAACCTCAGCAGCCAGATCAAGGGAAAACTCTGGCACCATCTCCAAAATCACTCTGGGGACCTCTGAGCTCGGATCCTTTCGACGAATGGGAGAATCTGGTTCTATGCGAACCCCTTTCCATTTACCAGGAACATCTTCGCGTTGAGGAAGTCGAAGACACACCACAAGCTCTTCATAAGATGGCTCCTATATCCTAACCGGTGGAAACATGCCTATATGGATCTAGAGAGGAGTCAAGATCGGTTAGGGAAGGTACCTTAGTAGGATCAAGCAAACTCCGAAGGAAGCAACGAAAGAATCAAGCTTTCGAAATAGAAATTGTGGTGGAGCAAGAAAGTCTTTTTCTTCCCATCCCTTTCTTTTATTTGGAGGAGCTCAACCAACCGATGGCCGATGAGTGACACGTGTCTAAGACCGGCCTCAAGGTGCGATGAGGATCGATTTGGAAATGAAGGGGTTTTGGCGGCACAAATCAAATCAAACATTTAGAAAACTGTGCGCATTTAAGGAGAATACACATCATGCGGTCTCAATCAGCGTTGTTTCCTGAGACACAAATGATGGTGGCCATTGTTAGTGCACGGGTGTGGATCACAAAATAGTGTCAAGATATCCGACCCATTTAGTGCATGCAACATGAAACCCATTATTAAGATGGAGTAATACCAAGTCATTCGAACGGCTCACTCGCTGTTAAGCTTCCGTTGATACTCAGGGGGATTTAATGAGACCGATTAAATGTGCAGCCATTATGAACAATCCCAGAGAAGATCCCGCCTGAATCAATGATGGACGGTTAATCGCAATCATCGAAGCAACGCCTATAAATACCTAAAAAGACAATGGTAAAATGGTTCCAACTCCCAAGGTACGAGATCTAATACTTAGACTCTACATATTTGCCGGATTTCGTCCCGTCCGTAGCGCTTCGGAAGTCACTGTGGCGTGGCTGAATGTAGAGCAGTCCGTGACGGATTGATCAGTAGATTATTTAGAACTTCGGAAGATGGTCAAGGTAGCTTGCTTCCAAGCCACTGCACTAGATGCGCATGTAGTTGGGGATGCAGTCCAATCTCAGCTGCTCCAAGCTCCCTTCCTCTCTTAAGTTCCTTTCTAACTTAAGCATCAGAGGGAATTTGGGTCGGGACCCAGATCCAACCCCTTGATGCTTTCTTGTGGTGCAGATCGACGAGTCTCGATCATACGTGAAGGTCGCTCATGAGATTCTCAACCTCGATCGATCATTATACGAACCGCTCGAGGGTCAATCGAGCATCGCAAATCAACTACCATCCAAAAACGACCATGGTTCTTCCAACCTAGGGTCCCATCCATCCGACTGACGAGGCTCCAACTCAGCATGAAAGGATCCATATCAGCGACTCAATTGTTTTGGTCATTTTTTGGCCTTAACAACATCCATGTCATGTGCTTGGCTATCCTAAAATATATGCTCATATATACATCAAATTTTTTATTAATGTCATGTTTTTCCACTACTGCAAAAAACGCTTGCATATCGCTTTTTTTAAACTTGGATAGTGCTTTTAAGCGCTATCCAAGCTACCTCTATGGTAGCTTGGATAGCGCTTTTATAAGCGCTATCTAAGTGGTTTACTAAGATAGCGCTTTACTACCTTAGCGCTTTTGGATTGCTATTCATGATCACTGGAGAAATTTTGATTTTGACCTTGCATAGCACTTTCTAAGTGCTATATTAGGTACCACTAAGATAGCGCCTAATAAGCGCTATTGTAGAATTTCATAACATAGCGCTTTCTAAAGCTCTATTGTAGTAAATTACTTCGATAACACCCGAATTTTTTATTTTCATTATTATAGTCATTTTTTGTTAATTGTTTGCTTTTATTAACGTCACCCAAAAAACTGATTGTATGCGAAAAAAATTAATCTATTTAACGAAATGGTCAGGTTTGTTCCCACGAGCCAAACTTTAGAACACCAAAGGAACATTTATTGGTACAAAGATTGGGAAAACAAATCCCCACAAAAAAAATTAAGACTACAAACTATACTTGAAACTGATCATCACATTTTACTCCTGCGACAACGATAACTGTTCTTTGCAGTCACTCACACAGGTACAGGACTCAACCCAGCCGGCCAAAAACTCGCGGCCGCAAACCTTCGAGTCCACCCGTCGTAGTGTATGATCTGGTCGAGGGAAGGGCTCAATGTTGGGGTTTTGGCGGACCCCCAGAGCTCGGGCTGTGTCCATCCTAAGTCGGACGGACCACAGGGGCACAAGAACGCATCAGAAATAGAAAATAAAAATTTTCTAGACTAGCTAAACTATTTAGCTAGGATCTGAGGGAGCCAGAACCTAGCCCGATCTATGCCAACTTGGGGTGGATCTGACCACCCCAAGAGGATCTATTCTAAAGAGACTAATTAAATCTACACTAAAATTACTTAACCACATACCCGGAATCTTGGCTCTGGAGCAGGCAAGATGTACATCACCGTCTTCAGAAGCTCCTCGTAGCCGAGCCGCTTTGACTCGATCCGCCTGAGCCGCCTTGCACCCTCGCACCGATCCGCCCGAGCTGACTTTCGCCTCCGAGCCGATCACACGCGGTAGAAAGTTTCACTTGAGAAGAACCCGCGTCTTAGACGTCCGGATCAAGATCCAAACCCCCTTTGTAATCTTGCTAGGACTACTCCGGAGAACAGGAAGAGAGAGAGAGAGAGAGAGAATAATTTAGTCACCGATCGAGCTTGCTCTAAAAGTTTGGAGTTACTCGATCGATGACTTGGTGTGTTTTTCAACGAAAAGAGTGCACCCCTATTTATATGGGGATTCGACACTCACTCCTTCGTTGCGAGCAATGTGGGACATTCGCAAATGGGAGAAAAATCAATTAAGCCAATTTGGCTTAATTTCTAGTTTAAGTGAGCTTTTCATAAAAGCAAACTTTAACTTATTAATTTTCCTTGCACATTAAACTTTAGACACCAAACAAGCTATCAATCCGAAGAGCTTCGAATGGTGAACGCATGGGAACCGACGGCGACGAATTTCAACTTCATTTGACCCCTCAAACAATTGCCCAAAGTTGGGCAAACAATCGATTTTTGTACCCGTCATTTGGGGTTTCAAAAACCCCTAAATTGACATAAGTTGCGGGCGCACCCGCTAAGCTTAGCAGGCGTGACCACCCAAGGGAACAAAGGCAGGCCGCACGCCCGTTGGGCAGCGGGCCGCACCCGCTGCAAGCAGGTGGGCCGCGCCCGCTGCACAGCGGGCGGGCCACGCCCTCTCCTATAGTGGGCGCCCGCCCGCTGCAGCCAGCGGGTTATGCCCACTGCTGCAGCGGGCGTGCGCCCGCTGCAGCCAGTGGGCTGCGCCCGTTTGCCTTTGCCTTGGACTGTTTTCGCGTTTCCGGGCTCGTTTGAGCTCCGATTTGGACACGGTTTGAACCTGTGTTTAGATCGGGACGATCCCAGCATCCAGGTAACCCCTTCCAATATATTTGTTCCTACTAAATTTGTCATAACCAATTTATGACACGTTTAATCATAGTTTGCATCAAATGCAACGTTTGTCCCTATTGCTATTGAGACTAACTTTCACAACAAGCTTTGTGAATATCATCAAATGATATCTCTCTCTATTCTATCTTCCTATTACTAAGACACAAACACTACTCGGTGTGAGATCCTACAGCCTGACCTTACTACAGACTGGGGCTCGGAACCCCTAGACGACGGTGACTACGAGCAGTAGCTGTCGTCCCAGTTTCAGAATCATCATAACGTGATCGACACTTTGACAAAAACATCACTGGGTTTACATTGGTTGTGTCAGTGATGAACTCCGTTAACCGTAGTACCTTCGTCAATACTGTGTTCTTGTTGGCCTAGGGTATGGTTTACTGTCAACCCTATTAGACAACATTGGTCAGTATACGGCGGTCTTTATTGTATACACGTTGTACTTCTTACAACGCATCCCGACCGAGGATTAACATAAAGACTGTACTGAGCCTGTAACACTAACTTCGCTTTAACGGAAGTGACGAATCCCATCTTAGTCATCTACTCACCTCGAGAGCTTCGGGTGCAGCTCAACCTAAGATCTTTTAGCAGGCCTAGCCTCGAAGCTAGATCATAGGTCTAAGCTACACCGTTCACTCACAGGTTTGTACAAATGACTTCAGGGCTTAAGGACCAGCTAACCTATCATCACCCTAGTGTTATTAAAGACAGTTCAGTTGAAGTCAACCATTTAATAACTCTTATGTGGTCGTTCAGTAAACTCATTCTCTAATGAGCACCTGTGTCTTGTCTCCGACTTCACCAAGTCGAATGACTATGAGATCATCATTACCCTAAGGTAAGACTAAGACACAATGGTCTATCTGATGTGTCGATATCCAGTTCTCGAAACATCTATGACCACGAACCGTTTAAGACTTATGTTTATATTCGGTCGCTTACTTACTCATAATCGAGATCCCATCTAGATATGTAAGGACCTAACTATAAGTCTATGGATATTATCTAAGTATATTAATACGAACGATTTATACTTAGAATAATAGGTACCATATACAGTATGAACAAGACGTATACTTTTGGATAAATTGCCTTATGGGCATATATTCTCCTACATCTCCCACTTGCACTTAGGCTATTTATCTCGGTATCTCATACCGTTATAGCATATCAGTCACATTGACATTTATATGACAAACCTAAGAGTGGTTTTACTAACTGGTATCTACAACTAATTTTAATGGATTAAATAATACATCTCTTGATCACACAGGGTTGATCCTTTGGAAAAATGATCTGGATCAATTTTTCCTATCTTTGTATAGCTAACAATTAGCTAATACAACCTAGATGTATGGTCTAACATTATAATCTATAAGTCAGTCTCAGCTCATTCCACTTTTCTTGTGTCAATATGTCAAGTATATACATGACACCCTAAGTCTCTATATATACGATTAAATCAAAAAAAATTTGATTCAATGTTTTATATAGATGATTTATTTAAGGTGGAAATCCTTTTTACTTAGTCTGATAGATCAGAACCAAGTATACGAGCTGGCTTCCACTGACTTTGAGAATTACCTGGGTAAATACTTCAATATTATATCTAAATCAAATTTAGATTATATATATACGAAGATATAACCATTTGATAAGTAATTTAGATGGAATGTACTAGTGTCAGGTTCGGTTTGACGAATGAGTCAAGTCAAGATCTGTTTAAGGAGTCTTGACATTGACTCGCTCAATCAAAACGTCCTACACTGCACTTTTTCCCTTAACCACATTTAATATTAACTCTTTAATAACTAAATGCAGTTTATTAAGAATTAATCTTAATATGTGTATAATTGTGATCGCACACAATTTATATGCTCTTGGAACCTATACTTAACTACCAATTGACTATAACATTAAGTCAGCTCAAAAATCAACATTTTCCGAAGCTTTGCATCATCTTTCGAGAATTTCGCAACCATCTCAGAAAGCCACAATCACAGAAAATTTAAGCCAATCAAATTTTCAACTCAACAAAAACGCAATTTCCGAGACATTCATTAAAACAACGGATTCATTAAGATGAACCGTAATTTGTTTATCCCATAAACTTTGAGTGCAGAACACTCAATCATTGTTTTCAACTTTCAAGAAATGATACAATTTATTAAACTAAGATTAGTATCATCTCCTTCTTGATCATGTCTCTTGAAGTCGTTGAACGGCCCTAGCAGCAACGATTGATCAGATTACCGACCGTCGTCCGCACTTCTCCCAATCTCCGCTTCATATCAGTCACCTGTATACATTACACAGATGTCTTTTAGTATCTCATACTATATGATTGGAAATAATTACGTTTTATTGAATTGAATTTGTACCTGAGGTGGAGGCATCCGTATGCCCCTTCTTCTTTTCTGCAAGATAGATCTTACAATTCCTCTTCCAGTGGCCAATCTTGTGGCAATGGAAGCACTCAGATTTCGACGGGGCCCCTTTAGTCTTTTTCTTCCCTTTCTTCGCTTTCGCAGGTTGTGGGACCTGCCTCTTCTTACCCTTGCCTTTCGGCTGGTCGGAAGAAGCAGAGCCAACAACCAATGCAGTCGGCTTCTTCTCAATCTCCTCAAATTACCTAAGCATATTGAGGAGACCAGGAAGATCCGTTTCAAGACTGTTCATTATAAAACCAGTGATGAAAGGCTTAAACTCAGGAGTCAAAGACTTTAGGATAATGTCTATGGACATCTCATTGTCCAGGACAAATCCTAACTGGGCAGCGTCCTCTACGTACCCAATCATCTTGATAACATGATCTTGTACGAGCCCTGCCCCCATCTTTGTGCCTCAGAGGTTGCTGGTGGCTTCGTACTTGGCAGCTCGAGATCGCTTGCCGTATAACTCTTGTGCATTGAGAAGCATACTTTGAACATCCATATGTTCATGCTTCCTCTGCAACTCGTTACTCATCAAAGCCAGAGTAAGGCACCTGGCCTTCTCTGCATCCCTCTGGTACAATTTGTAGGCTTCCTTTTCCTCGAAGGTCGAATCTTCATCGGGCTTATCCGGAGCGTCCTCGAACAGTACGTATCTTATCCCGGCTAGGGAAAGGACCAACTTGATGTTCCTAAGCCAGTCTTTGTAGTTCGTTCCATCGAGCACGTTCTTCTCAACCATATATCTAAGACCCGAATCCATTCTGCATTTTATAGATACTTTAGTTAGTATTAGTTCGAAGTATAGTTTTAATGGTTTTTATAAAACTATATGCTCCCACTAAATTTATTAAAGCCATAATAATAAACAATTTATTATAAAATAACATTTGTGAGAGAGGGATCCGACTACCCCGAGTCTGACAACCTTGAGTGTATCTCAACAAGTTGTCCGACTCTGCAGTCGGTAGACGAACTCGTCGTCAATCATATTAACTATGATTCCCTATCGATTTTTACCCCTAGTCATTTGTGATCATGAGTGTGCTCAACCGGATCACAATGGCTAGCCTAGTCGGACCCTTGTTTTCGTGTCTAGCCTGACTTGCCCCGCCGCTCGGTGTATGCATGACACGTCGGTTTGGGTCAGGACTTAGACTACATTCTTGGTTAGACTTATGCCGATGCTCGAAGGATGAGACAACGGTTTCAGTCAGGTCAAGATGTCAATCAAGAAATCGGTTTCTATAAGATTGACATATCACAGCTTGAGTGTAGCTCAACAACCGTAACATGTTTCTTACAGTTGCCAACTCCTAAAACAAGGAGGGCTACAATTTATCTTGAACAAGATTATTATCGTATTGACTTAGGTATAGTCGATGGACTTTCATAGTCATGGATCGACTCCTTGCGGTCCAGCGGACGCGGCCAGGGAATTGACTAAACCAGGACCACTTGTTACCCAGTCTAGCTAGGTTGGTCCAGCAAACTTAGCCAAGCACATTGACCGACATCATGATCCATTAAAGGAGTTTTCATCAATTCTATGTTTTCCAAACAACTAAATGGCTTTTAATTAAGAAAACTAGTTAATCCTTATCAACTAGTGGATCCTAAAATTCGAAATTTTATGGATTGGTTGAACAATTTTTATTAAGTCCTTATCAACTATAAGGTCTATTCGTTTAACGTGCTACCCCAATCTAATTAGGATTTTATAAAACAATTCAACATTTGTCTTTTATGAAAATCATCAATTAAACGTTTTAATGAAATGATTTACAAACAAAGGGACTAACCTAATCTGGTATTAGATTTTGATTTTGTTTTGTTTTATCAAACATAACATGTCACTAGTTAATTAAAATTTCATCTCATAAAATTTTAAACATTTAATGGCTAACCTAATTAAGTTTATGAATACATTATTCAATATGTCCATTAAAAATTGAAACAACTAATTTATCCGCATAAATGAAAGTTTCAACTAGTGACATATAACGAGTATTTGCAAGTTTAAAATTATCTACATAATAAAACATGAAAATCTAAAATTTAACAATTAAATTCGAAGATAAAAATTTAAAGCTTCAGAACTTTTATCAAATAAAACTAGGTATAAAATTATCAAATTATTCTAAAACCTAGGCTTTCAAATTTTTTAATCAATTATTTCTAAAATTAAAATATCGCATAAATAATTTTGGAAACTTATATGTAATTTAAAAGAAACTAATTTATCTTTCATCTCATGAAAATAAAGTATTTCTATAATTTACATATCCTCTAAAACAATTTTAAAACACTTTTAAAATCATTAGAAATAAATTTAAAAGCTTTCAATTAAAGTTTTTAAAATTTCTAATCTTTATGTAACTTAAGAAAAAATTAAATTTCAAAAATAAAATATTTCTTAAAATTACATAAACATTTAAATGCTCGAAAAAAAATATTTATATCTCATAGAAAAATTTATAAAGCATTTGAATATTCGAGATTCATTTAAAATTATCGCATAAAATTAAATCATCTCAAAAAGAATTTCCGTGTTGTAAAAACAATTTTAAAACACAACTAATTTAACATAAAGCTAAAATAGTTTGTATGTTCAAAATTAAGCAATTTTTAAAGATTTAAAAATCGCAATAATAGATCTATAGCATAACCGTGGCTCTGATACCACTGTTGGGGTTTTGACGGACACCCAGAGCTCGGGTCTGTGTCCGTCCTAAGTCGGACGGACCAGACGGACCACATGGGCACAAGAACGCATCGGAAATAGAAAATCAAAATTTTCTAGACTAGCTAAACTATTTAGCTAGACTCTGAGGGAGCCAGAACCTAGCCCGATCTATGCCAACTTGGGGTGGATCTGACCACCCCAAGAGGAATCTACTCTAAAGCGACTAATTAAATCTACACTTAAATTACTTAACCACATACCCGGAATCTTGGCCCTGGAGCAGGCAAGATGTACCGCAACGTCTTCAGAAACTCCTCGTAGCCGAGCCGCTTTGACTCGATCCGCCTGAGCCGCCTCGCACCCTCGCACCGATCCGCCCGAGCCGACTTTCGCCTCCGAGCCGATCACACGCGGTAGAAAGTTTCACTTGAGAAAAACCCGCGTCTTAGACGTCCGGATCAAGATCCAAACCCCCTTCGTAATTTTGCTAGGACTACTCCGGAGAACAGGAAGAGAGAGAGAGAGAGAATAATTTAGTCGCCGATCGAGCTTGCTCTAAGAGTCTGGAGCTACTCGATCGATGACTTGGTGTGTTTTTCAACGAAGAGAGTGCACCCCTATTTATATAGGGAGTCGACACTCACTCCTTTGTTGCGAGCAATGTGGGACATTCGCAAATGGGAGAAAAATCAATTAAGCCAATTTGGCTTAATTTCTAGTTTAAGTGAGCTTTTCATAAAAGCAAACTTTAACTAATTAATTCTCCTTGCACATTAAACTTTAGACACCAAACAAGCTATCAATCCGAAGAACTTCGAATGGTGAACGCGTAGGAACCGACGGCGACGAATTTCGACTTCGTTTGACCCCTCAAACAATTGCCCAAAGTTGGACAAACAATCAATTTTCGTAGCCGTCATTTGGGTTTTCAAAAACCCCTAAATTGACTTAAGTTGCGGGCGTGACCGCTAAGCTTAGCGGGCGTGCCCGCCCAAGGGGACAAAGGCGGGCCGCACGCCCGCTGTGCAGCGGGCGCCCGCCCGCTGCTGCAGCCAGCGGGCTGCGCCCGTTTGCCTTTGCATATGGGCTTATTAGCCCAGTGGGTCTAACCAGTTTTGCCTTGGACTGTTTTCGCGTTTCCGGGCTCGTTTGAGCTCCGATTTGGACACGGTTTGAACCTATGTTTAGACCGGGACGATCCCGGCATCCAGGTAACCCCTTCTAATATATTTGTTCCTACTAAATTTTTCGTAACCAATTTATGACACGTTTAATCATAGTTTGCATCAAATGCAACGTTTGTCCCTATTGCTATTGAGACTAACTTTCACAACAAGCTTTGTGAATATCATCAAATGATATCTCTCTCTATTCTATCTTCCTATTACTAAGACACAAACACTACTCGGTGTGAGATCCTACAGCCTGACCTTACTACAGACTGGGGCTTGGAACCCTTAGACGACGGTGACTACGAGCAGTAGCTGTCGTCCCAGTTTCAGAATCATCATAACGTGATCGACCCTTTGACAAAAACATCATTGGGTTTACATTGGTTGTGGCAGTGATGAACTCCGTTAACCGTAGTACCTTCTTCAATACTGTGTTCTTGTTGGCCTAGGGTATGGTTTACTGTCAACCCTATTAGACAACATTGGTCAGTATACGGCGGTCTTTATTGTATACACGTTGTACTTCTTACAACGCACCCGGTCGAGGATTAACATAAAGACTGTACTGAGCCTGTAACACTAACTTCGCTTTAACGGAAGTGACGAATCCCATCTTAGTCATCTACTCGCCTCGAGAGCTTCGGGTGCAGCTCAACCTAAGATCTTTCAGCAGGCCTAGCCTCGAAGCTAGATCATAGGTCTAAGCTACACCGTTCACTCACAGGTTTGTACAAATGACTTCAGGGCTTAAGGACCAGCTAACCTATCATCACCCTAGTGTTATTAAAGACAGTTCAGTTGAAGTCAACCATTTAATAACTCTTATGTGGTCGTTCAGTGAACTCATTCTCTAATGAGCACCTGTGTCTTGTCTCCGACTTCACCAAGTCGAATGACTATGAGATCATCATTACCCTAAGGTAAGACTAAGACACAATGGTCTATCCGATGTGTCGATATCCAGTTCTCGACACATCTATGACCACGAACCGTTTAAGACTTATGTTTATATTCGGTCGCTTACTTACTCATAATCGAGATCTCATCTAGATACGTAAGGACCTAACTATAAGTCTATGGATATTATCTAAGTATATTAATACGAACGATTTATACTTAGAATAATATGTACCATATACAGTATGAACAAGACGTATAGTTTTGGATAAATTGCCTTATGGGCATATATTCTCCTACACTCAACACGAGCTCGTTCCTGTTGGCGATACATGTAAGCTCCATGACCTTGAAGATGTCCATGTAGCTGATCCTGCACATTACAGACCTCAGGGGAACACTACTGCCTTCTCCATGTCGCGTTACGCGGTAAACCCCCTGCGGAGCGAACTCCAAGGGGTTGCAGGGACACTGCGGCAGGCTTGTGCAGCAAGCTCTGCCATGGTCTCCTTCTTGACGCCGGCGTTGCACATGTTTGCAATGGAGCGCATGTGTTTCATTCCGTACAGGGATAGCGATCCACAGTGTGCTTTAAAAGACCGGACATGAAGAAAATGGATCCAAATTCATATCATGAGATGTTGACAGACTATGATCCATAGAAACTTCACTGAAACTGGAGTACGTAACATGCTCAAGTTTTAGATATAAAATGGTAGGATGCAAGCTTGATAAATATACTGTAAGTAGGTGAAAAGACTAAATTATGCAAGCTTGATACTCTTTCGGCACATGGTCACATACCATAGACTTGAGGCAGTCCCAGTCATCCACCAAAGGCTGTCATGCAGGTCGGACAATCTTTAGAACTTCCATGGCTTTCTCAGATCCAAATATCAGCGTCCCCACAAGTTCGATGTTGTTGTCTACATGCATGCGATGACTCATCACATCAACAAGCTGTCTTTAAGCATCAAGCTTCTTCGAAGAACCTTCTAGTGATCTTTTAAACCGGTTACAAAGAACATGGAACATTTCAGTCGACAGAACATTAAGCGTCGCATGGTCAAATGGGGATATTATATGTTTATGGTATCTAATGCCACAAAGATTTGGTGTCTCACTGCCAACATGCTTTAGAGAAAATTTCTCCTGGTAGCATGGAAGGTAGGACTTTATATGCCTTGCTACATTGTAGCAAAGAAGGAATCTAACATTGTGCCAGTAGTAAACAAGATCTGCATCTCGTTGATTCACGGCCCTTGAAAATGATGGTAACGAGTTATCCTCAATGAATGTAAAATTTTCGTTGCTCGGATTTGATCCCATGTACAAGGAAAGGTGCTCTGCATTGAGATTCATATCTCCGTATTGCATAACGTGGGAACCAAAATTGTAGGTATTGTGACCTGATGTCCTGGTTTTGACCTGAAACACCACAAGCAAAAAAGGAGAGATAAAAGATATTAGATTAAAGAAAGTAAATGCGTAACAAAAATTTAATGGAACAAAGGGAAACTACAAGTAGCAAGCACATACTAGGTTATACTACTGCTTTAGAGATTCAGTTCGCAAATTGTGCACATCACTGCATATACAAGAAATAACTGCACATGAGGCGTAGATAACACGCAACATAAGATCATTCCTTTACCTTGCATTCAAGAAAGTAAAACAAACCAGACAACTAGACTAATATGCTGACCATGAATACATAGAACATGCAGGATTTAATCTGCTTGATTTGGTTTTTGCCTTTCACAAGGGCATATTCTGGAAAGTTCAACCTATTCTGTGCTATTTTCAGTATTTACATTCAAGCTCGAATTATGCATTATTTTCCAATATAAGCATCAGCTTACTTAACGATAGGTGCGCTAACAGAAGAAATGCCATAATTTGGATCATTAAGAACAACAAATAATTAAAAATAGATAAATAAAGAAAAAACATATTTAAGGTGTATCAAACATGACATACCAAGTCCAATAGCATCCGAACCCTTCATGATTCTCAGCCTCCTACAAGTTTCCGTGAACATTCTGCAATTCCCAAGCATATATAATATATTCTAATATGAAATTATTTCTTATTTATTATTATTTATGATATCATTTTTCTCAGGCAAAGGTAGTGGAGGGTTGGTTATGTATACGTCTACATAAACCCATCCAAATATAGAAAATAAAATAATAATATATTGTCATATAAAAACTAATGGTGATGAGTACAAGCAAATGCCTTGCAATTTAAGCATTCCAAATATATCATATCTAGGGGTGTGCATGGGTACAGGGTACCCAGATACCCGATCGGAACCTACCCGAACGGGTAGGTTCTGGGTAGATAGTTATCGGTTCTGGGTAGGTTCCGGGTAGGAAAATTAGGAACCGACGGGTATCGGGTCCGGTTCCGGTTCCCGTTTATAGGGAACGGGTACCCAGAACTGGAACCGATATTTTATATATTTAATTTTTTTATATATTATAATATTAATGATCAAAATATACAAGAGTGATCCACCCTGGATGTATCTAATTTGAACTTATAATATTAGGGAGTACAACTTGCATCCTGAAGTTCTGAGCAAAGCGTAAATTCATCAAACAATGCATTTGAATCAAAGATCATATTGTTCTCTTATGCGTTCAAAAGGGCAGTAGATGTAAACATGAATCATTCTTCCATATGTCTAGCTTTATCTAGTAGAAATGACTGATCAGTATACCTTTATCACTGAAGAAAGAGACATGAGACGATATTTTACTTCCAGATTGATCTTTAGTCATGTGTATTTGAGGTAATTGTCATGCACAGATCATTTGAAAATCATTGTTCGTAATGCATCACAAATTAGATTTTTTTACAGGATACCCGGAACCTACCCGGAACCATAGGGTCCGGGTAGGGTCCGGGTATAGGGTCCAACTGGGTAGGTTTCAGGTCCAAATTTTAGGAACCGGTCCCTTACCGGGTAGGGTCCGGGTAAAATAAAAAAACAGGGTACCCGGACCTGCACACCCCTAATCATATCCAATGAATATACAACCTTGGCACTTCAGCATCATCTCAAACTGAATTTGCAAAACATCATGCCCAAAAGAGATATAAAAAATAAATTCATGTTTTATAAATAATCATGTATATCATGGGGTAACCATAACAAGCAAAATAACAAGGAATAGAAAGGCTCTTAAGGAGCAAAACATGATTTTTTAGCAAGCTTCTACTCCATATTTCTAACATATTGACAGTTATTTTAAACGTCTAAATCAGTTTACATTATGAACAGCCCAACATCGTGCAAAACTAAACATTTTGATATATTTAGTGTAGGGCTGGTAGGTAGCTGTAAAGAGAAATGTAGGAAATGAAATAATTTCTGTCTATAAACTGCATTCTATCTTTTTTTAAAATAAGGAAAAAGAAACTAAAATCTTAATTTTCACAAAATGCCAAGACTTATGATCAAATGCTTACTCCCACGGAACATCCCCAACAAGCATCCAATCTCCATCCTTGTTGATACGTCTATTTTGCAGGGGCCCAACGGCATGGGCCCAAAGGCGCAGCCTACAACGCGAAATCGTGGGGGGGGTCCAAGCCCACCCAACGAAGCCCATGAGATGACCCCGAACATCGATCCGACCCGACCCCGGAAACGCGCGAGTCACTCGCCCACTCCAGCGATAACCGTCCCCCCAGGCCCGCTGCCACTTAATGGCCGTTATGGGGAGGTGCTGGCATGGCACGGGGAGCGGCGATGGGGAGGCGGATTGAGGGGGCACGATTGGGGGCGGACGAAGGACGTGAGTCATGGGTGGTCGCGACGAGAGGCCTATAAAAGGGCTAGGAGGACGACTGAACAAGGGACGGCATCTCAGGTAACAAAACCTAAGGTACTCCATCAACGACCTAGTTCCCCCACTTCATCTCCTCCCCCCCGCTCGCGCCGGAGGACGTCGTTCCGATCTCCTCTCGAGTCGAACCGTCCCCGCCGAGCCTCCTCTTTCAGATCGTCATCTGACTTAGGCATCGGAGGGGATTTGGCCGGAACCAAGGTCCGGCCTCCCTGACGAGTGTTCTCGTCTGTTCAGGAAGACGTAAGATCCAAGTGCCGAGGCTTCCCCTCGGCTCCACGCCGGCTGTGCATCAAGCAAGGCGACCGAGGCTACCCCTCGTCGTCCGACCGACCGAGGCCGAGCACGCCCATCCGAGCCGAGGCTTCCCCTCAGCTCTGCGACAGTCGCACGCCAAGCCAAGGCGACCGAGGCTACCCATCATCGCCCGACCGTCCGAGGCCGAGCACCTCACACCAGGCCGAGGCTTCCCCTCAGCCCCCCTGAGGTCGAGGATCCAGACCCGGCCCAGCTGACGTGCTCTGCGTCGACTGCATCTCCGATTCGCGTCGCGCCTACACGTGCTCGACGCACCCAAGGGACCCAAATCGGCCCCTTGACCACGTTGACCGGGCAGTCCACGGTCAACGCTTCTGTAGTGAGAAAACACTCTGAAACATCTGGCGCCGTCTATGGGAACGAACTATCCCACGAAAAAACAAACCACACTTGCAATGGCACGTGCCTGCAACGGGAAGAGACGCATGCCCCCCATCCCGGAGGAGGGAAATGGCACACCCGACAGCAACCTTGAGGGCGCACCCAACGGCAATCACCACGCCCCCTCAGCCGAAGAGACTGGCGAGACCGAGCTGGCCACGCAGGAGCAACTCCGTGCCCTGGCCCAGGAGACCAACGCGAACATTCAGACGCTGGTCGCGACGGTACAGCAGCTCATCGGCACCGCACCAGCCAACGGAGACGTGTCGGGCGACGGCTATCGCTGGGAGGGGGGCCCACCGCTCCTGCGATCCACTGTGGTCGCTGACCACGGAAACCGAAGACCGAACCCGGAGCGTCGATTCACACTACCCGGCTTCCACCAGGCGAGATCGCGCGCCTCCTCCTCTCATCGCGAAAGGAGCAGGAGGGGTACCGAATACACGGGGGACGAATCGGTGACCGCGTCGTCTCGTCGGCCACGATCACCCCACCGCAGAAGGAGTGATCGACACCACTCGAGGGACCGATCACGGCTAAGCGGAAGCTCCCACCGGAGGAGCCGGGAACGCCGGACCAGCCCCACCCCCAGTGTAGCGAGGGCCGTTGAGCCAGCCCAACCAGCGCCTGTGTCACCTCCACAACCGAACGAGCCTGAGGTAGGCGGGTGTCGGATCCCCGGAGGCATCCACAGAGACCGATGCCCCCTGTCGCGGAGAATAACCGACGCACGGGTCCCCTCTCGATTCAAGATCCCGACGCTGGGGAAATACGATGGGATAGGAGATCCAGGGAACCATGTGATGGACTACGAGGGGGACATGTCTTTCCAGGGAGCCGATGATACCCTGCTCTGCAGGGGCTTTTATTCGACCCTCAGGGGAGCAGCGAGAACTTGGTACCGCAGCCTGCCCAGTCGCTCCATTGACAGCTTTGAGGAACTCACCCAGCTGTTCTGTAAACAGTTCATGGTAGGGCGACATGTAATGCCTGATGCTGAACATTTGTTTAACATAGTGCAGGGCCCGACCGAGCCGCTCTGATAATTTATGCGCTGCTTCAACGCTGAGCGGCTGAACGTAAACAGCCCTCCCGACCTCGTTGTCCAAACGGCCCTAAAGAAAGGGCTGCGTCATAGAGGCTTGAAGAAATCTCTGCACAATGATCCCCCGAAAGATCTCGCTGGGATCATGGCAAGAGCTGAACGCTTCATGTTGACCGAGGAGACCTTGGCCATCGAGGCAGGAAAGACCAGGCGAGGGACCAAGCGCAGCGATAGCGAGCGCCGCAGCCCCGAAGGGTACCGGACAGAGAAGAGGGCGAGAAACAAGCAGCGGAGGGAGGATACGAGGGACGCCACCCCGGACGCCGTCCTCAGTCAAGTGCAGAAGGAAGAGCGCGCTGATCGCCCCCCGCCGAAGACAAAAAGAGGGGGGGGAAATGAGGAAAAGTATTGCCGGTACCACAAAGACAACGGCCACGACACTGAAGACTGC
The DNA here is from genome assembly GCA_030789695.1 of Scilla litardierei. Taxonomy (NCBI): domain Eukaryota; kingdom Viridiplantae; phylum Streptophyta; class Magnoliopsida; order Asparagales; family Asparagaceae; genus Scilla; species Scilla litardierei. The sequence goes on from CM061141.1 coordinate 138,522,683, forward strand.
TGGCACCTAAAGAAGGACATCGAGAAGCTGATGAGCCGAGGGCACGCAAAGAACTTTACCGATGACCCGGCCCACGGAGAAGGAACATCCAAGCAACCGGACAAAGGAAAGAAGGTTAATGCCGTCCAAGGACCCCTCCGCATCATAGAATGAGCAGGCGAGGCCCCCCAAGTCACCGCCCAGTCAGGAGGAGATTATCTAGGTTCACATCCCCCCGTCTTGCTTTATTTCTTTTTGCCTCCAAATGTACTAGTCCAATAGGACCTTTAAGAGTACGAATGCACTCCTTTTTCCTTTCCTTCATCTCCGACGGAGTCAACATTTTTGCTAAGACTGCATAAGAGTGAAGACCGCCACCTCACCGGACGGGGGGTCAATCAAAACTGGTCCTAAGCTGAGGAGCTTCACCCTCGTTGACCGACTCCGACGCTCGTAAGTCTGGGGGCAATTCCCCAAGCCAGCGCAGACACCGACCGGTCCTAAGCCGAGGAGCTTCACCCTCGCTAACCGACTCCATCGCTCGTAAGTCTGGGGGCAACTCCCCCAGCCAGCGCGGACGCCAACCGGTCCTAAGCCGAGGAGCTTCACTCTCGCTGACTGACTCCATCGCTCGTAAGTCTGGGGGCAATTCCCCCAGCCAGCGTAGACGCCGAACGGTCCAAAGCCGAGGAGCTTCACCCTCGCTGACCGACTCCATCGCCCGTAAGTCTAGGGGAAATTCCCCCAGCCGGCGCCGACGCCGACCGGTCCTAAGCCGAGGAGTTTCATCCTCGCTGACCGACAACATCGCTCGTAAGCCTGGGGGCAATCCCCCAGCCGAAGACGCCAACTGGTCCTAAGCCGAGGGACTTCTCCCTCGTTCACCTACTCCATTGTTTATAGGACTGGGGGCAACCCCCCCAGCCAATAAGGACATCAACCGACTTGTCCACTCGAAGGACTAGGGGCGACCTCCCGGAGGAAAGAGGCGAGCGACCACCATCAGCAGAGGAGCCGAAGTCGCAGCAACAAAGCAAAATGCACGGAAAATTCAAGTAAGGTCAATTTCATTTCCAACAGTTAACTGAGGTACAAAAGTGTGTCTTTTTACAGGAAATGGAAATAGAGAAACCTCTTCACAAATAATTCACTCTCGGCGAACAACAAAATCCGTCACCCACGAAAACTAGGGTGACGCCGGCGGAGCAAAACTTGTCGACCGAGAACACAAAATTGCTGGCTCCAATGAACATCCTTGCAATCAGCAACTGTTCGCCCTGAAGCAGAGAGCCGGTAAAGATGCCAATAGAGATTGCGAGGTCAGGGATCCATTTCAAGTAGGCTGGGCCAAAGCGAAGCGGATGCTGAAAAATTTGAGGATAAAGACAAGGACGACAGGCCGAAAAGGACGACCTAGGGGTCCCGGGCTCGGGAGGACGCATCCTCATATGCCTCACCCTGCTCGGAGCGAGGGGGATCGACAGGCGGAAGGACTTGCCGGACGCGCTCCGCGCAATCCCGGAAGGAGGACTGGACGACTTCGACGATCCGGGGGCCGATAAGGTCTTCATACTTACCGAAGCCTCCCTGAGGACCTCGAAGATCCTCTCCCCCAGAGTCCCGACGACGCCCCTCTCCACCTCATCCGCAAACTGCGCCACCTGACGCCGATCCGACAGTTCCCTCTGGAACTCCTCCCTCTCCAAGCGGAACGACTCCGTCGCTTCCCCGGCCGACCGTCGAGTGTCCTCCAACTCCCCCTGGAGATCGGCCACTCGTCCCTCTAGCTCAGCCACCCGGAGCTTGAGTTGCCGAGACTCCATCTGGGCCACCACCGCAGCTACCTCCGCCGCCCCAGCCCGCTCGTGGGCCTTTGCAGAGGACTCCTCCAGCTCCCTCAAACAGACAGCTCGACGCTGCGACTCGACAGCGAGTGTTGAACCCTGAACGACAGGACATGAGCCAAGAAGAAAGCGAAGGAAAGAAAGGGACAGCGGGATAGCCAGACCTGCTGAAGGATCCAGACCAAGATGTCTGACACCTTGTCGGTGGGGACCCTCTCGAGGAGACCACGGTCCCTGGGGAGAACGGAGCCCTCGGCCAACTGCTGAGCCAAGGCTCGGTCGACAAACACCGAGTCCCCGGGGGTGACCTCGAGGGAGGCCGAGCAGCTCGTCAACAGGGCACCGATTCCCGATAATGGAGGCAGGGCCGCGGTGACGGGGGTGGTCGTCAGGGTCACTGGAAGATCCTCGGTGGCCACCGCCGGGGGCACGGAGCACACCGGACTAAGGGGATCTGCGCCTTCCTTCCTCCTCTTCCCTCCGCGAGGCTCGGCAGGCGCCGAAGGGGAGCGCTTCCACCTCGTGCCGCCTCCACCCTCGGAGACAAGAGGGGGCGCGCCAGGCACAAGAGGAGCTGCGCCGGACCCATCATCACCCCCCACCACTTGGGCCGGTGGGACGGATCCGGCTCTTGCGACCTCCCCGGGGAGGGGACTGCCAGAAGTAGAGACGGGAGACGCGACCGCCACCTTGCCCACGGTGGGCTCGGCTTGACGCACCTCCTCCTCGACGGTCCGCCGAGGCGCCCTCCCCGAGGTGCTGCCTCGGCTCCGAGCGGCTCCTCGTCGAATCAGCTCATCGACGTCGCGGGTGAACTCGTGACCAGCCATCCCTGCAAGCGAAACCGAAATCAGGGTAAGCCACGGGGCAATCCAGGATTAGAAAATCGGTCTACCAGGAGACCACAAGACGGCCTTCAGGAGTAGGTCGTCTAGCAAAGGCCAGATAGACTTCGCCTCTAAGGGGAGGGCCGACAGCAGCGCGACGGCCGCCTGATCAGCCTCGGAGAGGGTTAGCGTTCGGCCAGGCCGACCTGACCCATCCCAACCTGTCAAAATCTGAGCATCCTCAAGGAAGACTACGAAGACGTAATCCGAGCTCCAATCCCCCGCCCAGTGGGGTAGCCCGATCAGGCATTCCCTCCCCGTGCGGGCTCGGAGGTGTAGCCATGACCCTAGACCGACCGTCTAGATCTGATAAAAGTAGAAGAGAAGGGGGAAAGATGGCTCCATACCGCGAGTGCAGCAGAGCATCACAAAGTCTGTCAGAACCGCAACCGAACGGGGGGTAAACTGGCAAAGGGACACCATGAGGTACTCCATAACTTGGATAAAGAGGGGAAGGAGCGGGAAACGAAGACCCAGACGGAACATCTCGACGTAAACGCCGACTTCGTTGCCCCGCGGAAGACAGATCCTCTCGTCAACGAAAGGGACTCGAACATCATACGGGTGACAGAGGTACCTCCCCCGAATCTCCGTAGCCGCTAGAAAAGGAGTCCTCGACGGCGTTCTGAGGATAACCGGAGGTACATTAAGCCGCGCGGCAACCGTCGCCACATCATCGCCAGCATAGTCGGGGAAGAGCTTCCCCTTCCCTGGGGAAGAGCTTCCCCTTCCCTTTGTCTAGGAGGGAACGGCTCCCCGAGGGGGGACCGGATCCCACAGATCGGGGCCCGCCACGCCTGGACTCAGGAGGATCCCTCGCCCCTTGGCCAGAGCCACCTATCCTAAGAGCATCCATAATATGAGGATGGGAAAGGAGTTACCTAATCGTTTATTTGGGGAAGGCAAGAGAACGAAGGCGGCGGAAGACTCCGAGTTTGTGGAAAGCCCGGAGAGAGGAGAGCGAGGAAGAAGTTGGGATCGAAGCAGCCGGTGCACTTATATACAAGACCCAGGGGCGAATTCAAAACGCCTGACAGGAACGCGTGGCAAGCCTCAAAGAGCCGGCGGCGTTTCGAAATCGGCGCCAAGGGAAGTCCTATCGATCCGCCTCATCATGACCTTCATTTATGACCGCGCCTCGACTGACGCGCCAATCGGAACCCCAGGAGTCACATCGGTCGAACCGAACCGGCCAAGGCCGATCGGCCCCACCGATGGGGGCAATTGAAACGTCTATTTTGCGGGGGCCTAACGGCATGGGCCCAAAGGCGCAGCCTACAACGCGAAATCGTGGGGGGGGGTCCAAGCCCACCCAACGAAGCCCATGAGAGGACCCCGAACATCGATCCGACCCGACACCAAAAACGCGCGAGTCACTCGCCCACTCCAGCGATAATCGCCCCCCCCAGGCCCGCTGCCACTTAATGGCCGTTATGGGGAGATGCTGGCATGGCGCGGGGAGCGGCGATGGGGAGGCAGATTGAGGGGGCACGATTGGGGGCGGACGAAGGACGTGAGTCATGGGTGGTCGCGACGAGAGGCCTATAAAAGGGCTAGTAGGACGACTGAACAAGGGACGGCATCTCAGGTAACAAAACCTAAGGTACTCCATCAACGACCTAGTTCCCCCACTTCATCTCCTTCCCCCCGCTCGTGGCGGAGGACGTCGTTCCGATCTCCTCTCGAGTCGAACCGTCCCCGCCGAGCCTCCTCTTTCAGATCGTCATCTGACTTAGGCATCGGAGGGGATTTGGCCGGAACCAAGGTCCGGCCTCCCTGACGAGTGTTCTTGTCTGTTCAGGAAGACGTAAGATCCAAGTGCCGAGGCTTCCCCTCGGCTCCACGCCGGCCGCGCATCAAGTGAGGCGACCGAGGCTACCCCTCGTCGTCCGACCGACCGAGGCCGAGCGCGCCCATCCGAGCCAATGCTTCCCCTCAGCTCCGTGACAGTCGCACGCCAAGCCAAGGCGACCGAGGCTACCCCTCGTCGCCCGACCGTCCGAGGCCGAGCACCTCACACCAGGCCGAGGCTTCCCCTCAGCCCCCCTGAGGCCGAGGATCCAGACCCGGCCCAGCTGACGTGCTCTGCGTCGACTGCATCTCCGATTCGCGTCGCGCCTACACGTGCTCGACGCACCCAAGGGACCCAAATCGGCCCCTTAACCACGTTGACCGGGCAGTCCACGGTCAACGCTTCTGTAGTGAGAAAACACGCTGAAACACTTGTCATCATAGGTGAGGGAATTTTCAGATTCAGCCATTCGGCTCTCACTTTGCCCATCTCTACCTGTGAGTCCATGCGAACCACACTGACCTGAAATGGCATTAATTGCAATTACAAGTAAACATGTAGACAAAAGCCCAATAACCCATTATGGAAGTACTAACATGTAATTAGATTGCTTGTCGTTTTATTACAATGGTTACCATTCTTATAACAATGTAACTTCACTGCCCAAGTGTGAAATATAATTAGTACAAGGATATCCATCTTTAGTACCAAAACATAGAATTTTCCTCAAAAATTAGGAGAAACAGATGTGCATGCCTACAGATATATGCATATAAAATTCAGAGAGTTAGGAGATAACATGAACTAATCAAACCATCAAGAAAACACTCCCTTTAGACATGCATATGATAACATCCAATAATAGTATAGATGCTAAACTAGGACAAAAAAAATAATAACTTCTTCGGTGATAACATATGGAGGGCTGCTGCCAGAGCAATACTTTCAAGCAAGAATTCTCAATTACTAGCTATCGTTACATCTCAATTACTAGCTATCATTATGTAACATTGTGATAAAAGTAAGGCTTGTATTCTGAACAGATCTACCTATCATAATATACATCGCTGAGACATTTTGAAAAAGAATAAGTCGTGCATGCCAACAAAATAATTGCATTTCGGCTGTAGTAACTTAATACATCATCCAATCATTCTAAAGACTAAGCAATCTTTAATAAATTTTCTAATTATGTCTCTAAGCAGATAATAAGGTGAAAAAAACATTGAACAAAACCAAATCTCACCAATAGTAAAGCAGCTGAACATCTTATCCAGGGCAGTGGAGAGCTCCTTGTAGTTGGAGTATGTTAATGGAAAGAGTTTAAAGACTGTTTGCTAGACCAATTTCGAGAGACCCAGGGCGTATATCTACACAAGCACAGTAGCTATGTGCACTCAGCCAAGAGGGCACCACATAAAGATAATGGAAAGAGGGCACCGTCATAAAGATAATGGAAGCTATCAGTTTAAACTTCAAGATAATAACTTCAAGATTGCCAAACTTTATAGACCACATTGAGAATTAGATGCTATGTTGCACAAACAAGAACATGGGCAGATGGTAGAAGTGCATTAAAAATAAAAGTATCATATTCGACATGTTTTAGAGAAGACATAGATTTGATGATTGAAGAAAGATTGGTTTCAGTTGGGATGAGGCTTGGGATGACTAGGAGAAAGAAGACTTGGCTCTGTTAGCCCACCATTTGTGGTCGCTGTTGGAGCTGCGGATGTGCTGGAACCACCGCTCCCATGAAGCGTCCTCGGGCCCTCTCGTCCCGACAGGAGCAATCAACAACAAGATGAATACTGAAAAAACACGATCCAATTATTTGGTCAAAAAAAAGAAAATCAAACAAAATGCTTACACTAGGAGGAGGGCGTCGGGCAAGCGATCTGTGCTGGAGATTTCCCTGAAGAATTCATTCAATCAGTGCTAAAATTAACGGCAACAAGGAGAAGATTTGGGGGGTATTGATCGCTTACTGTTTGCATGCGGCAAAGGAGGGCTCCATCGTGTCCAATTCTTCCATTTCTTTCTGCAAGTAACAAAAAAGCAATCTGTATTGCTTTTGCATTTCCCGAAGGGGAGAGGCAATCTTTATGGTGTACCTGAAGGGATTCGATCTCTTTGTCGAGACGAGCAATGGCGGCGGACAGCCGATGCCTCCCAAGTAAGTCTCCGCTTCTCTGCGGCGGCGGCGTCGGAGGAGGCCTCTACGGCAACGTTCTCGGGTCTCAGCACCATCTCTGATCGTGGGTCAAACCCCTCACCTTTCGCTGGACCCGGCTCCGATCTGGCCGACGAGTTCGAGATCGCGACGATGAGGCCGAAATCGGAGTCGTGGGGCCCAGCAATGAAGGATTCGCGGAGGAGGAGTTGGCCCAGCGTATACGGCGAGGAAGTCGGGGGTGGTGGGTCCTTTGGTGGGAGATCGATGTCGGTGACTGGCCGACGAGTTCGAGATCGCGACGATGAGGCCGAAATCGGAGTCGTGGGGCCCAGCAATGAAGGATTCGCGGAGGAGGAGTTGGCCCAGCGTATACGGCGAGGAAGTCGGGGGTGGTGGGTCCTTTGGTGGGAGATCGATGTCGGTGACAGAGGCGGGGGAGTTGGGAGGGATGCCGCGTGTCCGGAGGGAGCGTCGGAGGACGATAGGTGATTGGGCCTAGAATACTGTGGAGGACGATCAAGCGTTTAGGCTTGAGGGAGGCGGAGGAGCGTTTGGGCTCGGGAAATTTAGGGCTCGTTTGAAACGAGAGGGTTCACTTAGCGTTTGAGAAATTTAGCAGATGGCCGAGGAAAATAGTGGGAATCGGGAAATTTTTCCCCCTAAGGCTGGGATATTTTTGTTTAAGCGCTATTTAAGAGATTATATATATGTATATTTTTTAATAATAGTGCTTACGTAACGATTAGTACCATAGCGCTAAAATAAAGCGCTATTTAAGGTATTACTTAGATAGCGCTTTAACAAAAAGCGCCATCTAAGTGATTTTTACCTTAATTTAGATTTATTTTTATTTTCTATAAGTACAGGAGCGCTATACAAGAGCTTACTTAAATAGCGCTTTTTGTAAGCGCTATCTAAGTGGCGTTACCCAAGACCAAATCTGTAGTAGTGTTCTCTCATATTATAATTTATATGCTCTCATTTATATGCTCCAATTTCTGTGTTACATCAAAATTTCTGTTCTGTTCATGTTTTTGGGTTAATTTGTTCTTTGAAATGAAGTAGCAGATTATCATGGATGGTCAATATCTTTTTTTGATGGTCATGTATCCAACATATGAGCATGTATATTTAATAATGATGCATCACTATTATAAACAGGCTGCAGATTGTAACCTCTTTATACATGCAACACCATTTTCATCTCTTCAGTGCTTCTCTGTTCATCTTCTTCCACATCCCTGTCATGTGCTTGGCTATCTTGATATATATGCTCACATTTACATCAAATTTTTTATTAATGTCATGTTTTTCTCTCATATTATGATTTATATGCTCCCATGTATATGCTCACATTTTTGTCTTATAACAAAATTTCTGTTCTTTTCAAGTTTTTTGATGAGTTTTTTTTGGGTTAATCTGTTTATTGGAAAGAAGTAGCAGATTATCATGGATAGTCAATATCTTATTTTGATTGTCATGTATCCAACATATGAGTATAATGTCCATTCTTTTGGCAATTGTAGTATCGAACTTTAGACTTAACATTTTGGTTTGAGTAATTACCTTTATCACGGCCTCTTCAAGAATGACTTCTTTATTCGTTGTAGAAATTTTGGCTGTCTCTTCCTCTTCCTTGTTGACTTCTCGAATGCTCACCATCCTTCTCCTTTATCGAGAGCTTGGTGGCTAGAACTTACTCAATTGGCTCCTCCTCCTTTTTTGTTGATTCTCCTTTAACGAGCGAAGAATCTTCTCAACGACACGACCATCCTTTAATCTTTTTCCATACCTCTCCATTTGATTCATAATTGCCAACACCCTCGAAAAGAAATCCGCAATAGACTTGGATTCTTCCATGCCTCTCCATTTGATTCACAATTGCCAACACCCTCGAAAAGAAATCCGCAATAGACTTGGATTCTTCCATGCCTCTCCATTTGATTCACAATTGCCAACACCCTGGAAAAGAAATCCGCAATAGACTTGGATTCTTGCATTCGTAAAGCTTCAAAATCTCATCGTAATATTTGAAGCCATACCTTCTTCACTTTATCAACTCATTGATAGGATTTTTTGTAAAATCTCCCATTCTTGTTTGGTGATGGTCGCATTTGAAATTCTCTCGAACATTGTCTCGTCCAAACATTGATGGATACGAGTAAGAGCTTGTTCATTTTTCTTCACATTCTTTGAAGAGCCTCCTTTTGATTAGGAGTCAACGAAGCTTCAATGCGGGGCTCCTCATAGCCTCTATCTACGATCTTCCATGCATCTTGTGAATCAAGCAAAGCTTTCATACGAATGCACAAGTTCTCATAATTCTTTTTTGTAAGTTGAGAGAATTGAAATGAAAACATAGTTGTCACCATCTCTACGAAATCAAGAAAACTAGTTTGTTAGAATATATGAAGAGGAATTTATAGAGAGATGGATGAAAAGGAAGAATACTAGAAACTTTATTATTCACTTTGGCTCTTGCCACTTACATCTTACAAAACACACAACTACAAGGGTATTTATATGACTCATGGGTACATGTATAAACTAATCAAGAGTTCGTGACTAATAGTCACATACTTTCAAGATGAATTTTCACACATAAACATGAGTTACATATTTTGAATTAAGTTTATTTTCTTAACAGTACCACCAACAAGCTTCTATTGACAGTTAGAATATAATTACCGTATAGAAACATCTCGACGAGAAACCATCAACCTCTCATTAGGGTCATCTCTCATTGTGAGTGGTAAGTAGAATTTCCACGATGTGAGCTTTGGTGTACCATGAATTTAGTGAGCGAGCTGATACAAGACCTCAAGAGTTTCCTGTCAACTCCAAGATTGTCTAAGCAGTCTACGCATAGTATACCTACTGAACTATCCGTATCAACTTTGATGCTTCCTACGTAGCAGTCAGCCCAATTTGCCTTGCTGATTATAGTCATCGTGCTCCATGTTCAGTAATTCTAAGTCAGTTCAAGAAAAAGGGATGATTAATCAGAATATAAGGAAGAAGCGAGAAGATTAATATTACCAATGTTCAAGATCGCCCGAATTTTTTTCCCTTTCCTACAACAAAAAATAAATCTCTCCGTTAATAGCTTCATATGCTCCTACCGTCAGGCTTAAAGTACGTAGGTGCATACTTAAAATGTCTTAAACATCTAGGTTAGAAGGAGCTAACTTAGAAACTAAGGTTAACTCAAGAAGAGAGGGATGTACGCTTAAATAAATGTAACGAGCGAGAATGCCTCGTAATTTCCTGAGTAGGACATTATTGGTTAGTATAATGCCTGCTATTGATTAATGGTTAGTATAATGCTTGCTATCGATGAATAGAACATGCCTCCAAATTTCCTCATCGCGACCATCCTGACCCAATTGGTAACATGCTGCGTGTTACATTAATTATACGCGCTGCATACTATGCCTACAACGCAACAACCTATCCTTGCAACTGCCCCTGATCACCGTTACAGGCTACCAACATCACATACCACGTCTAAAGAAGAATCAATACTCTCCGCATATTGACATATACATCTCCCAAAATAAAATTCCCAACCGTATCACGACACTACAGATTACACACACACCTCAAACATATCATGTAGACATTATTATAGCAGAGAACATGCACACCACATACACAGTATCTGTTGGCACTCCCACGCTAAGCATATTAAGGATCACGCTTCAAGACATCGGCCAAAAGGACCATCCGATCAAAACATAACACGATAACCGCTCACTCCCCTAGTTTCCGCCGGAGATCTCGATGGACTTCACCTCCGGCTTCTTCACCTCTTCCTTAGGCACCGTCACCGTGAGCACGCCGTTCTCCATCGTGGCCTTCACCTGGTCCGTCTTCGCGTTCTCAGGCAGCCTGAACCTCCTCATGAACTTGCCGCTGCTCCTCTCCAGCCTGTGCCACGTGTCGTTCTTCTCCTCTTGCTCCTTGCTCCGCTCCCCGCTGATCTGCAGCACCCTCCCTTCCTCCACTTCCACCTTCACCTCTTCCTTCTTCACTCCCGGCAGGTCCGCCTTGAAGACGTGCGCCTCCGGCGTCTCCTTCCAATCGATGCGCGTGTTGGCAAACGCTGAGGTCTCTCTGAGGGCACCACCGCCGCTAGTTGGCCGAGCAGCGACGGATCGGTCGAAAGGCCAGCCCTGGAAGGGATCCCAGAGGTCGAGAGAGAAGGGGTCGAAGATGTTGCTCCTCTGCCCGAAGATCTGAGGAATCAAAGCCATCTCTGACGTCTGCTGCAGATAGAGATTCAAAATAAACACAAAGACTTGTAGAAAAGGGGGATTGTTGTCTTGGCTCTTCCAACGCGACTGCTGATTTCTCTTCGTTGAGGAAGAAGCCGACGTATCGCGTATATATATATATCAGCAGCACAAGGGGAACTTGGAAAAATCTAGAGAAATGATGAAGATAGGGAAGCAGCAACGATGTTCGAGACAATTCCTGAGAGAAACGCCAGCACTCTAGAATCCTCTTCTCTTGACACCGCATTGCTAGAATTTTGACACGTGCAATGCACGTGCGAGTGAAATGGGTACGGTTCGATCAGGATTTAGACGCAGCTGTAAATGTGTCATAATAAAACGAATAAATAATTTCCAAAACTAATAACATTAGCAATAGTATCACTATTGAAAAATTATTTTTTCCCCAAAATACTATATTTATGCGGTAAAAGGGCCTTTAAAAGTAACAAATTACACATGTAAAAACGTTCGTTTAGAAAAAGGTGAATTCTTATTGGCATCACACATACCAAGAATCAATCTATATGATCAAAGCCATGCACTATATTTATACAGAGATATAGAGTAACCATTACAAAGAAAACTAAGGGGTTTTACATTTATGGTTGGATACAAATGGTCTTGTAATCACAAAGGTTTCAAGGCCATTCATAACACTTCCACTTATCCATCCATCATTGTTAACTAGACAGATGAATACTTCATGATTCATAGCGCTTATGAGTATTACGAGGGGCAGATACTTATGGATCCTGAATTAAAGAACACAAGTCTCTTTGACTTCCCCCTGTTCTGTGGATATCATTAGAGGTAGATACTTCTGAATCCTCAGCTAATTTGGTTGTCTCGTTAAAACCTTTGGCTATGGAAAACCGAATGATAAAAACCATAGCAAAGTGAAAAGAGTTCAACATTTAACTTACCGTGAGATATACAAGCTTCAGGCTTGTAGATCTATCTCTTAGTTGTCACATCCCAATCTCTCTTACATGTTTTCTAAAAGTACATCGAGATAGTGCTTTAGTAAATAGATCTGCAAGGTTGTCACAAGATTAAATATGCTGCACTACGACCTGCTTCTCTTCTTGAACCTCGTGCGTCCAGAAGAACTTGGGGGAGATATGCTTCGTCCTGTCACCCTTGGTGTAACCAATTTGTAGTTGAGCTATGCAGGCTGCATTGTCTTCAAATATAGTGGTTGGCTCAAAGTCATTCGTCTTCAGGCCGGAAGTCATTAGGAGGTGATGAATGACTGAACGTAACCAGACGCATTCTTTGCTTGCTTCAGGGATCGCCAGGAGCTCAGAGTGATTGGATGAGATTGGTGTCGTGGTCTGTTTCATGGATCTCCAGGAGATGGTCGTCCATCCGTAGGTGAACACGAAGCCAGTCTGTGACTTTTCGGTGTGGGGATCGGACCTATAACCTTCATCTACATAACCAATCAAAGTGGAGGATACACCTTCCGAAATGTATAATTCCAGGTCAATAGACCATTGGAGGTAGCGTAGAAGATGCTTAACTCCGTTCCAGTGGCGCTTTGTGGGCGCTGCACTGTATCGGACTAGTAGGTTAACTGCGAACGCTATATCACGACGCGTGTAGTTTGCTACATAAAGAAGTGCTCCAATGACACTTAGGTAAGATACTTCAGGACCTAATATATCCTCCCCCTCTTCCAGCGGGCGGAAGGGGTTTTTATGTACATCCAAAAATCTTACGACCACTTGTGTACTCAATAGATGACATTTATCCATGTGGAAATTTTTCAGCAATTTCCGTGTATATGTGGATTGATATAACAGGAGCCCATCGCTGAGGTGTTCAATCTTTAAGCTAAGACAATACTTTGTTTTGTGTAACGCCCCGCTCCCCAGGATACCTGGGAAGTACGAATCCGTCCCAGATGATCCAAGAGCAGCGAGTATTACGAAGAAAAATACAGAAAAACTCAAGCAGGTCTACTGCGCACTGCTGGGATAGTACCTGTAATGTTCCCACATACAAAACACAGAACATAAAGCATCACAGAGACATCAAACATCCACAAGGACAACAAAAGAAGCACTGACTATATATACATACATATATGTATGTATGTATGTATGTGTGTGTGTGTGTGTGTGTATATATATATATATAGATTAATGGGGTGATGCTGTCAGCTGTGGAAATTCCAGTGCTGTAAGGGTCTTTCTGCAAAAAAAACTCGCTCAGGCACAAAGCGCGCGCTCCGCTTTTCTGGTGGTTTTGCGTTTTCACCCTTCTGCCCCCGAGTCACTTCCGAATTGATGTTGGGTCACGCGAGATAGCTGCTGGCCACGAAAACGAAGAGACTCGAAAGCCTCGCCAGCCTCAACACGAAAACGAAAACGGAGACGAACACGAAGCAAGGGTTTTCTGCGAAAAAATGGAGGCTGATTTCGAAGCTGAGGTGATTCTCGCCTAAAAAAACACGGAGCTGCAGATCTCGAAGCAACGGTGATGCGAAGCCTGAGAGATGCTCACCTGAGGAAAAAAAACACCATCTTCTTCCCCTTTCTCCCCTCTTCTGCCCTAAAACAAGGAGTGGTTGTCTCGAAGCAGCGCATCGACACACGGATCTGGCCTCAACACACGGATCTGGCCCCTTTTTCGCGAGAGGGTTTCGAGAGAAGCTGGAAATTTTCGTTTTCGAAGACGCGAATATTATTAAGGTTGATTCGAAGACGCAAGGTTGATTCGAAGCAGACAATTTTTTCATTTTATTTCAGAAATTATTAGTGTTTGATCTTCAATTTTACATTTTCTAATCTTGTCTGTAATTTTAGGTTTTGAGCTTCAATTGGTTAAATTGAGCTTTTTGTTTCGGGTATTTAAGATTAGCAAGAGACCCAAAAATTATGCAAATCTTATCTGCAAACTGCTGTAAATTTTGCTAATCTTATCTGCTAACAGTAGTTCTATCAATGGTATTATAGTGGATTATTTAGTAAATTAAAATATAAGAATTTAGTTGAAATCTCACCTCTTTGATATCTTGGCCTTCTGTAAACAATGCATGATAATCTGCCCTCAGTGAATGTTCTGTACAAGCAGAAGGTGAAGACATAGAGGACTTTTTATAAGATGCAAAAGTTCTGCAAAGTTCAATAAGAGCAAAGAAGATTGCATCTCATATGTGTTTCTGTTGCATCTTCATATGTGTTTCTGTTGCATCTACACTGGTTTTTTGATGCATAATTAAATTTGTTCTATAATGCAGGCAAGATGGTTCAGGTATATTCTCAAGGAAGCAATGCAGGTGGGAGGCAGAAAACTGGTTTCACGTCGAATACTCATGCAGGTAGTAGTAGGCGACGTTGTGATGGGCCAAAGTGTTATTGCCCCTTAGATACATATGTGAAGATATCACATTCCCAAAAAAATCCTGGTCGTTCATACTTCAATTGCCCCAACTGGCCAAGAGGATGTAAATTCTTTATGTGGGCAAGCGATTTCGAAAGAATGGTGGAAACAGATTTTGCAGATGATATTATTGACTAAGTTCAGGGGATGCCGAATCACTTGGAACATGAAATAGAACGACGTGAAGCAAAAGCAAAATTAGCTGCGAAGAATGATATTTGTATAGGAATTGCAATAGGAATAGCTGCAATGTCGATTGGATTTTTATTATGCACCTTTTTAGTGATGTGTATGAGAGGGAAGTAAAAATATGTAATTATGATACAAACTTGGAGTTTAATGATGTAATGAAAAATGTCATTAAATGCATGTATATGTTTAGTTATTTTATATTTTGCGCCCAATGTGGATGTTTTCTAACTTTGACATTGTTTATAATTCTGTGTTATCATCTATTTCTCTATGCGAGATCTTAGTTTCCAATATGATTTGTTTAGTTTAGGAGAAGGATTTGATGCTATTTAGGCTCTTTTGGAAACATTCAAATCCAGGTCTGTGATATTTAGGCTGTGATATTTCCTATGCGTACGATGATATTTAGGCTCTTTCTGGATGCCATCTATATGCTCTGTGATGTATCCGGCTTACTCTTTGGACTTCTAATTAGTCACCATAATGCAATTTTGAGTTTATACAACATCCAAATTGCCAGTTGTGCATCCACAATCAACATTGTGCTCTGTGATCACAACTCTCGTATGTTGCATCAGGACCCAATTCTCGTATGTTGTTCCTGCGATTTTTCTAAAGAAACTAGGGTTCTGGATTCTTTTGATTCAGTAGAAATCCAATCCCTCACTTCATGTGTGTTCAGAAAAAGCACTGAAAAGACTCAATTCAAGTTTGCTTCATTATCTTGAGGCAATGAAAGATGGATAGGGCTAGAAAAATAAAGAAGAGAAGAGAATATGTAACGATATCTGAACAAAGATGCATGATGTCTTAATGCTGC
The DNA here is from genome assembly GCA_030789695.1 of Scilla litardierei. Taxonomy (NCBI): domain Eukaryota; kingdom Viridiplantae; phylum Streptophyta; class Magnoliopsida; order Asparagales; family Asparagaceae; genus Scilla; species Scilla litardierei. Next base: position 138,538,040 of record CM061141.1, read on the forward strand.
CCCTTTTCTCTCATCAGGTTCCTACAATTGCATGATTGTGTTGAAGTCACCATCCTGGCCAGAATGCAAAGTGTGCTTAAATATAATCTCAAAGCCAAAATAGAAGAAAATGTTGCATAGCAACCTATATGGCAATGACTAAACTTACAAATTAAGATGTTAAGACCAATCATCAATGTAAAGGTAACTACCAGTAATATATACCCACAATTAAATTTCAAAGGAGAAAGTGCAAGTCTAGTGACAGACTATGCCACAGGACAATCAGCATAAACAATAGAATATTACGACATGCGTCAAAAAAAAGTAAACCATCTTGTTTACATCCTGTTTACAAGTATCACTCCAGCATAAATGAACATGGTCAATAAAGCAAAACATCTTGTTTACAAAAAATCCAAACCATATAGACCAAAAAAAGAATAGCATCATCAAGTTTACATGAATTGCAACCCAGTTTCAACATTTCAGTTTCAACCATATTGTTAACTACATATTTCACTTGCACCCCAGTTTCAACATTCCAGAAGACATTGAATGCAATGATCAACATTGAATGCTTCATACAAAAACATTGCTTCAGATTTGCACTCAGGTGCTGAAAACGTTGTCCCATAGAGGCAGACCATGCAGCTTGCCGGCTAGTTGCCTATCGAGCGATTGCAGTTCCTCCAGCCTTTTTGTCTTCATGAAATTCTTCTTTCCACCAAATGAGTAATATGCAAATAACTCCTAAAAATCACTTTCCGAGAAATCAACATGTGAAAAATACAGTACGCTAAATTAGAACACAAATGGAAAGCATTAATAGCAGAATCAAAGAATTTGAGGATTAAGGGGGATCCTTCTAAATGACAGATTGCTCAAACACCATGGAATGAATGGTATATAGAAGCCGACAAAAGTTTCCATCCCAGAATTGCAGTAACAATGGGTGTGCAGAATTCTTACCCATGGAATGAATGGTATACAGATGTGTGACAGATTGCTCAAACAGAATTGAGTGACAATGGGTGACCGATTGCTCAAACACCATGGAATGAATGGTATACAGAATTGCAGTTTCCATCCCAAAGTTTCAATTTCCATCCCAGATAAACATGTGTGTGCTTGTGAAAGTCAGGACATGTGTGTGCAGAGTTAGAGTAAAAGAAATTGAGCAAAACAAGAATAGTATATTTAGGTATGAGATGAAAAATCTACTTACAATGAAACTATGGGGTGATAGCAAAAGAAATTGAGCAAAACAATTATAGATCAGGTACTGTTAATAGTTGACGGTGGATTTGTGCATGTTGATCTATAATGCCCAAGTTCGCATCTTCCACACATGCGCTTTTGTCTATCCCTTTTCTCCTGAGCTTCCTCCATACTTGATTTGAATCTACTTGCACCCTGTGGCCGACCTTTAGTCCTCACGGGTCATTCTGGGTCACGGATGGAAATCTGTGGAATATGATCAAACATATGAGAGCTTCCTACTTGAGTGGTAGCTTGAGTGGCCGCTTCCATTCCTTGGACTCCAATTGGGTCCATTTCATCCTCATCCTCCTTTAAATATTCCTCTAACACAACATCCAACCGTCTCATCCGAGCGGTCGACTTTAATGCCTTTTCAAGTGCATTATTACACTTTGCTCTTAAGGCCATCGATTGCAACAAATTAACTCGCTCTTCATTATTACTTCCCAATGTGACGTTATCAACTCCTATTTCACGATGCCGTGCATGAATGGTCCATCGATGTAGGATGTAATAAGTAGGTATGATCACAACCTGAAGATGTTGCATGATATGCAATATATGCTTGCATAGTATCCCACTTGTCTTAAACTTTTTACAACTGCGGTCCGGCCCCGCATGATTGCGGGCGGGCCCCGCCCGTGACGACTGCGGTCCGGCCCATCTGCCTCTTGGGCTGATGTCTACATGGGCTTTTTACTGTTTTGGCCATAACTTTTGCGTTTGGTGTCCGATTTGGACGCCGTTCGAACCTGGGTCTAGACCGGGATATTCCCGTCTTACCCGTGAACTTTTCCTTGCGTTTATTTTATTAAATATTGTATTGAACAATTTAATACACATTTAATCGCTTTTGCATCAAATGCAAAATAGTCCCTATCTAAGCTTAAATTATCATATTGCATCAAATGCAATTATTCCATCCCTTGCATCAAAAATGCAATTATTCTCCCTAACTAATTTCTACCTATTACTAGACGAAGCGTTGCACTCTGTGTGAGACCCTACAGCCTGACCCTCACAACAGGTTGGGCTCGAAGCCCTATACGGCAGTGACCACGAGCAGTGGTTGCCGTCCCTGCTTCAGGAATAATCATTATGTGGTTAACTCATTGACATGAGTATTGTCGGGACCACCCTGACTGTTTCCGTGATGAATTCCGTAGTTATAGTCTCTTCGTCTTAAATATGTCGTGTAGATCAAGTCTGGGGTACGGTTAAACTATTAACCCCAATAACGTGACTCCGGTTAGTTTCTATCGATCTTTAGTCAACTAATGTTGGACTTTTTCCAACATACTCTGCGCAGAGTTTTTACTAAAGACCGAACTAACTCTACGACACTAACTCCCATTGACCGGGAGAGACGAATCCTCTCTTGGTCATTACTCGCCTCGTACGTTTCAAGTGACACCCAATCAAATGACCTTTTGACAGGCCTTGCCTCGAAGCTAGGTCAGTTGATATAAGTGGCACCGTTCACGCACAGGTCTGTCAAAATGACCTCAAGTCAAAAGACCAACTATCCTATCATCACTCAGAGTTATCACTGACAGATTGGTCAATATAACCATATGATAACTCTAGTGGATCGTTCAGTGAACTCATTCTAATGAGCACCTGTGTCTCGTCTTCGATTTCGCCAAGTCAAGCGATCATGAGATCATCGCCACCGCTAAACGGTGAAGACTAAGACACAATGGTCTATCCGATGTTTCGATATCCTTGTCTCGAAACATCTACGACCACGAACCATTTTAGACTTATGCTACAGACGGTCAAACGTTTCTCCATGATCAAGATACTCATCTTGATACCCGTTTGACCTTGCATAAAGTCTCAGGACTTTACCTAAGTCGATATCTAATTATAAAATAACTTAGATAAATTATTACCAAACAGCTTACTGTTATTTCGAACAAGATGTTTGTGCTATTCACACAGGAATAAATGGCCTTGAGGGCATAATATTCCTACATCTCCCACTTGCACTCAGGCCCATTTATCTCGGTATCTTATACCGTTTTTACACATAAGTTTTCCCGACTTCATGTGGTAGAGCCTTCGTGAGTGGATCTGCTAAAACCGTCTATACTATAGGCTTAAGGGGTTTCTATGTTTATGTTAGACCTGTTGGGGTTTTGGCGGACCCCCAGAGCTCGGATCCGTATCCGTCCTAAGTCGGACGGACCACGGAGGCACAAAAGCGCAGCGGAAAAACCAGAAATCGTATTTCTACACTAGCTAAACTATTTAGCTAGGCTCTGGGGAGCCAGAACCTAGCCCGATCTATGCCGACTTGGAGTGGGTCTGACCACCCCAAGAAGGATCTACACTAAGCGACTAATTAAAAATTACGCTAAAAAACGCTTAACCACATACCCGGAATCTTGGCCCTGGAGCAGGCAAGATGTACCGCACCGTCTTGAGAAGCTCCTCGTAGCCGAGCCGCGTTGACCCGATCTCCCTGAGCCGCCTCGCACCCTCGCACCGATCCGCCCGAGCCGCTTTCGCCTCCGAGCCGATCACACGCGGTAGAAAGTTTCACTTGAGAAGAATCCGCGTCTTAGACATCCGGATCAGATCCAAACCCCCTTCGTAGTCGTGCTAGGACTACTCCGGAGAATAGGAAAATTAGAGAGAGAGATTTAGTCGTCGATCGAGCCTGCTCTAAAATTCTGGAGCTACTCGATCGTTGACTGGTGTGTGTTTCAACGAGGAGAGTGCACCCCTATTTATATAGGGAGTGAGCACTCAACTTCTCGTTGCGGGCAATGTGGGACAATCCCCATGAAGAGAAAAACAAATTAAGTCATTTGGCTTAATTTCAACTTTAAAGTTAGCCTTTCACAAAGTCAAACTTTAACGAATTAATTCTCCTCACATACTAAACTTCAGACACCAAACAAGCTATCAATCAGAAAAGCTTGGAATGGTGAACGCGTAGGAACTGACGGTGACGAATTTCAACTTCGTTTGACCCCTCAAACAATTGCTCAAAGTTTAGCAATTTTCACAAAATTCGTAGCCGTCATTAGGGTTTTCAAAAAACCCTAATTTGACTTAAGTTGCGGGCGCGCCCGCTAGACTTAGCGGGCGCGCCCGCCCAAGGGGGCAAGGGCGGGCCGCCCGCCCGCTGCAAGCAGCGGGCGCGGGCCCGAAGCAAGCAGCGGGCCGCGCCCGCTTGCAGCGGGCGCCCGCCCGCTGCTGCAGCGGGCCACGCCCGCTGTGCAACGGGCGTGCGCCCGTTGCAGCCAGCGGGCGTCGCCCGTTTGCCTTTGCACATGGGCCTTTTGGCCCAGTGGGTCTAACCCACTTCCCCTTGAACTCTTTCTGCGTTTCTGGGCTCGTTTGAGCTCCGATTTGGACGCGGTTTGAACCTGTGTTTAGACCGGGACGATCCCGTCATCCAAGTAACCCTTTCCAACAAGTTTGTTCCTACTAAATTCGTTGTAACTAATTTACAACACGTTTAGTCAAAGTTAGCATCTAATGCAACGTTGTGTCCCTATTGCTAATGCGACTAACTTTCACAACTTAACTTGTGAATATCATCAAATGACATTTCTCTCTATTCTATATTCCTATTACTAAGACACGAGCACTACTCGGTGTGAGACCCTACAGCCTGACCTTACTACAGGTTGGGGCTCGAAACCCCTAGACGACGGTCACTACGAGCAGTAGCTGTCGTCCCTGTTTCAGAGTCATCATAACGTGATCGACCCTTTGACAAAAGTGTCATAGGGTTTGCATTGGCCGTGTCAGTGATGAATTCCGTTAGCTAAAATCCCTTCGTCAAGACTGTGTTATTGTTGGCCTAGGGTATGGTTTACTGTCAACCCTATTAGACAACAATGGTCAGTATACGGCGGTCTTTATTCTATACACATTGTACTACTTGCAACGTACCCCGGCCGAGGATTAACATAAAGACCGTACTGAGCCTATAACACTAACTTCCCTTTAATGGAAGTGACGAATCCCATCTTAGTCATTTACTCACCTTGAGAGCTTCAGGTGCAACCCAACCTAAGATCTTTCATCAGGACTGGTCCTCGAAGCTAGATCATGGGTCTAAGCTACACCGTCTGCTCACAGGTTGGTACAGATGACTTCAGGTCTTAAGGATCAACTAACCTATCATCACCCTAGAGTTATTAAAGACAGATCATTAAAGTTAACCATTTAATAACTCTAACTTGGTCGTTAAGTGAACTCATTCTCCAATGAGCACCTGTGTCTCGTCTCCGACTTCGCTAAGTCGAATGACTATGAGTTCATCATTACCCGAAGGCAAGACGAAGACACAGTGATCTATCCGATGTGTCGATATCCAGTTCTCGACACATCTATGATCACGAACCGTTTAAGACTTACGTTTCTATTCGGTCGCTTACTTACTCATAATCGAGATCTCATCTAGATATGTAAGGACCTAACTATAAGTCTATGGATATTATCTAAGTATACAAAGGTTTTTATACTTAGAATAATACGTACCATATACGGTATGAACAAGACGTATAATCAAGATAAATTGCCTTATGGGCATATATCTTCCTACAAGACCAACCATTTGAATCTCATTTAAATAATTCATTTGGTCTGTCGGAATCTATAATATTTTATTTCCCTGGATCTTATCTAGTTCATCGTACCTTACGATAATAATTTTAAATTAGTTACTGGTCATTTCAAATGGTTCATATCCATTTCTGATAAAGTATCAAACTCTTTGATTACTTAATCAAAATATATGTTCCATCTCTTTGATGTCTCGCATGTAATTTACACGCTCCCACTGACCTTGAAAACTATCTGGCTAATTCATATAAGTTGGTTCGTCTAAATCATATTTAGAAAAACGAACTTATAAGTGAATGCGCAAATTTTCATGGTCAACTTAAGCGTTTTACATCGGCTTTGGTCCGAGTAGATCTGTACACATCTGTTGGCGAAACCGGTTTAATCATAATCCGTTTTAAAGAAATTAGGATGAAAACTGTTCTCGTCCAACATGATCATACTTCACTATTTTCTTTTCTGCACCAATCTTTCAACTTAAAGATTTACTTGCAGTAAGTGAGGAAACATTTTCCTTGGGTACGTAAACTAAATTCTCAAATTTATTTACGCACAGGGACCTTCATCAAGTTTTAAATCGGAGTTACTACTCCGAATTTCATCCTAGAAGTTGACTAAGTCATCATCAGTTATGATGTCTAACTCGACAATCCGTCTCACGAGATTCGAGTAATAATACAACTTTCTTACGATTGATTTATTGAATATATTATCGATAATGTCCTTATAGAACATTATCAAAACCTAGGCATTACTATCTGGGACTTAACCCAGAGGGAGGACTTAACTCAGAGTCACTTACAATGGATCACACTAAATCTAATTAAGTGTGATTCATACCTTTTAACACACGGATGTGTTAACAGACTTGATCTGAGAGAAAATCACATTTTCTTTTAATTACACAAGATTTTATTTAGATAAGTATTTGACCATTCGATCTAATCGAATCAGTTTAAATACTTTAGTCATTTCGTTATTTATTTTATTAGACTTGTGTTTCATCAAGAACACGTGTCTTAATAAAATATACGAATAACTTATTTTGGTTAATCTAGACTCGGGTACATTAGCATGTACTAGACTGAGTTCGACAACTCATTCTCCCACTGTCTCACAGATGGGTTTCGCCCATTGTATCTAAGAGGCTAAGACTCACAAGTGTCCGTAGACTTCATAATACGAGAGGTCAGACCCCTCTTTATGTGACTTGTGAAGCTTAATCTCTTGATACGGCCTAGTCTAATTTTACCATATAAGTTTGCTACTATCTTGTGTATTTATATATTAACATTTAATATATATATATATAGTTATTTACAAATTACTTAACACAAAACATTACTTCAGAGGCAATGTGACGACATTCGTCAAAATGTGTTAAACATCTTTTGTATAATAACTTATTCCGAAATGTGACATCAAAATATGTCACGTTTTCATTTCCTCCTACTTATGCCTTTACTAATGATAAATTAAACTAACTTTCTCAATTGACTTTCCGAAGTGCCTTCTTCCTTTTCTAAATCACATTTAGATATCAACAAAAATAAATAGATATGCAAGCAACTTATGTATCCAAACGCTTGAGTTTTGCAATCTTGAGTGTAGCTCAAGAAGTTGCTTGTCTCAAGATCCGGTTGGGATACATAGTCTTGCACCGCTCATGCACTCGTATTCGACTCAAACGGTTTGATCGAATTTTCGAACTTTGCGGATCAAAATTGTTTGTCCATACAACCTTGAGGGTAGCTCGACAAGTTGTAGGGAGAAACATACTTTGAACGTCCTATATGTTCAAGCTGCCTCATATAGAGACGAGTGACATGTAGCTTTAATTTATTTGTTGGACCCAGAACTTAATGAAATCATATTTCTTAAGTCTGTTCTTTAGAAGGTCATTTAATGTCAACGAGAATATAGTTTAATTCTAACAATTAGAATTTAACCTGATATTCAATTAATCAACTTTTTGACCAATTAACTTATTAAAATATTATCAATTGATTCTTTCGGTAAACATAGTTTTGCCCTAGTTTTAGCATATGTTCAATATTAAATATAGGTAGATTGGCTTTTATCTATCTATATCCTCCCACTATTTTTACGATCGTTTTAAAGCTTAATAACGAACGATTTAATCGAATTAAAAATAATGGGTAAGAGTTCCAATCACCTTGAGTCTAAACAACCTTGAGTGTAGCTCAACAAGTTGATTGACTCTGCGATCGGAAGATGACTCTTCATCGATCATATCGGATATGACTCTCTTAATCGGTTTTTGCCCCTAGCCATTCGTGATCATGAGTGTGCTCATCCAAATCACAATGTCTAGTCTAGTCGGACCCTTGTTTTCATGTCTAGCCTGACTTGCCCCTCAGCTCGGTGTATGCACGACACGTCGGTTTGGGTCAGGTCTTAGACTTACATCAAGTCAGACTACATCGTTGACTTAACTTACGCCAGCGCTCGGGGTACGAGACGACGGTTAGGGTTAGTCAAGATTTCATCTTATGTATTTAAGAAGTTAGTTTCTACAAGGTTGCCATGTCACAGCTTGAGTGTATCTCAACAACTGTAACACGGGCCCTATAGTTACTAACCCCTAAAACAAGGAGGGCTACGGCTAATCTTGAAAAAGACCATTAACGTATTTGACTTAGATATAGTCCAGGGTGTCATACAATCATGATTCGCGACATTGCGGTCCATCGGAACTCAGCCAGGGAATTGACTAAGCCAGGATCACTACCCCTTGGACTAGCAAGGGTTGACCCAGAACTCTTAGCCAAGCACATTGACTGGATCATGGTCCATTGAATAAAGCTTGTCATTTTTGTATGTATGCCATAGACTAAACAGCTTTTATTAACAACTAATTAATCCTATCAACTAGTTGAATCCTTAAATTCAAAATTTTAGGATTTGTTTAATAACTTTTATTAAGTCCTTATCAACTATAAGGTTCACGTGCTACCCTAATCGTTATTAGGATTTTAATAAATTATTAACAACGCTAAAAGCGAAGTCCTTTAATGAAAATTAATTATAACAATTAGAATTGAAAATTCAGTTAAAGGACTACCCAAATCAGGAATTAGGTCTTATATTGTTGTTAATGTTTTATTGAAACATAGCATGTCATTAAAATTCAAGTAATAAATTTTAATCATTTTTAATGGCTAACCTAAAAGGTTGTCTTGTGTTATCAAATAAGGGACAAGATTAACAAGCCATTGAAATAACTCTACACTAATTTATCGCATAAAGATAGTGCACAACTATTTAACATTTAAATATACTAAGTTTATCGCATAAACAATTTTTAGACTTTTAAAATAAGTTTTAAAAATATCTTATAAATTTAAAACATTACTTTAAAAATTTTCCATGTTCAAAAATTTATCATATACAATTTTTAAACATCTAAATTATTTTAAACTTATCGCATAAATTTAAAGCCTTAAAATCAATTTTAAAATTTATCACATAAATTTAAAAATACTATTTTAAAATTTCCATGCTTAAAAATTTATCATAAAAAATTTTAGGCATCCAAAATAATTTTAAACTTTTAAACATTTAAAATTAGTTTTAAAAATTATCACATAAATTTTAAAACGTTATTTTAAAAATTTTCATGTTCAAAAAATTTAACACATAGAATTTTGAACTTCAAAACATTTTTAAAATTATCTAATAACTTTAAAAATTTAAAAGTATTTAAAAAGCATTAATAGGTTTAATGAAATCGCAGTATCTAGATCGACTACGCAAACCCTGGCTCTGATACCACTGTTGGGAATTGGGCGGTCCCTTAGGGCACAAAAACTCTAGTCCCGTCCTACGTCGGACGGAACATAGACAGAAAAACCAATAGCAGCGGAAGAAAAACTAGTTAATCTAAATTAACATGCAGTTAAAACTATTTTTAACTTAGCCCTAAGGTCCAAGACCCTATGCCAAGATCTATGCCGACTTGGGATGGATCTGACCATCCCAAGAAGGATCTAGCCTACTGCGATTAAATTAAACTAATGCTAAAAAATACTTTAACCACATACCCGGAATCTCAGCCCTGGAGCAGGCGAGATGTTCCGCGCCGTCTTCCGAGCTGCTCCCGTCCCACGCCGAGCCGCTCCTTGAACCGCTCCCCGAACCGCTCTGCATCCCGAGGCGATCAATCCCCGTGCCGCCGAGCCAACCACGCGCCGAAGAAAGTTTCACGCGAGTGAAACCTCCGCCTAGATTTCGGATCCAGAATCCGAACTCCTTTGTGGCTTTGCTAGAGCCCGCAGGAGTAAGGAAGAAATTTAGGGAGAAGAGAAAATATTAATTTAAGCCTAGATCCGAGCGTGCTCCAACATTTACGAGAGCCGCTCAGATCTAGAGCTTGGGACGAGTTTTGAGAAAGGGGGGAGACCCCTATTTATATAGGCGGCGGACTCTCCCCTTTTCTCAAAATCTGACGTGGGACTAAATAATGAGTTAATTAAAATCAAGTTAGTTTGAACTTCACAAAGTGCAAACTTCCGTGAATTTTAACTCACTCACCGTTGAGCTTCAGGATCGATACAACCTATCAATACGACAAGCGTTCAACGGTGAACGCATAGGAAAAAACCGTTCGTCAATCGGAGTTCGTTTGACCCTCCAATTGAGTGTCCAAAGATCAGCCCTAGGCTAGTTTTTCGCAAAAACTGAGCCGTCATTTGATTCAGCACACTTAGGGTTCAAAACCCTAGAGGTGGGGCCCATTGGTGGGCCCCACGCATCTAACGCGTGCCAAAATTGCCCTAGACGTGCCTGGGCAGAGCCCAGGTCGCGCCTGGGCTCGCCCAGCCGCCTGGGCGGGCCCAGGCCCGCGCCTGGGCTCTGCCCAGGCGCTGGGCAGAGCCCAGGCGGGCCTGGGCTTACCCAGGCCTGTGCCTGGGCTTGCCCAGGCCACCTGGGCATTTGCCCAGGCCCTGGGCAAGTCTAGGCCAGTACCTGGGCTTGCCCAGGCCTGTTTTTTCTGGTCTTGACCAGCAGACTAGACCAGACTAGTCTGGGTCTGTCTGGTCTGACTCGTTGGCTGTTTTGGCTCTAACTTGAGCATCTGGTGTCCGATTTGGATGCCGTTCGAACCTGGGTCTAGACCGGGACATTCCCGTCTTACCCGTGAACTTTTCCTTGCGTTTATTTTATTAAATATTGTATTGAACAATTTAATACACATTTAATCGCTTTTGCATCAAATGCAAAATAGTCCATATCTAAGCTTAAATTATCATATTGCATCAAATGCAATTATTCAATCCCTTGCATCAAAAATGCAATTATTCTCCCTAACTAATTTCTACCTATTACTAGACGAAGCGTTGCACTCTGTGTGAGACCCTACAGCCTGACCCTTACAACAGGTTGGGCTCGAAGCCCTATACGGCAGTGACCACGAGCAGTGGTTGTTGTCCCTGCTTCAGGAATCATCATTATGTGGTTAACTCATTGACATGAGTATTGTCGGGACCACCCTGACTGTTTCCGTGATGAATTCCGTAGTTATAGTCTCTTCGTCTTAAATATGTCGTGTAGATCAAGTCTGGGGTACAGTTAAACTGTCAACCCCAATAACGTGACTCCGGTTAGTTTCTATCGATCTTTAGTCAACTAATGTTGGACTTTTTCCAACATACGTGCGCAGAGTTTTTACTAAAGACCGAACTAACTCTACGACACTAACTCCCATTGACCGGGAGAGACGAATCCTCTCTTGGTCATTACTCGCCTCGTACGTTTCAAGTGACACCCAATCAAAAGACCTTTTGACAGGCCTTGCCTCGAAGCTAGGTCAGTTGATATAAGTGGCACCGTTCATGCACAGGTCCGTCAAAATGACCTCAAGTCAAAAGACCAACTATCCTATCATCACTCAGAGTTATCACTGACAGATTGGTCAATATAACCATATGATAACTCTAGTGGATCGTTCAGTGAACTCATTCTAATGAGCACCTGTGTCTCGTCTTTGATTTCGCCAAGTCAAGCGATCATGAGATCATCGCCACCGCTAAATGGTGAAGACTAAGACACAATGGTCTATCCGATGTTTCGATATCCTTGTCTCGGAACATCTACGACCACGAACCATTTTAGACTTATGCTACAGACGGTCAAACGTTTCTCCATGATCAAGATACTCATCTTGATACCCGTTTGACCTTGCATAAAGTCTCAGGACTTTACCTAAGTCGATATCTAATTATAAAATAACTTAGATAAATTATTACCAAACAGCTTACTGTTATTTCGAACAAGATGTTTGTGCTATTCACACAGGAATAAATGGCCTTGAGGGCATAATATTCCTACATGAAACACAAGTCACGTGTTCTTGATGAAAACTCTAACTTGCCTGCTTCTTCATTACTTCCACTTGTCGCATTTATGATACGAGATATAACCGATGGGGCGACACCTTCTCCATGCATACTATCAATAAGATTCTTCACCCTTTTTGTTTTATGGAATTGTTGTTGTGATCTATGCAGTTTCGCCTTGTTTGGACTAGTCAGCTCATGGTTTGTATGATCTTCAACGAAAGCGGAAACAACCCATGTGTTGTCCATGTTGGGGTTTTGGCGGACCCCCAGAGCTCGGATCCGTATCCGTCCTAAGTCGGACGGACCACGGAGGCACAAAAGCGCAGCGGAAAAAAACAGAAATCGTATTTCTACACTAGCTAAACTATTTAGCTAGGCTCTGGGGAGCCAGAACCTAGCCCGATCTATGCCGACTTGGAGTGGGTCAGACCACCCCAAGAAGGATCTACACTAAGCGACTAATTAAAAATTACGCTAAAAAACACTTAACCACATACCCGGAATCTTGGCCCTGGAGCAGGCAAGATGTACCGCACCGTCTTGAGAAGCTCCTCGTAGCCGAGCCGCGTTGACCCGATCTCCCTGAGCCGCCTCGCACCCTCGCACCGATCCGCCCGAGCCGCTTTTGCCTACGAGCCGATCACACGCGGTAGAAAGTTTCACTTGAGAAGAACCCGCGTCTTAGACATCCGGATCAGATCCAAACCCCCTTCGTAGTCGTGCTAGGACTACTCCGGAGAATAGGAAAATTAGAGAGAGAGATTTAGTCGCCGATCGAGCCTGCTCTAAAATTCTGGAGCTACTCGATCGTTGACTGGTGTGTTTTTCAACGAGGAGAGTGCACCCCTATTTATATAGGGAGTGAGCACTCACCCTCTTGTTGCGGGCAATGTGGGACAATCCACATGAAGAGAAAAAATTGAATTAAGTCATTTGGCTTAATTTCAATTTTAAAGTTAGCCTTTCACAAAGTCAAACTTTAACGAATTAATTCTCCTCACATACTAAACTTCAGACACCAAACAAGCTATCAATCAGAAAAGCTTGGAATGGTGAACGCGTAGGAACTGACGGTGACGAATTTCGACTTCGTTTGACCCCTCAAACAATTGCTCAAAGTTTAGCAATTTACACAAAATTCGTAGCCGTCATTAGGGTTTACAAAAACCCTAATTTGACTTAAGTTGCGGGCGCGCCCGCTAGACTTAGCGGGCGCGCCCGCCCAAGGGGGGGGGCAAGGGCGGGCCGCCCGCCCGCTGCTGCAGCGGGCGGGCGCCCGCTGCTGCAGCGGGCCGTGCCCGCTGCAAGCAGCGGGCGCGGGCCCGCTGCAACAGCGGGCGCGGGCCCGCCGTAGCAGCGGGCGCCCGCCCGCTGCACACAGCGGGCCATGCCCGCTGCTGCAGCGGGTCACGCCCGTTTGCCTTTGCACATGGGCCTTTTGGCCCAGTGGGTCTAACCCACTTCCCCTTGAACTCTTTCTGCGTTTCTGGGCTCGTTTGAGCTCCGATTTGGACGCGGTTTGAACCTGTGTTTAGACCGGGACGATCCCGTCATCCAGGTAACCTTTTCCAACAAGTTTGTTCCTACTAAATTCGTTGCAACTAATTTACAACACGTTTAGTCAAAGTTAGCATCTAATGCAACGTTGTGTCCCTATTGCTAATGCGACTAACTTTCACAACTCAGCTTGTGAATATCATCAAATGATATTTCTCTCTATTCTATATTCCTATTACTAAGACACGAATACTACTCGGTGTGAGACCCTACAGCCTGACCTTACTACAGGTTGGGGCTCGAAACCCCTAGACGACGGTCACTACGAGCAGTAGCTGTCGTCCCTGTTTCAGAGTCATCATAACGTGATCGACCCTTTGACAAAAGTGTCATAGGGTTTGCATTGGCTGTGTCAGAGATGAATTCCGTTAGCTAAAATCCATTCGTCAAGACTGTGTTTAATGTTGGCCTAGGGTATGGTTTTCTGTCAACCCTATTAGACAACATTGGTCAGTATACGGCGGTCTTTATTGTATACACGTTGTACAACTTGCAACGTACCCCGGCCGAGGATTAACATAAAGACCGTACTGAGCCTATAACACTAACTTCCCTTTAATGAAAGTGACGAATCCCATCTTAGTCACTTACTCACCTTGAGAGCTTCAGGTGCAACCCAACCTAAGATCTTTCATCAGGACTGGTCCTCGAAGCTAGATCATGGGTCTAAGCTACACCGTCCGCTCACAGGTTGGTACAGATGACTTCAGGTCTTAAGGATCAACTAACCTATCATCACCCTAGAGTTATTAAAGACAGATCATTAAAGTTAACCATTTAATAACTCTAACTTGGTCGTTCAGTGAACTCATTCTCCAATGATCACCTGTGTCTCGTCTCCGACTTCGCTAAGTCGAATGACTATGAGATCATCATTACCCGTAGGCAAGACGAAGACACAGTGATCTATCCGATGTGTCGATATCCAGTTCTCGACACATCTATGATCACGAACCGTTTAAGACTTACGTTTCTATTCGGTCACTTACTTACTCATAATCGAGATCTCATCTAGATATGTAAGGACCTAACTATAAGTCTATGGATATTATCTAAGTATATTAATACAAATCCTTTACACTTAGAATAATACGTACCATATACGGTATGAACAAGACGTATAATCAAGATAAATAGCCTTATGGGCACATATCTTCCTACATCTCCCACTTGCACTTAGGCTATTTATCTCGGTATCTCATGCCGTTATAGCATATCAGTCACTTTGACATTTGATATGGCAAACCTAAGAGTGGTTCTACTAATAAGTATCTACAACGAATTTTAATGGATTGAAATTACTTCTCTTGATCACACAGGGTTGATCCTTTGAAAAATGATCTGGATCAATTTTCCTAACTTCGTATAGCTAACAGTCAGCGTATACGATTTAGATGTGGGGTCTAACATTTTCGTAAGTCAGTTTTAGCACACTTCACTTTATTGTGTCAATATGTCAAGTACATATTTGACACCCTAAGTCTCTATATATATATGATTAAATCAAAACAATTTTGACTTAATGATTTATATAGAAGATTAAAAAATCCTTTTTACTTAGTCCGGAAAAACGGAACTAAGCATACTTACTTGCTCCCACTGACTTTGAGAATTACCTGGTTAAATTACTTCAACATAATAACTAAATCATATTTAGATTTATGTGCAAAAATAACCTTTTGGTAAGTGCCTTAGATGGAATGTACAAGTGTCAGATTCGGTTTGACGAATGAGTCAAGTCAAGATCGTTTTAAGGAATCTTGACATTGACTCGTTCAATCAAAACGTTCTACACTGTACTAATTCCTTTAACCACATTTAGTATTAACTCTTTTAATAACTAAATGCAGATAATCACGAGTTAAACTTGATATGCGTATTTACTGTGATTGCACACAATTTATACGCCCCCTGGAACCTATACTTAACTACTGATTGACTTCAGACATTTAGTCAGCTTCAAAATCAATATTATCGAAGCTCAACACCATTATTCGAAAATATACGCAACCATTACAGAAAAGCCACATCCACAGAATTTTAAGCCAATTCAATTTCATTTGCAACATACGAGACATCCATTCCAAAACAACGGGTTCATAAAAGGAACCTTAATTTGTTTATCAAAATAAACCTTGAGTGTAAAGCACTCATTCATTGTTTTCGATCCTTAAAGATGATACATTTTATTCAAATAAGAAAAATATCATCTCCATCACGATCATCGTCTCCAGAAGTCTTTGAGCGGTCCCAGCAGCAACTGTTGCTTTGATTGCCGACCGATCTCCGTACTTCTCCAATCTCCAGTTCTTATCAGCCACCTGTATACAGTACACAGATGTCTATAAGTATCTCATACTATATGAATGGAAATAATTGCATTTAATTAAATTTTAATTTGTACCTGAGGTAGAGGCATCAGTATGCCCCTTCTTCTTCTCTGCAAGATAGATCTTGCAGTTCCTCTTCCAGTGGCCAATCTTGTGGCAATGGAAGCACTCAGATTTCGACGGGGCCCCTTTGTTCTTCTTCTTCCCATTCTTAGCCTTCGCAGGTTGTGGGACCTGCCTCTTCTTTCCTTTGCCTTTCGGCTGGTCGGAAGTAGCAGAGCCAACAACCAGTGCAGCCGGCTTCTTATGAATCTCCTCAAACTGCCGGAGCATATTGAGGAGACCCGGAAGATCCGTCTCAAGGCTGTTCATTATAAAGCCAGTTATGAAAGGCTTGAAATCGGGAGTCAAAGACTTTAGGATAATGTCCGTGGACATCTCATTGTCCAGGACAAATCCTAACTGGGCGGCGTCCTCCACGTACCCGATCATCTTGATAACATGATCTTGTACGGGTTCCGTCCCCATCTTGGTGCCCCAGAGGTTGCTAGTGGCCTCGAACTTGGCAGCTCTTGATCGCTTGCCATACAACTCTTGTGCGTTGAGGAGCATGCTTTGAACATCCATATGTTCATGCTTCCTCTGCAACTCGTTGGTCATCGAAGCCAGAGTAAGGCACCTGGCCTTCTCTGCATCCCTCTTGTACAATTTGTAGGCTTCCTTTTCCTCGTGGGTCGAATCTTCATCCGGCTTATCTGGAGCGTCCTCGAACAGTACGTATCCTATTCCGGCTAGGGAAAGGACCAACTTGATGTTCCTAAGCCAATCTTTGTAGTTCGTTCCATCCAGCACGTTCTTCTCAACCATGTATCTAAGTCCCGAATCCATTCTGTATTTTATAGATACTATAGTTAGTAAATGTTCGTAGTATAGTTTTAATGGTTTTAATAAAACTATATTCTCCCACTAAATTTATTTAAAGCCATAATAATAAACAATTTATTATAAAATAATATTTGTGAGAGAGGGATCCGACTACCCTGAGTCTGACAACCTTGAGTGTATCTCAACAAGTTGTCCGACTCTGCAGTCGGTAGACGAACTCGTCGTCAATCATATTTACTATGATTCCCTATCGATTTTTACCCCTAGTCATTTGTGATCATGAGTGTGCTCAACCGGATCACAATGGCTAGCCTAGTCGGACCCTTGTCTTCGTGTCTAGCCTGACTTGCCCCTTTGCTCGGTGTATGCACGACGCGCCGGTTTGGGTCAGGTCTTAGACTACATTCTTGGTTAGACTTACGCCGAAGCTCGTGGGATGAGACAACGGTTTCAGTCAGGTTAAGATGTCAATCAAGAAATCGGTTTCTATAAGATTGACATGTCACGGCTTGAGTGTAGCTCAACAACCGGAACATGTTTCTTACAGTTGCCAACTCCTAAAACAAGGAGGGCTACGATTTATCTTGAACAAGATTATTATCGTATTGACTTAGGTATAGTCGATGGACTTACATAGTCATGAATCGACTCCTTGCGGTCCAGCGGACGCGGCCAGGGAATTGACTAAGCCAGGACCACTTGTTACCCGGTCTAGCTAGGTTGGTCCAAAAACTTTAGCCAAGCACATTGACCGACATCATGATCCATTGAAGGAGTTGTCATCAATCTTATGTTTTCCAAACAACTAAATGGCTTTTAATTAAAAGAACTAGTTAATCCTTATCAACTAGTGGATCCTAAAATTCAAAATTTTTCAGATTGGTTGAACATCTTTTATTAAGTCCTTATCAACTATAAGGTTTTACGTTCAACTTACTACCCCAATCTAATTAGGATTTATAAAACAATTCAACATTTTGTCTTTTATGAAAATCATTAATTAAACGATTTAATGAAATGATTTACAAACAAGGGGACTACCCTAATCAGGTATTAGGTTCAATGTTGTTTTGTTTTATTAAACATAACATGTCACTATCATGTTTTAATGGCTAACCTAACAAGGTTTGTGTATACATTATACAACATGAAATGAAAACTAACTTTATCCGCATAAAAGAAAGTTTCATTTTTAGTGACATATAAAAGGTATTTGCAAGTTTAAAATTTATCTATATAATACAAACATGCAAATCTAAATTTTAACACTTAAAATTAAAGATTAAAATTTTAAAGCCTTCATTAAAAAATTTTATCGCATAAAACTAAGTCGTACAAAATTATCTAATAATTTTAAACCTAGGCCTTAAAAAAAAATTTTGACCTCATTTCTAAAATTAAAATATCACATAAAATTTTTAGAAACATCTATGTAGTAAAAGAAATTAATTTTATATTACATCTCATGAAATAAAATTATTTCTATTATTAACATATTTAAACAATTTTAAAACTCTTTTAAAATCTTTTAGAAATCCTTTTTAGAAGCTTTCAAATAAAGTTTAAAGATTTCTAACTTTATGTAACTAAAGAAAAATTCTTAATTTTCCCAAAAAATAAAATTTTCTAAAGTTTACATAAACTTTAAACACCCTTTAAAATTTTTAATGTCTCATAAAAATTTACAAAGTATTTAAAAAACATAGTAGACTACTTTTAGATTTATCGCATAAAAATAATTGTCCCAAAATTAAAATTTTCCGTGTTGCAAAATTAATATTTGAAACACAAAATTATTTTCAAAACTAAAAAAAATTTTGAACATGCAGGCTAAGCATTTTTAACTATTTAAAAAGTCGCTATAGTAGATCTATAGCATAACCTGGCTCTGATACCACTGTTGGGGTTTTGGCGGACCCCCAGAGCTCGGATCCGTATCCGTCCTAAGTCGGACGGACCACGGAGGCACAAAAGCGCAGCGGAAAAAAACAGAAATCGTATTTCTACACTAGCTAAACTATTTAGCTAGGCTCTGGGGAGCCAGAACCTAGCCCGATCTATGCCGACTTGGAGTGGGTCAGACCACCCCAAGAAGGATCTACACTAAGCGACTAATTAAAAATTACGCTAAAAAACACTTAACCACATACCCGGAATCTTGGCCCTGGAGCAGGCAAGATGTACCGCACAGTCTTGAGAAGCTCCTCGTAGCCGAGCCGCGTTGACCCGATCTCCCTGAGCCGCCTCGCACCCTCGCACCGATCCGCCCGAGCCGCTTTCGCCTCCGAGCCGATCACACGCGGTAGAAAGTTTCACTTGAGAAGAACCCGCGTCTTAGACGTCCGGATCAGATCCAAACCCCCTTCGTAGTCGTGCTAGGACTACTCCGGAGAATAGGAAAATTAGAGAGAGAGATTTAGTCGCCGATCGAGCCTGCTCTAAAATTCTGGAGCTACTCGATCGTTGACTGGTGTGTTTTTCAACGAGGAGAGTGCACCCCTATTTATATAGGGAGTGAGCACTCACCCTCTTGTTGCGGGCAATGTGGGACAATCCACATGAAGAGAAAAAATTGAATTAAGTCATTTGGCTTAATTTCAATTTTAAAGTTAGCCTTTCACAAAGTCAAACTTTAACGAATTAATTCTCCTCACATACTAAACTTCAGACACCAAACAAGCTATCAATCAGAAAAGCTTGGAATGGTGAACGCGTAGGAACTGACGGTGACGAATTTCGACTTCGTTTGACCCCTCAAACAATTGCTCAAAGTTTAGCAATTTACACAAAATTCGTAGCCGTCATTAGGGTTTACAAAAACCCTAATTTGACTTAAGTTGCGGGCGCGCCCGCTAGACTTAGCGGGCGCGCCCGCCCAAGGGGGGGGCAAGGGCGGGCCGCCCGCCCGCTGCTGCAGCGGGCCGCGCCCGCTGCAACAGCGGGCGCGGGCCCGCTGTAGCAGCGGGCCGCGCCCGCTTGCAGCGGGCGCTGGCCCGCTGTGCAGCGGGCCACGCCCGCTGTGCAGCGGGCGCCCGCCCGCTGCACACAGCGGGCCATGCCCGCTGCTGCAGCGGGTCACGCCCGTTTGCCTTTGCACATGGGCCTTTTGGCCCAGTGGGTCTAACCCACTTCCCCTTGAACTCTTTCTGCGTTTCTGGGCTCGTTTGAGCTCCGATTTGGACGCGGTTTGAACCTGTGTTTAGACCGGGACGATCCCGTCATCCAGGTAACCTTTTTCAACAAGTTTGTTCCTACTAAATTCGTTGCAACTAATTTACAACACGTTTAGTCAAAGTTAGCATCTAATGCAACGTTGTGTCCCTATTGCTAATGCGACTAACTTTCACAACTCAGCTTGTGAATATCATCAAATGATATTTCTCTCTATTCTATATTCCTATTACTAAGACACGAATACTACTCGGTGTGAGACCCTACAGCCTGACCTTACTACAGGTTGGGGCTCGAAACCCCTAGATGACGGTCACTACGAGCAGTAGCTGTCGTCCCTGTTTCAGAGTCATCATAACGTGATCGACCCTTTGACAAAAGTGTCATAGGGTTTGCATTGGCTGTGTCAGAGATGAATTCCGTTAGCTAAAATCCATTCGTCAAGACTGTGTTTAATGTTGGCCTAGGGTATGGTTTTCTGTCAACCCTATTAGACAACATTGGTCAGTATACGGCGGTCTTTATTGTATACACGTTGTACAACTTGCAACGTACCCCGGCCGAGGATTAACATAAAGACCGTACTGAGCCTATAACACTAACTTCCCTTTAATGGAAGTGACGAATCCCATCTTAGTCACTTACTCACCTTGAGAGCTTCAGGTGCAACCCAACCTAAGATCTTTCATTAGGACTGGTCCTCGAAGCTAGATCATGGGTCTAAGCTACACCGTCCGCTCACAGGTTGGTACAGATGACTTCAGGTCTTAAGGATCAACTAACCTATCATCACCCTAGAGTTATTAAAGACAGATCATTAAAGTTAACCATTTAATAACTCTAACTTGGTCGTTCAGTGAACTCATTCTCCAATGAGCACCTGTGTCTCGTCTCCAACTTCGCTAAGTCGAATGACTATGAGATCATCATTACCCGAAGGCAAGACGAAGACACAGTGATCTATCCGATGTGTCGATATCCAGTTCTCGACACATCTATGATCACGAACCGTTTAAGACTTACGTTTCTATTCGATCACTTACTTACTCATAATCGAGATCTCATCTAGATATGTAAGGACCTAACTATAAGTCTATGGATATTATCTAAGTATATTAATACAAATCCTTTACACTTAGAATAATACGTACCATATACGGTATGAACAAGACGTATAATCAAGATAAATAGCCTTATGGGCACATGTCTTCCTACAGTCCATACATGCTTTGATCTTCATGCGAGCCATACATCCTACTTTTGTATCTCGTCTCCGATTAACCACCTTTCCCAATTCCCTCTTATCATTGAGTGATTTTTTCCCTTCCTTATCGCAAACAAATTTTTTATCTTGTACTTTCCGATCCCGGCCATAATTTGTTGTGCTTTTTCTGATACCAAACCCAACCACTAACGCATACGCATTATAGAAGTCGTACGCTTCTTCGTGGCTACCGAATTTCAGTCCAACATACGGCTTTGTTTCTTCCACCTGTAATGGATTTATCCCCATTTCATCCACCTGTACTGTATCTTTCTCCATTTCAACTGTCATTTCATCAGTAATATCATGATAAATATTAGGAGAATCGAGGGAGTGAACATCCATTCTGCAATAAGAAAATTTAACTTCATTCACAAATTATTATACATCACAAATTTTCGTCTTTCACAAAATTGAGTTTCACAATTATCGGCTTGATGTGATTCACTCACTTTTCTTCCTATATGCAGTTTTCATTAATCCAAGACATACCGTATTTTGCATAACTACGTAATCAACATCTATTTTTTCCTCCAAAAAAGAAAACGAAAGACACATATCGACAACCATATCATCATCAGCTGATAGGCTCAATTGAGAATCTAGAAAAATCCCATAATCGTTTATCAACTTGATGTCAATCCTGTCAATCTTTTACAGACAACATTATTAGCAATCCACAGCATGCTGTCACAACATCACTTGCAGAACAAAATGATTAACATTTGGTTTTCTTCGATGAAAAAAAGACATACATAGAAAACATAGACTGCCTAAAATCTGGCAGCCTTAGCAATCACTATTATCATCCAGATGATTATGCAGACAATATCTATGTGCACAGATCATACAGTAATCTTCATTATCATCATCAGCCAATGGGCTCATTCAGATTACAGGAAAATTTCATAATCACCTATCAACTTGATGTTTATCCTATTTCTCAAGAAAAAAGAACTTGATGCAAATCATGCAATACTGCTATTTATATAGAGTAATCCAAGCAAAACCGTAGTTTTTCTTGATCAGTACCTTGAGGGGAGACGGGAACGAGATGGGCAATGCTTTGAACGAAGAAGATGGGAACAAGATCAGCAGCTTGAGGGGAGATGCGTGGGCCATTTTCGAATCAACCGCGAACATCAGCCTAGCAGCCGAGCTTCGAATCACCCTGCGTCGTTTTAGGGCAGAAGAGGTGAGAAAGGGGAAGAAGAGGGGAGAAAGGGGAAGAAGAAGGGAAGAAGAGGGGAGCGAGTTTTTGATCTCATGCGTTTTAGGGCAGAAGAGGGGAGAAGAGGCCAGCTTCTCTCAAAACCCTCTCGCGACAAAGGGGCCAGATCCGTGTGTTGAGGCCAGATCCGTGTGTCGAGGCGTTGCTTCGAGACAACCACTCCTCGTTTTAGGGCAGAAGAGGGGAGAAAGGGGAAGAAGATGGCGTTTTTTTTCCTCAGGCGAGCATCTCTCAGGATTCGCATCACCGTTGCTTCGAGATCTGCAGCTTCGTGTTTTTTCTCAGGCGAGCATCACCTCAGCGTCGAAATCAGCCTCCGTTTTTCGCAGAAAACCCTTGCTCCGTGTTCGTCTCCGTTTTCGTTTTCGTGTCGAGGCTGGCGAGGCTTTCGAGTCTCTTCGTTTTCGTGGCCAGCAGCCGTCTCGCGTGACCCAACATCAATTCGGAAGTGACTCGGGGGCAGAAGGGTGAAACGCAAAACCACCAGAAAAGCGGAGCGCACGCTTTGTGCCTGAACGTGTTTTTTGCAGAAAGACCCTTACAGCACTGGAATTTCCACAGCTGACAGCATCACCCCATTAATCTCATATATATATATATATGTATATATATGTATTAAAAAATGTATAGAATAAGGGACATGCGAATTCGGTGTAGGAAATTTCCTACACCATCCCTATAGAACTACAATTTCCAATCTTTTTTAAATGATCAACACCGTTCATTTTGATATTCATATAATGGATGATGTACATACCAAAAATCAAGTGAATCTAATGCTATTTTACCATTGATCCGATTGTTACAAAGTCAACGTTTTAGAACAATAGAACATTTTGTAACGGGCCGATCGAAGGTCAAATCCCCCTAGGGTTCACGTTTTAGAATGTGTACAACAATCCTTAAAAAAATTTTGAAAAAATTACGTGGAATACGATTTTTTTTATGGGCGGTGTAGGAAATTTCCTACACCGAATGCTCACCTCCCTTAAACCCATATATGTATATATGTGTGTGTGTGTGTATATATATATATACACATACATACATACATACATATATATACATACATACATACATACATATATATATATATGTATATATATGTATACATATATATGTATATATATGTATACATATATATATATATATATATATATATATATATGTATACATATATATATACTAGTCATAACACGTGCCCTCGGGCACGGTTCATTTAAGATTTCCCCTGCGAAATCTTTGTTCCTCGAAAATTATGTCCACATCCAAAATTTAACAGAACAATAAATTAGCGTAAAAATATTTAGCGGCACGGGCAACTTCGGCCCAGGCATCTTCGACGTGGAACAAATTCGAGCAGGTGCGTTCGGTGCGGAACAACAAATTCAGCGTCGAACAACAAATTTGGCGCCCGCGCCTTCGGCGTGGAACAACAAATTAGCGTAAAAAAATTTAGCGGGTTCAGTTGGCGCCTTCGGCGCGATGGATCATGATTCACCACAATCTTTCCCAAAGCACTTTTAATTTCAAAGTTTAGGTTCCCAAGGCACTTTTTCCCTCAAATTTAATCTCCACAATCTTTCCCAAGGCACTTCTAATTTCAAAGTTTAGGTTCCCAATCCACTTTTTCCCCAAATTTAATCTCCATAATCTTTTCCAAGACACTTTTAATTTCAAAGTTTTGATTTCCAAGACACTTTGGCGTAGAACAACAAATTTGGCGCCTTCAACACAAAACAACAAATTCGGCACGAGCGCCTTCGGTGCGAAACAACAAATTCGGCTGAGATCAACAAATTTGGCGTGGGCGCTTTCGGTGTTGGCGCATTCGGCACAGAACAACAGATAAGCGTAAAGAAATTTCGCGGGCGCCTTCGGCGCCAAAAAAATTTTCCCCTCCAAAATTTAAACGGTCGGCAATAATTAAAGTTCACCCGAGAAGTTATTTAGTTCTCTCCAAAATTTAGTTTTTTTTTGTAACACAGAGGCGACCAGTATTAGATCACATGTTATCCACTTAAGTTACAAATTATTTTTGAAACGCTTCAAAAAACCGCTCCCGACCTCGAATGAATACGTAAAATGATCAAAAAAACGCTTCATAAATTTGTTAATTCTACATCGGGCACATGTCATTTAAGATATCTCCTCAAAATATTTATTAATTCTACCCAAGAATTATTCCCCCCTATAAAATTTAAACGAACAAAAATTTAGCTTCGGCTCGGGCGGCTTCGCCGTCGTGCCCTCGGGCACGGTTCATTTAAGATATCCCCTCAACATCTTTGTTCTCCCCGAAAATTATTTCCACCTCCAAAATTTAAAAGAACAAAAATTTTGCGGGCGCCTTCGGCATTAAGATTTTTGCCCCAATAATTTTCAGTTTTGAGAGGGAAACCTCTGTAAAATAAAATTGTTGTGGGCATAAAATTTTTGTGTGTGCATATAATATTTTTGTGTTTAAATGAGATATAGAAAATAGATGTAGAAAGTTGACGGATGGCATTCTAGAACTTAATTTGAATACAAATTTAAATTTAAAATTAATTAAATATAGTTTTCCTACTTAGTAATATTTTAAATCTTAATTAAAAATCTTAATTTAATCTTAATTTTTGTTTAGTGTTAGTTTGCCTGTAATTTTTCATAACACATCCTTCTACAGTTTGCCTGCCACCAAAACGGAAACAATAGTACACACAGAAAGACTTCAACTAACAAAACAATACAATACATGATCAGAATCATATAAAGAGATTTAAAAATGGTAAAAAATTGTGGAATGTTGAAGGATTTTAGAGAAGAGAGTAAACAATCTCTCCTAAGGAGTAGCCTTGGCACAAGTCATGGCTCTCTATATATTCAATTTAGAGAAAATAGGAGTCCAAGGGACTCCCCACTAACTTAGTGGGGAGTAATGGTGAGATGTTGAGGGGGGAGGCCAAAGGCCTCCCTCAAATCACAACACTCCCCCTCATCTCTCCATTACCTTGGGTTAAGCATATGAATACTTCAGGATTCAGTATGCTAATGGGGTGGATACTTCTGGATCCAGAGCCACTGTGGTTGCCTCGTTAAAACCTTAGCTGTGGAAAACCCAGTGGGAAAAACCAGCAGCTTAAGGGAAAAGAGTACAACTATCGATGGACTCCCCCTGATCTGTACAAGCTTCAGGCTTGCAGATCTCCTATGTATCTATACAATCATCTCCTATTCATCTATAAATCCATCATGTTCTGAAAGAAAATACAATCATCACTCATCTAGCGGATATAGTAAAGCAGTGGTGTTCTAGAGTGGAAAGCTCTTCGAAGTTTGGTAGATGATGCCACTAAAGTATTCATTGAATCAGTCTTCAGTGTGTCTGCGAGGTACTGCTGGACCTGGCTGAGCGTTTCTAATACTTGCTTCTTGGATGATGAGCTTCTCAGAAGATGTAGACATTATAGGATGATGTGTAGATATTTAGGAAGTGGCCGGCCTATTGTGTTTTAGTCATTGCAATGATCTTTAAACCTGCATATGCGATATATATTTCTTGACCCTTGGAAGTTGCGCAGAAGTAGCTTATCCTTGGTCTAGTGGTGCTCTCCAGGGCAACACTTTATCTGGTTAACAACTTTACTGCAGACGTTCTATCAAAGACACGTGCAGTTGCCCAGATAAAGAAGTGTAACAAGTACACTAAAGCTAGGCTCTTCGGGACCTAGGATGTCCTCCCCCTCTTCCAGCTACTGGAAGGTGTCATAAATAAGCATACATTTTTAATAGGATGCAAGTGGACATCATTCTTCATATACTCCAGGTGTATGAAGGATATTAAAGGATTCCACCACGAAGGTGTTAAATATACAAGCCGAGATAATACCTTGTTATACCAAGGTTTTTCATTTATAAGATATGCTTAAAGCTATCAGATTGCTAAATGGTCTCTGCAGGAGATCCTATTAGCTTTAACTCGACCACCTATACGGTGAATATCACAAATCCTGTCAACGATCTTTTGAAAAAGATACACATGCAGAATATTGTTTAAGATCAACTAATGATCTTTGTAGCCTTTATGGAGAAGACGTTTCTACGTCTCTCTTTCATCTCTGGGGTAGAGTACCCTTCTGGAAGTTTTATATAGATCTCTATATCTATATTGCCATATTATATGCAGTCACAACGTCCATGAGCTGCATGTATTGGCTTTTTCAGAGAAGTTTAGGCTTAGTAGGAAAATGATCACATTTCCTTCATTTCAATTTCTTATGAAATCCAACTTATATTCCACAGGTTTTACACATTCAGGTGTATGGACTACTGGTCCAAAGACTTTACTTTTCAAGAGTGAGTCCAGCTCTACTCTTATTGCCGCGTCCCACTTTGGCCAATCTATGCGTTTACGCTATAGAAAAGTGGGTAGACGTCATCGTCGTATTCAGCGACGTGAACGGCAATAGCGAAAGCAAAACCGTCGTCGATGACTGTGCTATATCTGTCCAGTACCTCTCTAGTACGTACGCAATATAATGATGTTTCTCCTGTTGTTTCCTCTGCAGGGGAAATTAGGAGGGGAGAGGTTGCTGGTCTGAGCTCAGCATCCTGTGGTTGGATCATGTTGATATATCCAGGAATCTTCCTATTTTGAGGAATTTTATATTTTGAACCTGGCAGGCGTCCTCTTTTCAATTGAGATACAGCCAATTCTGCTGCCGGTGGATTGCATCCATCTTTGAGAATGTCAATCCTAGCTGGCGTGTTGGCAGCGGGGACGTGTGAATGAACAATCTTCTGGTTGTCCGCAATTTTATCCGGTAATTGATGTACTTTAGTCTTAATGTGAAGGATCTTCTGGATCTCAACTTCACACAGAAAAAGTATGCGGATCATAACGAGATGAGGACTTTTGTGTCCCATGATATGGTCTCAAAAGCTTCAGGCTTCTTTAGACTGCGTACCTATTTCAATGAGATTATGCTCATCAAATTCACATTTATCAAGACTTGGTGGTAAACCATAAGCAAACAGCATCAGCAATAAGATATGGCAACAAACGGGCCGTATCGTGATACGCAATGCGGAATGAAGTGTGATGGTACCTAAACATCAACATGCAACTGTGATTTTACAATGGGCGTGAAATCCATTGGAGTCTCTTTACCAAAGACTCTGCTAACCCGTTATGAGTTTGAACATGCTGCAGGATGTTCAATTTTAATGCCAGTTACTTGGCAGAAGTCTTGAATGATATGTGTAGTAAATTCACCCGCATTATAAGCTTTTGAGAAAGCTAGGTTGCGAGTGAATATAAAGGCACACATAAGACCATCTAGTAGATGCATATATCAGTACAGTAATGAAGTACCGAAAATGGACCATTTGCGGGGTGAATAGGCCCGCAAAAGGTCACCATGTATTCTCTCAATGAAGCCAGGAGACTCTAAACCCACTTTCAGGAGGGACGGTCTCTCTATTAGTTTTCCCTTATGACAAAGGGGGACAAGGAAACTCAACCTTTTGAAGAATCTTCAGGTTCTCCAATGGATTCATTTGATGATGCGTCCATCATTGCTGATCCAGGATGACCAAGTCCATTTTGCCAGAGTTAAAAATTATGGCAAAGAAAGGCACTTCTGGTGCTCAGTCGAGTTGGCTTTCTATAGGATGAATATCTGTAATAATAGGGGCCCGACGGGGGTCCAATGAAATCGTAAGTAGATGGTCTTCTGGCCATTTTTCTTGACGAGTTACATATTGATATTCAATATATATTATCCACAATTTTCAAGTTATTTTCTTTAAAAGAAATATCCTTGAAAATTGGAGATTTTCTATACGTTTAAGAGGAGAATTTGCATCTTATAGTCTCGTTGTATGTGGGAGCAATATCAATGCTACACCAGTGCAACAAGGCACTGTCCACAATATTCCATACTTCATCTATAAGTAAAACGAAATTTTATTTAAGTCAATGAAAAAGACATTCAAAATAAAAGTTCGTACTTAAGAAAATTAGATGAAGCAACATTGAATTTTAAATGCATAGATAAAAGACGAAGCTTAATCGAGCAGGTCGTCGTTCTCGAAGTCATTTGCAGTGAACATCATTGGTGGCTGAACAGTCGCCAAGTTTGTTTCAGGCAGAGACTTCTGGCTCGCCTGATATAGTTCCTGGAGGTGGCGAGGAGTGCGGCAGATTCTGGACCAATGGCCAGTCATGCCGCATCTATGGCATTTATCCTTCCAGTTCTTCTTAGGAAGTGACACTTGGTCAGTGTTCTTTTGCTTCCATATGAAGTTACTCTTTTCTGTATTGTTGTTTTTGGACGGGGGTGCTGCTCCTCGTCCATTCTTCATCACAGCTTTCCCTTTGTTATTATTAGCCTTTTCTTGTTTTTCCACTTCTGGGGAGAAACATGGTGGGCTTCAGGGATAGTGGCAGTGCCGGCTGGACGTAAATTATGAGTGGCTAGCAGTAAGTCTCGATTCTGTCCTGCCCTAAGTAGGCATGAGATCAGATCAGAGAATTGCGTGAAGTTGCGTTCACGATACTGCTGTATGAGGATTGCATTTTTCTCGTGAAACGAGGTAAATGTCTTTTCCAACATGCGCTGTTCTGTCACTTCTTCATCGCACAACTTCAGGCGTGAGGTGATGTTATGAAGTGCAGAATTATACTCAGCAACGGACTTATAGACCTGAAGTCTGAGGTTTTCCTACTCATAACTGGTACGCGGTAATATAACATCAATTAGATGTTTATACCGTGCCTCCAGCGCTGTCCACAGGTCCTTTGGGTCCTCAACCATTAAGTATTCAGCCTTTAAGGTCCGATCTATATGTTTCCTAATGTAGATTATGGCTTTCGCCTTATCTACATCGGATACAGTGGTTGAAGTGCCGCTGCTGGATGCAGCAGAAGCATCGACCGCTGCTGGGGCCGAGGAAGGAGACAAAATGGACCCAAGGAGGGCCATCGAACGCAAGTGGAACTTCAGGTCCACTCGCCAACTCAGGTAATTCTTCCCTGCATAGTCAAGGACTTCGAAATCAACGCTTGCCAATTTTGCCATTTTATCTACGCAATTTAAAATAAGCATGAATTAATTTAAAATTGAAATTCACGCATAACAAATAAAGTAAGCAAAATGTGGGGATCGGCCAGATACCCAAAAATGTACAAAGTCCAAAGTTCGAATATACAGTCCATAAAGAAAAGAAAAATACAACTTGGAAACCCAGAATGGATCCCTATATTTTCAAATTTACGACGTCGTCTTCATTTTGTCGGTACACCGGTCTTTGGCAAAAATACATATAATCCTCACTTACAAATTCTCTCAAAAAAGAAAATTAAATTGCAAGGAATTTAAAGGGTATCAAATTGGCCGATCCCAAAAATCACATTTTAGCTTACATAAACATCCACGCAGTTTATAACTGCTACAGGCATAAAATAAACAACCACGCATGTATATAACACAGGCATATAAAATATGGAAAAATAGACTATAAAATATAATAATCTCTCGGACCACGGGGAGACGTCATACACCGTTAGGTTAGTTTACTAACGGCAGAGCGGTCGCAGGATCCTTAAGATAATTATATTTTGAAAAAAAATCCTAATATTCCATAATTTAATAATAATGCAATAGTGTTATTATTTTAGCAATATGAAAGACTGGGCGACAGGCCCATGACAAGGAATTAAAATAAATTAATAGTTCGAATTGGGCTGCAGGCCCAAAAATATTAATCATTGTAATATTTCATTTTATTTGGGCTGCAGGCCCATTTGCCCAAAGTTAACAAATTAATTATTGCAATAAAATTTAATGGGCTTCTTGCACTAAGTAGTCAAATTAAAATATTTTTAACATTTGGGCTGCAGGCCCAGTGTCAAAATTTTGAATTAATTTGGCTTCAGGCCGAATTAGTCAAATTAAAATATCATTAATACTTGAGCTTCAGGCCCATTGGCAAAATTTTAATTGACAAAATAAGCTGGCAATTAGATTTACTGGGCTTTTGGCCCAATTGGGAAAACCCAAATAATAATTAAGCTGAATGGGGCTGCAGGCCCATAAAACTTATTTTCATGTATAATCTGGGCTTCGGGCCCAAATAAACAGCTAAACTAATGTAATAATCAAAATTTTAATTAACACAATGAAGATTGCAATAGGAATTTCTGGGTTTCGGACACATTTTTGGTAGGCAAAACAAATTATTAATAAAATTGGGCTCCAGGCCCATAGAAATTATTAACCAGGTTACAAATGAGCTACAGGCCCAACAATGAAGATATTTAATTTATTTAAAATAAACAGAATAGTGCCCGTCATCCCATTTTTGGGCTGAGGAATTCCAAAAATCCTAAACCCTAAGTCTGTTCCTAAAATCCCTTCCTTTTTATCCAGAATCAAAGAAAACAACAAGGGTCTCAATATTAGGCCCACAAACCAGTGTTCATAATTTACTACTTTATGCTGCCAAGTAGCCTTTGGCCTCCCTCATTCATAACACTTCCCCACGATCGACGTCATCGTCATATTCAGTGACGTGAACGGAAATATCGAACGCAAAATCGTCATCGACGACTATGCTATTTCTGTCCAGTACTTCTCCAGTACGTACAAAATTTAATGATGTTTCTCCTATTGTTTCCTCTGCTGGGGAAATCAGGAGGGGAGAAGTAGCTGGTCTGAGCTCAGCATCCTGTGGAGGGATAATCTTAGTATCGCCAGGAGTCTTCCTCTTTCGAGGAACTTTATCTTTTGAACCTGGTGGGCGTCCTCTTTTCATTTGAGGTACAACCAATTCTGCTGCCGGTGGGCTGCATCCATCTATGGGGATGTCAATCCTAGCTGGCGTATTGGCAGCAGGGACGTGTGAACGGACAATCTTCTGGTTGTCCGTGAATTTATCCGGTAAAAGATGTACTGTATTCTGGATGTGAAGGATCTTCAGGATCTCATCTTCACACAGATTAGTACGCGGATCATATAGGGACAAAGACTTCTGGTCCCAAATAATGGTCTCAGAAGCTTCTGGCTTCTTAGACTGTGTGCCCAGTTTTGGAAAAAATTTCTCATTAAATTCACATTCTGCAAAACGTGCCTTGAATGCGTCACCCGTCAGGGGTTCAAGGTATCTGATAATAGAGGGCGAATCAAACCCAATATATATACCTAGACGACGCTGAGGACCCATTTTGGTCCTCTGCGGTGGTGCTATTGGGACATATACCGCACAACCAAACACTCTCAAATGAGAGATATCCGGAGGTGCGCCGTATGCTAGTTGCATCGGGGATAAAGTGTGACCTCTAGAGGGTCTTATCCTAATAAGTGATGCGGCATGTAAAATAGCATGCCCCCAAGCATCCACAGGCAACTGGGATTGCATAAGCAATGGACGTGCAATCCATTGGAGTCTCTTTATAAGAGCCTCAGCTAATCCGTTTTGGGTGTGAACATGTGCTACCGGATGTTCAACTTCAATACCCGTTGCCCGGTAATAGTCTTCGAAGACTTGTGAAGTAAATTCTCCCGCATTATCAAGACGTAGTTTCTTGATTTGGTTATCGGGGAAATGAGCACGCAACCTTATTATTTGTGCCAATAGCTTTGGAAAATCTAGGTTGCTGGTGGACAAGAGGCACACATAAGACCATTTGGTTGATGCATCAATCAGTACCATGAAGTACCGAAATGGGCCACTTGCGGGGTGAATAGGCCCGCAAATGTCACCATGAATTCTCTCAAGGAAGCCAGGAGACTCTAATCCCACTTTCAGGAGGGATGGTCTCGTTATTAGTTTTCCCTTAAAACAAGGGAGACATGGAAATTCACCCTTTTGAAGAATCTTCAGGTTCTTCAATTTGTGTCCACGGGATTCAGTGATGATGCGTCGCATCATTGCTGTTCCAGGGTGACCAAGTCTATTGTGCCAGAGTTTGAACTCTGGCAGTGATTGGCACGTCTGGTGCTCAGTCATATTGGCTTCTATTGGTTGAATGTATGTTTGGTAGAGACCCGACGGGAGTCCCTTGAATCGTTCGCAGATGATCTTCCGGTCATCTTTCTGACGAGTTACATACAGATATTCTACCGTATTTTCATCTCTGGTTTCTAAGTGATATCCGTTTAAACGGAAATCCTTGAAACTTACGAGATTCCTATTTGATTTAGGAGAGAATAATGCCTTTTTTATTTGAAGTCTTGTGTTATTTGAGAGCAATATAATTGCTTCACCAGATCCTTCGATTATTTGGGACAGTCCTGAAATTGTGATAACAGGACCGTCATATTTATTTAAGCTATTAAAATAGCAATGATCGCGAAGGACTGTGTGCGTTGAGGCACTGTCCACTAGGCACTCAGACATCATCTATATAAGCAAAAATGAAAATTTATTTGAGCGAAAATGTAAACATTCATTCGAAAATAAAAGTTCGTACTTAAGCAAATAAAGATGAAGATACATTGAATTCTAAAAAGCATAGATAAATGATGGTGCTCAATCGAGAAGGTCGTCGTTCTCGAAGTCTTTTGCAGTAAAGACTGTTGGCGGCTGTACACCTGCCAAGTTTGTTTCAGGTCGAGACTTCTGGCTCGCCTGGTATAGATCCTGTAGGTGGCGAGGAGTGCGGCAGTTTCTGGACCAATGGCCAGTCATGCCGCATCTATGGCATTTGTCCTCCCAGGTCTTCTTTGGAAGTGACACGTGCTTGGTGTCCTTTCGCTTCCAAGTGAAGTTTCTTTTCCCTTTATTGTTTTTTTGTTTGTCTGGGGAGCTGCACCTCTTGGTTGCTTCATTACCGCCTTCCCTTTAGTATTTTTAGTCTTCCTCGTGTTTTTCCACTTCTGGGGAGAAACGTGGTGGGCTTCAGGGATAGGGGCAGTGCCAGCTGGACGTAAGTTATGAGTTGCTAGCAGTAAATCTCGATTCTGCTCTGCTCTAAGTAGGCATGAGATCAGATCGGAGAATCTCGTGAAGTTGCGTTCACGATACTGCTGCATGAGGATTACATCTTTCTCGTGAAACGAGGTAAATGTTTTTTCCAACATGCGCTGTTCTGTCACTTCTTCACCGCACAACTTCAGGCGTGAGGTGATGTTATGAAGTGCAGAATTATACTCAGCGACGGACTTATAGTCCTGAAGTCTGAGGTTTTCCCACTC
Source organism: Scilla litardierei (assembly GCA_030789695.1). Taxonomy (NCBI): domain Eukaryota; kingdom Viridiplantae; phylum Streptophyta; class Magnoliopsida; order Asparagales; family Asparagaceae; genus Scilla; species Scilla litardierei. The sequence continues at coordinate 138,571,849 of CM061141.1, forward strand.
ATAACTGGCACGTGGTAATATAACATCAATTTGATGTTTATACCGTGCTTCCAGTGCTGTCCACAGGTCCTTTGGGTCCTCAACCGTTAAGTATTCGGCCTTTAAGGTCCGATCTATATGCTTCCTAATGTAGATTATGGCTTTCGCCTTATCTACATCGGATACAGTGGTTGTGGGGCTGCTGCTAGCTGTAGCAGAAGCTTCGGCCGCTGCTGGGGCCGAGGAAGGAGCCAAAATGGACCCAAGGAGGGCCATTGAACGCAAGTGGAACTTCAGGTCCACTCGCCAACTCAGGTAATTTGTCCCTGCAGAATCGAGGACCTCGAAATCGACGCTTGCCAATTTTACCATTTATCTACGTATTTTAAAATGAGCATGAATTAATTATAATTCAAAAATTCATGCATAAAGAAATAAACAAGTAAAAATGCGGGGATCGGCCAGATACCCAAAATAGTACACATTCCAAAGTTCGTTTAAAGTCCATTAAAAAAAATAATACAACTTTGGAAACCCAAACTGAACTGGGTCCCTATATCTCCGTCTTCATATGCTGTTGCATCGAGCTTTGGCTTACACAGTCATGAATCGACTCCTTGCGGTCCAGCGGACGCGGCCAGGGAATTGACTAAGCCAGGACCACTTGTTACCCATTCAAGCTAGGTTGGTCCAGCAAACTTAGCCAAGCACATTGACCGACATCATGATCCATTGAAGGAGTTTTCATCAATTCTATGTGCTGTTGCATCGAGCTTTGGCAATAAAATACAAATTTCCTCACTTACAAATTCTCTCAAAAGAAAATAAAAGTGCAAGGAAAGTAAATAGGTATACAATGGCCGATCCTGAAAAACACATTTTTACTGAATTAAACATCAACGCAGTTATAAATATGCTACGGGCATAAAAGTAAACAACCACGCATATATCTCAAGCAAAACATATGGTAAGGGAAACTAGAAAATATAAATATCTTGTAGACCACGTGGAAACGTCATACACCGTTAGGTTAGTTGACTAACGGCAGAGCGGTCTCAGGATCTTTAAGATAGTTATATTTTAAAAAATAGAATCCTAGTAAACCATAGATAATAATTTGCAAAAGCGATGTTTAAATAAAGTTGTCAACATGGACTATAGAAATTATTTGTGATTTAACATAGAGGATAGTCCCTTTAAGTAATTGGCTTCAGGCCATTATTTAGTGGGCAAAAATAATAACCGATAAGTAATTGGGGCTGCAGGCCCAATTAATTTATTTAGTTATTGATAGGCACAAGTGGGATGCAGGCCCAACAACAAAACGATCAATGTTAATTAAATTAAGCCCATTTTGGGTTGGGGAATACAAAAAAAATCCGAAAACCCTAGGCGGGGGCAGGGGCAGACTTGGAACAAGAGAGGAGACTCTTGCTTCTGATGATGAGGATGATGGGGAAGAAGATGATGGCGGGGTTCTATGTAAGTTATTCTATTCTTCTAATTGCATCATTTGCCTGAATGTTGCTTGTGTGTTGGGTGCTTGATTCCAAAGGTTTCCAATCAGAGACTCCTACACTGAGTGCAAACAACAGTCAATTCTTTAAACCATCCTACCCACCTGCCACCATGAAAGCTCTTGGGCGACACATGAAAGGACTGTTTTTGCAGTTATATTGTTGGGCATGGAGATCCTCAATTCCCAATGTCGGCATATTACCAGAAAAATGCAAACACAAAAATGAACTCACAAATAAAAAGCAGCTAGATTTAAGCATGTGCACTGATACGAGAAATTCACCATAAGAACATATACCAAGATTACAAAACACAGTGGTTATTATCCCATCATCTCCCTTTATAATTCTCAGCTCATATTATAGCCAAAGCTATCCAATTTACCTCTTATTCACTCAAGTTGCTTGTATATTGTTACATCACAAACCCTGGTACCTCGTGTCACTAGTTTAGCCAACACCACAAATCTGTTCCTGGCTCAAACGGCCTGAAACTGAATAAAGGACACCACCGTCCAATCTGACCACAATTGTCATGAAGCCAAGCAGGTGTATATAGGATGCGGGACACAAACCCAACACCTTCACACTTTTGTGTTTATTAATAATTTGCTCGGGCAGAATTTGGGGACTCGGGGCATATGATTTTTTTTATTTGTATTATTTATTGTATTTTAACAAGGCAAGATATTGTATTTAACCGATTTTAAACAAGCCAAAAAGAGGTTGTAAAAAATCATGGCTAAGAATAAAACTTTGTTTATCTACGAGATCGATGGAAATTACCTCTAGATTGAAAATCTAGGGAAGATCGAAAAACGAGAAGATCCGTAGAGACAAAAATCCACGCTCCGAAAACGCCCAAGAGATTCCTTTAGCAATGCACGCCAAAGAGAAAATCCGCCACGAACAGCAGCAACCAGAGATTCCTATGCGCGTAACAAATTAGAGGATGGATTTTGGAGTGTAGAAAAGCTCAAAAAAGAGGAGCAAACGTGCTGATAACGTGTTATATGATAATGAACTCAAGAGAGAAAGAGAGAGAATTTCATTGCTAAGAAAATAAGTCCACGTAGCTAAGAGCCATGGTGCTCTATTTATATATCTCATAGTGGGGAGGCCAAAAGCCTCTAGGAGACCAAGGGTCCCCATTACTCTAAGTAATGGGGGCCTAATGAATGGGTAATGAAGGAGGGGAGGCCAAAGGCCTCCCTCATTCATAAAGTATTAAATTCCTCATAAGGAGTAGCCTTGGCACAAGTCATGGCTCTTTATATATTCAATTTAGAGAAAATAGGAGTCCAAGGGACTCCCCACTAACTTAGTGGGGAGTAATGGTGAGATGTTGAGGGGGGAGGCCAAAGGCCTCCCTCAAATCACAACATGGAATTTTGGCCTCCCTCAAATCACAACATGGAATTTGTTGTATGATAATGAACTCAAGAGAGAGAGAGAGAGAGAGAGAGAGAGAGAGAGAATTTCATTGCTAAGAATAAGTCACCATGGCTAAGAGCCATGGTGCTCTATTTATATATCTCATAGTGGGGAGGCCAAAAGCCTCTAGGAGACCAAGGGTCCCCATTACTCTAAGTAATGGGGGCCTAATGAATGGGTAATGAAGGAGGGGAGGCCAAAGGCCTCCCTCATTCATAACACTCCCCCTTACACATTCATCACTTCGGTCTCAGCTACTGAGGCAAGGGGTGGATACTTCTGGATCCAGAGTAAGTGTGTTTGCCTCGTTAAAACCTTAGCTGTGAAAAACCCAGTGGGAAAACCCAACAGCTTAAGGAAAAAGAGTGCAACCCACATGTTACTCCCCCTGATCCGTACAAGCTTCAGGCTTGCAGGTCTTTCAACTGTCGCATACCAATGTTCTTTACAAGCTTTACAAAAGTACATTTAGGCAATGCCTTAGTAAAAAGATCAGCTAAGTTGTTGCATGACTGGATCTGTCGAACTTCAATCTGCTTGTCGTTCTTCTGCTCGTGCGTCCAGAAAAACTTGGGAGAAATGTGTTTTGTCCTGTCGCCTTTGATGTAGCCCTTCTGAAGCTGAGCAATGCATGCGGCGTTGTCTTCGAATAGGGCAGTAGGCTCCAGACCACCGGTCTTCAGGCCAGTGGATTGGAGGATGTGTTGGACGACAGAGCGTAGCCAAAAACATTCTCTGCTCGCCTCATGGATCGCGATGAGCTCTGCATGGTTGGAAGATGTAGCAGTAGTGGTTTGTTTTACCGATCTCCAAGAGATAGCAGTACCTCCGTAGGTAAATACAAAACCTGTTTGAGATTTTGCGGTGTGCGGATCAGAGAGATAACCTGCATCAGCATAACCAAACAATTTGGGGGAAGCACCTCTCTGGTAGTAAAGTCCAAGATCAATGGAACCCTGAAGGTATCGCAGAAGATGCTTTACTCCGTTCCAGTGGCGCTTTGTGGGCGCAGCACTGTGTCTGGCTAGTAGATTAACTGTAAACGCTATATCGGGACGCGTACAGTTAGCCAGATATAGAAGTGCTCCAATGGCACTGAGGTAGGGTACTTCAGGACCCAGTATCTCCTCCCCCTCTTCCAGTGGCCGGAAGGGGTCCTTATGTACATCTAGTGATCTTACGACCATATGAGTACCTAAAGGATGACATTTATCCATATGAAACTTGCGTAGAAATTTCTTTGTATAATTAGATTGGTGTAATAGGATTCCCCCTCTTAGGTGTTCTATCTGTAAGCCAAGACAATACTTTGTTTTGCCTAGGTCTTTCATTTCAAAAGTATGTTTAAGGCTTTCAGATATCTCTTTGATCTCTGCAAGAGATCCTATGAGATTTAAGTCATCTACATATACAGCTATGATGACAAATCCTGTTCCCGTTCTTTTGATAAAGATACACGGGCAGACTTCGTTATTCGTGAATCCTTGCTGTGCAAGAAAATCACTTAGTCTGTTATACCACATCTTGCCCGATTGTTTTAGACCATATAATGATCTATGTAGCCTTACAGAGAATACGTCTCGAGGTATCTCTTTCATCTCTGGGGGTAGATTAAACCCATCAGGAAGTCTCATATAGATATTTTATCTATATCGCCATATAGATATGCAGTCACAACGTCCATGAGCTGCATTTCTAGGCTTTCCAGAGAAGTTAGGCTGATTAAAAATCGGAAGGTGATCGAATCCATGACCGGGGAATACGTATCTTCGTAATCAATCCCCGGTCTTTGGGAAAATCCCTGGGCTACAAGGCGTGCCTTATAGCGAATGATCACATTATTTTCATCTCTTTTTCTTATGAAAACCCACTTATATCCCACAGGTTTTACACCTACTGGTGTTTGGACTACTGGTCCAAAGACTTTGCGTTTCAAGAGTGAGTCCAGCTCTACTCTTATTGCCTCGTCCCACTTTGGCCAATCATCTCTGCGTTTACATTCCGCTAGAGATCGTGGTTCGACGTCATCGTCATATTCAGTGACGTGAACGGCAATATCAAACGCATAATCGTCGACGACGACTATGCTATTTCTGTCAAGTACTTCTCCAGTACGTACAAAATTTAATGATGTTTCTCCTATTGTTTCCTCTGCTGGGGAAATCAGGAGGGGAGAAGTAGCTGGTCTGAGCTCAGCATCCTATGGAGGGATAATCTTAGTATCGCCAGGAGTCTTCCTTTTTCGAGGAACTTTATCTTTTGAACCTGGTGGGCGTCCTCTTTTCATTTGAGGTACAACCAATTCTGCTGCCGGTGGGCTGCATCCATCTATGGGGATGTCAATCCTAGCTGGCGTATTGGCAGCAGGGACGTGTGAACGGACAATCTTCTGGTTGTCCGTGAATTTATCCGGTAAAAGATGTACTGTATTCTGGATGTGAAGGATCTTCAGGATCTCATCTTCACACAGATTAGTATGCGGATCATATAGGGACAAAGACTTCTGGTCCCAAATAATGGTCTCAGAAGCTTCTGGCTTCTTAGACTGTGTGCCCAGTTTTGGAAAAAATTTCTCATTAAATTCACATTCTGCAAAACGTGCCTTGAATGCGTCACCCGTCAGGGGTTCAAGGTATCTGATAATAGAGGGCGAATCAAACCCAATATATATACCTAGACGACGCTGAGGACCCATTTTGGTCCTCTATGGTGGTGCTATTGGGACATATACCGCACAACCAAACACTCTCAAATGAGAGATATCCGGAGGTGCGCCGTATGCTAGTTGCATCGGGGATAAAGTGTGACCTCCAGAGGGTCTTATCCTAATAAGTGATGCGGCATGTAAAATAGCATGCCCCCAAGCATCCACAGGCAACTGGGATTGCATAAGCAATGGACGTGCAATCCATTGGAGTCTCTTTATAAGAGCCTCAGCTAATCCGTTTTGGGTGTGAACATGTGCTACCGGATGTTCAACTTCAATACCCGTTGCCCGACGATAGTCTTCGAAGACTTGTGAAGTAAATTCTCCCGTATTATCAAGACGTAGTTTCTTGATTTGGTTATCGGAGAAATGAGCACGCAACCTTATTATTTGTGCCAATAGCTTTGGAAAAGCTAGGTTGCGGGTGGACAAGAGGCACACATAAGACCATTTGGTCGATGCATCAATCAGTACCATGAAGTACCGAAATGGACCACTTGCGGGGTGAATAGGCCCGCAAATATCACCATGAATTCTCTCAAGAAAGCCAGGAGACTCTAATCCCACTTTCAGGAGGGATGGTCTCGTTATAAGTTTTCCCTTGAAACAAGGGAGACATGGAAATTCACCCTTTTGAAGAATCTTCATGTTCTTCAATTTGTGTCCACGGGATTCAGAGATGATGCGTCGCATCATTGCTGTTCCAGGGTGACCAAGTCTATTGTGACAGAGTTCGAACTCTGGCAATGATTGGCACGTCTGGTGCTCAGTCATATTGGCTTCTATTGGTTGAATGTATGTTTGGTAGAGACCCGACGGGAGTCCCTTGAATCGTTCGCAGATGATCTTCCGGTCATCTTTCTGACGAGTTACATACAGATATTCAACCGTATTTTCATCTCTGGTTTCTAAGTGGTATCCGTTTAAACGGAAATCCTTGAAACTTACGAGATTCCTATTTGATTTAGGAGAGAATAATGCATTTTTTATTTGAAGTCTTGTGTTATTTGGGAGCAATATAATTGCTTCACCAGATCCTTCGATTATTTTGGACAGTCCTGAAATTGTGATAACAGGACCGTCATATTTATTTACGCTATTGAAATAGCAATGATCGCGAAGGATTGTGTGCGTTGAGGCACTGTCCACTAGGCACTCAGACATCATCTATATAAGCAAAAACGAAATTTTATTTGAGCGAAAATGTAAACATTCATTCGAAAATAAAAGTTCGTACTTAAGCAAATAAAGATGAAGATACATTTAATTCTAAAAAGCATAGATAAATGATGATGCTCAATCTAGCAGATCGTCGTTCTCGAAGTCTTTAGCAGTAAAGACTGTTGGCGGCTGTACACCTGCCAAGTTTGTTTCAGGTCGAGACTTCTGGCTCGCCTGGTATAGATCCTGTAGGTGGCGAGGAGTGCGGCAGTTTCTGGACCAATGGCTAGTCATGCCGCATCTATGGCATTTGTCCTCCCAGGTCTTCTTTGGAAGTGACACGTGCTTGGTGTCCTTTAGCTTCCAAGTGAGGTTTCTTTTCCCTTTATTGTTTTTGTTTGTCTGGGGAGCTGCACCTCTTGGTTGCTTCATTACCGCTTTCCCTTTAGTATTTTTAGTCTTCCTCTTGTTTTTCCACTTCTGGGGAGAAACGTGGTGGGCTTCAGGGATAGGGGCAGTGCCAGCTGGACGTAAGTTATGAGTTGCTAGCAGTAAATCTTGATTCTGCTCTGCTCTAAGTAGGCATGAGATCAGATAGGAGAATCTCGTGAAGTTGCGTTCACGATACTGCTGCATGAGGATTGCATCTTTCTCGTGAAACGAGGTAAATGTTACCTCTAGATCAAAGATCTTGGGACGATCGAAATAAGAAAAGTCAGTAGATAGAAATCCTGCTCCCGAATGCCTAGGAAACGCCGCAACGAAAATCGTATCGCCGCAACAACAATTAGATTCCTTCGCGTAGGAGTTTGATTTAGAGGGGATGTGGAAAAATTTTAGTGGCTCAAAATTTGTAGAAGACACGTGCTGATAACGTGTTGTATGATAATGAACTCAAGAGAGAGAGAGAGAGAGAGAGAGAGAGAGAGAGAGAGAGAGAGAGAGAATTTCATTGCTAAGAATAAGTCACCATGGCTAAGAGCCATGGTGCTCTATTTATATATCTCATAGTGGGGAGGCCAAAAGCCTCTAGGAGACCAATGGTCCCCATTACTCTAAGTAATGGGGGCCTAATGAATGGGTAATGAAGGAGGGGAGGCCAAAGGCCTCCCTCATTCATAACAGAATTAAACTTCTTAAATTTCCATGAAAAAAAACCATTATCACACTGCTTCACACTATGAAGTTCCAGTGCCTGAAAGCTCTTTCAAACGAAATGATCAATCAAAGGAAACCCCAAAAAAGATCACATGAAATGCCATCACATTTACAACAAAAGCATCCTATCGATGAACCCTATGGGACCTCCGATGGGATGTTAGAGGTGATCCATCAGCCTTTGGCGGATGTGTGCGCTTTATTGGTGTCTTCGGAACTGAATCTGAGACCATTTCCTTGGAGGTTTGCCGAGGCTCAAACGTGGCGAGGACCTCGGACATCTTAGGCCTGAGCTTAGCTTCATTTCTGATGCCCTGCAATGCAAGCGTAGCAACAGAGCAGGCTCAATTATTCGGATATTAACCCTCTAATCTTGAGTCCATGATCCGGAATAGTTTCTGCTTGTCTCCGAGGAAAGGCCTAGCCCAGTGTACCAGGTTGTGCTCTATGTAGATTTTGTTCTTGTCGAGGGCTCTGCGTCAAGAATTGAGTTTCAGATCATGTCAAATCTGGCAGCATGCTGCAGTCTCCAAATCAAACAGGAAATTATGAGTGAATGAAATTGCTTAACCTTGAATTATGAATCAAAGAGAACCCAGAATTAAGTACACTGTTTTAATTTTTTGTGGAAACAAAGACCTTGAAGAAGTCATATAGTGAAGAAGTCAGTGAGCAAGAGGGCTTTTAATACCAGAAGCAAGACATGCATTACAGTAGTGAGTAGAGAGCCTTTTATTTCTCATATAAATCAAATGACATGCTCATTCATAGCATAGGACATTGGGATGCTAAAAGAAAGGGAACACATGCCGACAACTACTTTCAACTCCTCAGCATTCACATATCTTGGCCCTTCCCTGGTTTTGAGATAGCCCCAAAGCCAGCAGCATATCCCAAACCAAAGGTCCACCTTTGGAAAAAAATTCCTACACATGTATCTCATGTGTATGGTAATGTATGAAATAAAAGTGTTCATAAAAATGCATTCAATATGTATAATGTTAATAAAAACATGCACCATCCTGCTTTATTTCTTCGAATAACAATATCATTTATCATTTGCTTTGCCTCCCACTAATGGTGTTTGTGCCTTTAGTATGACATTTCAAATATATTGGTTCATATACATCTCCAAGGTGTTCTCTACATACATCTCCATGGCATCTGTGAAAGAGAACCGAGCACGATTCTCAGCCCAGTTCCAGATTCTGTCAGCCTCCGCTACATATAGAGCCCTCCCTAAAGAATGGGTAACAAATAAGTATTGTAAGAGCAAGGTAAACTAATTGGATTAGACCACAACATGCATGCATATTGCAACCAGTGATTTAAAGAGTAATGGTACTTGGGGAGTTCAGAGTATGGAAATTACGGTAAACCAAAGTAAATACCAAAATTACCTGATCATCAAACCATCGGCCTCGACGAAGCCATGCTGTGACCAAAGCAAGCAGGATGCGAGGAGGTGTCAAATAATTAATTGCTCGTCCACTACCCTTGACAAACTGGCATTCTTGGCACCAAAGATTCTAGCCACTGTTTCAGGAAGCTCGCAGATTATGTTGAACATTTGTTTGTTTCTAAGAGTTGAACCACTCCAAGTGGGAGTCAAAAGGTCAAATCATATTATCGTCTAGGTATGTATCAGTGTTAAGAGTAACTATGATGTGGCCCTGTTCCAAATTTTTTTCTTTCAGTGGACATGGAGAACCTTTGCCCTTTAATTTGACTTGATTTCTTAGTAATTACAATAGAGTTTTTGATGTTTTTGGTCACTCACAGATCAACCATTTCCTCATCTTAAATTAGTTGAATTATACCTATGGAAGAGATGCTGCATCACACCTTGAGCATTTGAGCCTGTCACTTTTGATATATCAACGTAGCTGCCCAGTCCACATGTATGATAATAGATGGATGTAGCTGCCCAATCCATAGATATGATAATAGATGAAGACGACATTTATTTTGGATCGATGTGGACTAAATTGGATCCATGAAACATTTTGGTGACAGCCAATCATTTTTGGCTCTTTTGTCTTCTTTATTGAAGCTCTCGCCCAGTTCAAAAGTTTATATGCCTCACTCCAAAATTGTGCACCAATTGATTGTTATTTAACATCTAAATTACTTATAAGTTTTACGAAAACAGCTTCACAATGATGATAATAAATTGCATACAGATTGATTGCAAACTTACACATCACGTATTACACATGACCACTGCAAAGAACTAAATGACCAACTGAAAAGCGAACTGAACCTATTCAAAAAACCAATTTGTGTAAAAACAAATTTGTGTAATGCTAACAAAAAACCAATTCGTGTAAAAACCAATTCATCTAAATCTAAATCACCAAAAGAAATTAACAGATTATGTAGTTCATTATCGATACTATAGCCATCGCACAATCAGAGGGGAGTCAAGTGACATGTATAAATTCATCGAAGTCATCCTATGCATATAGATTACTTGCAATAATTCATTGAAAGCAAAGTGTTCATAAGGTGACCTGTTATTTACTTATGTTAATCATAGGCTTAAAATTGCATTATGTACCATCCAAATGAATGACCCTTGCCAGTGTCATGATCTCCATGCTAAATGATTGTTTACAAAAATCATGCAATCTGGCATTATGTTATCTTTCATGCAATCATGCAATATGTAAAATGAACAGTTTATATCAGGAATAGAACAAATATGGCCAATTCATTAGTGTTCTGTCAGTATTGAAATAATGTGATGTTTATGCACGACCATTTGGGGGAATGAAGAGCGTGATTATCTATCAACCATTTGGATGGTCAGCCTGGGATATATAACACATAATCGGATATTTAACACAATCAAAATTAATGTTTGTATATAAATTAAAATGTATATGAACCAACTTCCATTGCATTAAATATTTAAATTGAGTCCTTATGTTATATATGTGCTTCTGTGCTCCTGTAATATTACCTTACTATCAATATGAGGCATAAGACGGCCATATTTTGTATATATTTCAGTAGCTATGTGTTAAATTGATTTCTGAACCTTCAATTTTTCTAGTTGAGTCTTGTCCTATAGGAAGTGTAAAGTTAATATTTTTACCTAAAATAATTATACTTCTGATAAACATCTTTCTCTCTAAACATCGATTGCAAAACATCATTGCAGAAAAAATGAATTGAGGTATAGTAGAAGAATGATGGTTATGTCCTCATTTATTTAACAACTAATATGTGGGTTCTAAATTTATTCTGATATATAATTTTGTAAGCCATGCCTATGTCTTTTGTTTCATGCTTTTAGATTTGCAAAATGATTAACAAAATCTACTGTGTTGGTTTTCAGCTGGACCATACTCAAATGGCAGAAATATCATCACTAATACAATTATCAGTTGCATTGATGATGAAGTCCTCTTAACTGTATTAGTAATACTGGTGTTTGCTTGTTCAGGTGACATATTCTATAGCTGATGAGTTGTGCACTTCTTTTGAAATCTGAGACTCAATATACAGGTGATTTTCAATTTTCTAGATTGCATGTGGTTAATAGGTGTATATTTCATAGTATCCATGCTAAATTCTTTTCATAATAATGACTAAATACACTTCTGTTTAATATATGATGTTCAGTAGATACCAAAAAAATTGAAAGTCTGAAATGTAAAACATATAACCTTTGATTAGCTTGGTGAAAGGTTTATATTGTAGTGAATTCTAGAATTGTTATAAGATATAATTAGAAGATTTTAAAAGGTCTTTCAATGTAAATGGTGTTTGTGTTCCCCATACATGGACCTAAGGCTCCTATATAGTCCCTCAGATATCTAGTGGCATTATAGTATAACTACGCTGGAGAATGGAGAGTTTTCAAGGAGTTATTTGAGAAAATTGCCAGGAGGTAATAGAGGTGTATACTTGTCAGATTAAAGTGGGAAGAAACTGGGAAAATAAACTGATATGTTTCTAACAGAAACATAGTTGAAGACATGGAAGAAAAGCGAGAAAACTGTAGTTTTGCTTGTCAAAATATAGCAGTTGTGTTAGTGATTCAAGTTATCTTTGCTTGAGTGATAACAATGAATTGATTGAAGTAACATGCTAATTGATTTAAGTATTGAACATTTATGACATGTATATGACTACAAAAGATATTAGGCAATGCACCATGCCTTTTTACCGCTTTAATAGGAAGGTTGGCTTTAATGGTTTAAATGATAACTCAAAACAAATCAATTTGGATGTAAATTTGTTTTAAATAACAAAGTAATCTGCATATATTTACATATATAAGAATATTAGCAGCCCATGTATGATGACTCCAACGGTTCTGTACATGGACATAATACATGGTCCATGTCTTTAACATAGATGTACTGTCATTTACACACACACACACACACACACACACACACACACACACACACACACACACACACACACACACACACACACATATATATATATAAGAATATTAGCAGTTATATCATGTTCTTCTCTTATTAGCATTTTCAACAATCTCTTTTATCAAATGGCTCAGATCTTCAAAAGATGACCCCGCCCCCCAATCCATTGATGTACTCACCTTTGCTTGATATGCCTGGGCTCTCTTTCTAAGCTCTCTTCCCCTCTCATTAAAGATTCCACTGACTTCCCCACACTCTCCTTGTCGACAATAGTACATGTAGCTTTCAAAACCTTTTCCCGAATCATCAACACTTGCATCATCAGCTTCTGATTGAAGAACTGCTCTTAGTGCAGTGGCCATGCAGTGACTCCTTCCAATGTCGAGGTCCAACAGCAGTGGGCCATGAATCCTCCAACCACATGGCGATTCAATACCTTCACATGTGCACATCATCGTGCGATCATCCCTTTCCCTCTAATACTCTCTTCAAAACCATCCCGCAGCAAAAGATCATTGGACCTAAACACCCATACAAAACAGATGACCAGCATCAAAGGAAATGTGCAACGAAAAGAAAAAATGACAAAGAAAAAATGAATAAATGACCCAACGAATAAGAACTCACATGTTGCCGAAGGAGGAGGAAGATCAAAAGATGTGAAGAAAGAAGCACTGAAGAAAGAAGCTACATGATTAAAAGGACAAAGGAACTCACTTTGAAGCTTCTTGTCCATGTATCTGAAGCATGAAAAAAAGTTAGGAATTCATCAATCAAGCGAAAAGGATATGTAATCGAGAAAAGGATTAGAGCTTACCAATTACAATTTAAGCGTAAACATCTTATATAATGATTACTGTAACTAAATGATAAATGTTGTGAACCTGCCCATAATTTAAGACTCCTGATGAAAGGTTCAACTCCATAGGTCCAAAAGGCTGCAATTCAGTGTTGGAAAATGTTCCATTTTGAGAACATTTTGCAATATACATATAATCTGTTGGATTGTCCTAGTTTATTTCAACCAATTCAAGAGATTCCCTGCTGAATTAGTTAAAGGCTGTCACAATTTGAGGACTTTAAATGAAGAAATAACAGTTTCAGTTTACAAATGTGGTCTCAATAAAATTTTCATAAACAATGTGCTCCCTAGGTGATATAATTTTTCCTAGCAGCAGTGATGATCCAAAATCTACAACCATAATCATATATTGAATTGAATGCTGGTATGCAAAAACTCATACAATCTGAAAACTTAGAACCAATTTTGGCCTGAATGAACATTCCCTTTGACTGAAAATAGATTTCTATCATATTAATTGCTCTCTACAACCCAAATCTTCGTGAAACTACTGAAATTTTAGTTTTCCACTTAAATGTATATCACATATATTCAGCTAGTCACTTTTTTTAATCTACCAAAGAGTTCAAAGCAGTTGTTTTTTGTTGCTAGATGGTAATTACTTTGAATCAAAATAGAAAAAGAAAACATGGATTCAATTTTTCCTAGCAGCAGTGATGATCCAAAATCTACAACCATAATTATACATTGAATTGAATGCTGGTATGCAAAAACTCATACAATCTGAAAACTCAGCACCAATTTTGGCCTAAAGGAACATTCCCTTTGACTGAAAATAGATTTCTACCATATTAATTGCTATATGCAACCCAAATCTTCTTGAAACTACTGAAATTTTAGTTTTCCACTTAAATGTATATCACATATATTCAGCTAGTCACTTTTTTTAATCTACCAAAGAGTTCAAAGCAGTTGTTTTTTGTTGCTAGATGATAATTACTTTGAATCAAAATAGAAAAAGAAAACATGGATACAAATTTTTCCAACAATTTTCTTTGAACCAAAAATGAATGAAGCAAGCATCCAAAAGCGAAGGGAAATTGGATGCAACATGGTTCATGATGCATGCAAGTATAATCATAAGCATCATTACTACATCAGCATTTTTGTTCGACATAAACCAAGTTTTATAGTCCCCTATAACACACATCATGACCCCACCCACCATATGCAAACAGACCCAGTACGTTCTAGCAAATGGATAATGCATCCATTATCATTGAAAAAGATCAATCCCCACATTTTTGAAAGTGAGTTGTAATGCACATATTTTCATACACAAATAAAGAATAGCACAAACACCATATAATCAACATTCTTCTACTATGGCAATTCATAAGAAACAAAAGATAGTTGAATGCTTTTCAATAGAAGGTACATACATCACTGAAGCCCCCAAATGGAATGAATACATGATCAAATGGATCTGTTGGATCAGATCATTCAAATGAATCATGACCGACCTATTACATTGCACACACAAAAATAAAAGAAGCTTAATAACTGACACCAAAAAAACTCAAGCTTAAAAGAAATAAAATTGTGCATAAAATAATGCCAAAAACATAAAATAAGTAAAATTAGTGATGGATGCAAGCTTCTAGTGAATGAAAAGGTTAAACTTAATGCATATTGAAATGATACACAATTTAAATGCATATTGAATATCATAACCGCAAAAAATATGCCTAAACTCGATATCATGAATATCCCACACAATATGTTCATGTGATGCGAGAAATCCTAAATTTCGGTCATTGTGCTCAGCTAGCGTAGAGTTCCAGAAACCAACAAAGCCAAGGGTAAGGCATACCAGGCAATGTGCATCTTCAGCTAAATCAAATGGCCGCAGTAGAGACATACAATCCCATTGTTGCACGCCTCAATTGGTAAGGAAATATACTAATGGTCAATTCACTGATTAGTCGAGTTCTTATGCAATACATGGGTTAGTGTTAGCATGGTCATACTGCTCAATTGAAATTATAAGTTTAAGCAACATAATGAATTCAGTATGAAGATACGATGAATATCTAGCCATCATTGAGTAGAAATGTTGTCTCATTATAGATTATTGACAGAGGGTAAATCTAGCGGAACTTGAGACGGCGAGCCTGTGGAGATATTGGAAGCACTTCGATCTTGTGAGTTCCTCTCCCTCCCGTATAAATTCCTAAACCACTTGCATATCTTGCCTGTTTGTTCAACTTTATATGCACTCATCAGGTGAACATCAATCCCAACCCATCCAATGAGCAATTGGTTCGTTTGGTGCAACACCACTTCATATCTCAAGTAAACATTATCAATTTGTAATCCGACTGATGACTCATCTTCTGTTTAAACTTTTGTATCCCAAACACAACGAAATGTGTTTGTTTTTTGCCACTTGCAAAAGCAATTGGATGAGATGCAGGTGATAGTGGGCTCCATCCAGGCGCCAAAAATATTGAAGACCCTCTACTCTTAGTGAGAGGAACACTGCAGGAGGATTAAAATTAATGGCTACTATATTCCTACATCAACAAATGCAAGAGTTGTAATTTCTGTATAGGACAACATAAATGGCCAAGTCCACTATATCAAAATCTCACTTGTATAAGGAAAATAGCCAAGTCTGTATTCTAAATCAAAAGATCCAAAACCTTTCATTTCCAAATTTTTTCATTTTGAGGACAACATAAATGGAAAGCAATCAAACAAATCTACACAACGATTATCATAACTAAAGCACAATAGGTACATCATTATAGATTATCATTGAAATTTGATAGGATAACACTATTACTCAAGCTCACCCGCATAAGCGCCCGGCGTCTCAGTCCTCGGCACCTCCTCAGCAAGCGCAAGCAACTCTTCTGCCAATATCTGCTCGCTTCTCCCCAAATCATTTGTATCCTTTAAATAAAATGAAATAGATCAGTAGTCAGTTCTTCTGAATGAGCAAAGAAAGACTTTGCTGCTAATAATCTGTTCCAGGTTCTTAAAAATGTGTAATAGCCTGACAATCTATTCTGGGTTCTTAAAAATGGGCTAATAATCAAGCAGTCGATTCTTTGATAATCTGTGTGTAATAGCATGAACGTGCCACCTCTGCAGCCTCGCCTTTTTAAGAATCTAGAACAGATTATCAAAAATGCTTTGCATTAGAATAGGGTTCTTAATAATCAAGTAGTCAGTGCTTCTCCAAAAATGTGTAATAGCACGATATAATAGCATGATAATCTGTTCCAGGTTCTTAAAAACATGCTAATAATCAAGTAGTCTTATGGCTGTTGTAGTCAGTGCTTCTCCTTTTGTTCCCCCTGCGTGGATTCAGCTTTTGTAGAATGTGTACGTAAACTATTTTGCAGAGTAGTGATTGTAATACATCATTTTCTTGAGGGATATCCGCAGTTCTTAGGTTCAGGATGTGAATGATACAGAAGTAATCTTATGGCTGTTGCAAATCTGATTGAGAAGCATGCAACTATACATACATCCAGAGCAAGTCCCCTAAAATTACTAAGATGATAAAATCAATTAAAATTATTGGATGATAAAATCAAAACTTTAGACCAAGATGATAAAATCAA
Source organism: Scilla litardierei (assembly GCA_030789695.1). NCBI lineage: Eukaryota > Viridiplantae > Streptophyta > Magnoliopsida > Asparagales > Asparagaceae > Scilla > Scilla litardierei. The sequence goes on from CM061141.1 coordinate 138,588,645, forward strand.
AACTTTAGACCAAAATTTAACCCAAATAGCAGCAACCAAGATGATAAAATCAAAACTTTAGACCAAATTTACTGAAAATACCTCTTACAACTCAAAGAAACCCCATTTTCTACTTTTTCCCCCTTTTGGCGCCATTGAACCCCTCAACATCGTCCTCTCTTTAACAGCTTCCACGCTGGCATAATCTGCCTCCGCCACCAAACAACATGAAGTTCTTCTTCTAGCTTCCTCTTCTGACCCTTCCGCTGCTGAGCCATGGCCGATTCCTGATGCTGATGCTACTGATCTCCCTCCATCGATGACGATGAGAGAGAGAGAGAGAGAGAGAGAGAGAGAGAGAGAGAGAGAGAGAGATGGGGGAGCTGTCGCTGGCATGAATCTGTCGCTGGCTCTAATGCTTTGTTCTCCTCAGAATCGTTGGTGGATTCTCCCCCCTCTCTTCTTCTGGCTCATATGTGTTTCCCCCCCAAAACCTTGAAGCCCCCCAATGTTTTTCCCCCTTCCCCCCCCAAAGCTGATGCTGTTGGGGTTTTGGCCGACCCCCAGAGCTCGGATCCGTATCCGTCCTAAGTCGGACGGACCACGGAGGCACAAAAGCGCAGCGGAAAAAACCAGAAATCGTATTTCTACACTAGCTAAACTATTTAGCTAGGCTCTGGGGAGCCAGAACCCAGCCCGATCTATGCCGACTTGGAGTGGGTCTGACCACCCCAAGAAGGATCTACACTAAAGCGACTAATTAAAAACTACGCTAGAAAACGCTTAACCACATACCCGGAATCTTGGCCCTGGAGCAGGCAAGATGTACCGCACCGTCTTGAGAAGCTCCTCGTAGCCGAGCCGCGTTGACCCGATCTCCCTGAGCTGCCTCGCACCCTCGCACCGATCCGCCCGAGCCGCTTTCGCCTCCGAGCCGATCACACGCGGTAGAAAGTTTCACTTGAGAAGAACCCGCGTCTTAGACGTCCGGATCAGATCCAAACCCCCTTCGTAGTCGTGCTAGGACTACTCCGGAGAATAGGAAAATAGAGAGAGAGAGTTTAGTCGCGGATCGAGCTTGCTCTAAAATCTGGAGCTACCCGATCGTTGACTGGTGTGTTTTTCAACGAGGAGAGTGCACCCCTATTTATATAGGGAGTGAGCACTCACCCTCTCGTTGCGGGCAATGTGGGACAATCCATATGAAGAGAAAATTCAATTAAGCCATTTGGCTTAATTTCAATTTTAAAGTTAGCCTTTCACAAAGTCAAACTTTAACTAATTAATTCTCCTCGCATACTAAACTTCAGACACCAAACTAGCTATCAATCAGAAAATCTTGGAATGGTGAACGCGTAGGAACTGACGGTGACGAATTTTGACTTCGTTTGACCCCTCAAACAAGTGCTCAAAGTTTAGCAATTTTTCACAAAATTCGTAGCCGTCATTAGGGTTTTCAAAAACCCTAATTGACTTAAGTTGCGGGCGCGCCCGCTATACTTAGCGGGCGCGCCCGCCCAAGGGGGGAAGGGCGGGCCGCCCGCCCGCTGCTGCAGCGGGCCGTGCCCGCTGCAAGCAGTGGGCGCTGGCCCGCTGCACAAGCGGGCGCGGGCCCGCTGCACAAGCGGGCTGCGCCCGCTTGCAGCGGGCGCTGGCCCGCTGCGTGCAGCGGGCCGTGCCCGCTGTGCAGCGGGCCACGCCCGCTAATGCAGCGGGCGCCCGCTCGATGCACACAGCGGGCCACGCCCGCTGCTGCAGCGGGCCGCGCCCGCTGTGCAATGGGCGTGAGCCCGTTGCAGCCAGCGGGCGTCGCCCGTTTTGCCCTTGCACATGGGCCTTTTGGCCCAGTGGGTCTAACCCACTTCCCCTTGAACTCTTTCTGCGTTTCTGGGCTCGTTTGAGCTCCGATTTGGACGCGGTTTGAACCTGTGTTTAGACCGGGACGATCCCGTCATCCAGGTAACCTTTTCCAACAAGTTTGTTCCTACTAAATTCGTTGTAACTAATTTACAACACGTTTAGTCAAAGTTAGCATCTAATGCAACGTTGAGTCCCTATTGCTAATGCGACTAACTTTCACAACTTAACTTGTGAATATCATCAAATGACATTTCTCTCTATTCTATATTCCGATTACTAAGAGACGAGCACTACTCGGTGTGAGACCCTACAGCCTGACCTTACTACAGGTTGGGGCTCGAAACCCCTAGACGACGGTCACTACGAGCAGTAGCTGTCGTCCCTGTTTCAGAGTCATCATAACGTGATCGACCCTTTTTGACAAAAGTGTCATAGGGTTTGCATTGGCTGTGTCAGTGATGAATTCCGTTAGCTAAAATCCCTTCGTCAAGACTGTGTTATTGTTGGCCTAGGGTATGGTTTACTGTCAACCCTATTAGACAACATTGGTCAGTATACGGCGGTCTTTATTGTATACACGTTGTACTACTTGCAACGTACCCCGGCCGAGGATTGACATAAAGACCGTACTGAGCCTATAACACTAACTTCCCTTTAATGGAAGTGACGAATCCCATCTTAGTCATTTACTCACCTTGAGAGCTTCAGGTGCAACCCAACCTAAGATCTTTCATCAGGACTGGTCCTCGAAGCTAGATCATGGGTCTAAGCTACACCGTCCGCTCACAGGTTGGTACAGATGACTTCAGGTCATAAGGATCAACTAACCTATCATCACCCTAGAGTTATTAAAGACAGATCATTAAAGTTAACCATTTAATAACTCTAACTTGGTCGTTCAGTGAACTCATTCTCTAATGAGCACCTGTGTCTTGTCTCCGACTTCGCTAAGTCGAATGACTATGAGATCATCATTACCCGAAGGCAAGACGAAGACACAGTGATCTATCCGATGTGTCGATATCCAGTTCTCGACACATCTATGATCACGAACCGTTTAAGACTTACGTTTCTATTCGGTCACTTACTTACTCATAATCGAGATCTCATCTAGATATGTAAGGACCTAACTATAAGTCTATGGATATTATCTAAGTATATTAATACAAATGTTTTTATACTTAGAATAATACGTACCATCTACGGTATGAACAAGACGTATAACCAAGATAAATTGCCTTATGGGCATATATCTTCCTACAGATGCGTCCAAAAGATTTCCCCCCCAACAAAGTTTTAACATATCAACTAAAAAGTTTTCCCCCCACAAAGTTTTAACATTTCAAATTTCAAAAGATTACTCAAATTACATAACCCCAATTTCTCATCTCCCAATTTCTCATTTCTCATATACAAAATACAAAATGTATTAACCAACATACCCAATTACCCAAATTCTCTTATCCCTTATCCAAATTCTCTTATCCATTTTCTCTTAACCAATTTATCTTATACAACAACTCTTATCCAATAACCCATGATACCATCCCTGTTTTATAATATAGATATGTATACATAGATATATATACATATGTATACATATATATATATATATGTATATATATATATATATACATATATCAGAAGAAGCAATAGTGGTAGTATTCCAAATATTAGAATCACGGGCTACCTTATTTAACAATCTTGTGACAGATTCTACTATCGTAAATCCATTACCTTGGATAGTAGGTGGTGATTTCAATTGTGTGCGGAGTGCTACTGAGAAGTTAGGAGGGCGTCCTGTTGATGTGAAGGTGATGGATGATTTCAACGCTTGTATTGGGCATTGTCAACTTAGTGATCTTAAAAACACAGGTGGCAATTTCAGTTGGAACAACAAGCGTACTGGGGGGGGGCACGAATTGTCGCTCGTTTAGATCGGATATTATGCAATTCTCGGTGGTTCGGCCTTCTAACCTCCTCTTTCTATGAATATCTCACGGCAAATACCAGCGACCATCGGCCGATGCTAGTGCATATTCTTTCGCAGGTTACCTCTCCACCAAAACCTTTCAAATATTTTAATTCATGGGCTTCTTTCTCTGGTTATAAGGAATTTGTTGCTAGTACTTGGGGCCGGCCTACAGGGGGTTTGAATCTACAGAATTTGCATGGCAAACTAAAGTGCTTTAAAATGGGATTAAAGACATGGGTTGCTGGAAAGGTAAATATGCAGAATGTAAATTTTTGCCGCATGAAGCTCCAGGCTATTCAATCTAATGCGAAATCGAACTCTGACATCTCTATTAAGAGGCAGGAATTATTGGCTACCCAAAATCTTAAGAATGCCTTGAATATTGAGGAGGAGGATCTTCGCCAAAAAAGTAGGCAAAGCTGGTTGACCCTTGGTGACAAGAATTCTAAGTTTTTTTACGCTTCGATGAAGTCGAGACAATGCTATAATAGCTTACATCATCTTATTAACCCAGAGGGGAATCGACATATTAATTTTGAGGCTTTACGCTCGGAGGCACCCTCTTTCTACCAGGCATTATACAACCAAGATGATTATTGGAATGTTTTTCCGGAGCTGATTCTGAAGCGTAAATTGTCTGATGAAGCAGCTCTTTGGTTGGAGAGGCCGATTACACATGAAGAAATCAGACTTGCTTTGTTCCAAATTGGCAAAGACAAGGCACCTGGGCCTGATGGTTGGAACGCACATTTTTTTCAACACAACTGGGATGTCATGGGACCTGATATTATCTCTGGGGTATTATCTTTTTTCAGCTCTGGTAAGATGCCCCCTAGTGTTAATCATGCTTTTCTTACACTTGTCCCTAAAAATACTAAGGCATCTTGTCTAGGGGATTACAGGCCCATTGCCTGTTGCAATGTGCTTTACAAAATTATTAGTAAGACAATTTGCAACAGGCTAAAGCATGTTATATCGGATCTGATTTCTTCTAATCAGGCTGCTTTCTTGAAAGATAGACTGTTGGCAGATTGTACCCTTCTTGCTAATGAGTAAATTCGTGATTTTAGCAATCCAATGGGCTCCAGAACCTGTCTCAAGCTGGATATTCGTAAAGCTTTTGACAGCGTGAACATGGAATTTATCTTTTTCCTTCTCCACCAGATGGGTTTTAGGCACAAATTCATCTCTTGGGTTGCTGAATGTGTTTCTACCCCTTTGTTCTCAGTTTTAATTGAAGGGTCCCCTGAAGGGTTTTTTGGCTCTAATAGAGGCCTGAGGCAAGGTGACCCCCTATCACCGTTCTTGTTTGTGCTTGTTATGGAATCTTTCTCTCTTCTAATGGCGATTGCAGAATCTACTGGCTCTATCCATCCACTCCGAAGAATTGGTTCTATTTCCCATCTACTATTTGCAGATGATCTTCTGGTCTTCTGCCGTGCCAATTCTCATTCTATGTACGGGCTAAAGTCTCTGCTTGAGAAGTTTTACTTTCTCTCTGGGCTTCAGCTTAATTGGGGGAAAAGCTCGGCTATTTTCAGCAAGGGTGTTCGTAATGCGAGAGGACTTTCTGAAATCCTTGGTATCAAATGGGTAACTTCTTTCACTACTTACCTGGGTCTTCCTCTGTCTTCTAACTATCCTAAGGCTTCTTTATTCTCTAGACTGGTGGATAAGTGTAAAACCAGGATGCTTGGTTGGTCCTCTATGCTACTCTCTATTGCCGGGAAAATTGAACTTGTCCGTTCAGTTATCTATTGTATGATTTCTTTCTGGATGCAAGCATATTGCCTCCCCAAATTCGTGATTCGTTCTATAAATTCTGCTTGCCGGAAATTTATTTGGGGGAGGCTTAGTAACTTGTCTTGGAAGGATGTTTGTACTCTAAAAATTGAGGGAGGGGTTGGTTTAAAACGTCTGACGGATCTGAACGTAGCCTCTGGAGTCCGTCTGACTTGGAGATTACTATCTAACAAGGGATTATGGGCGCGCTATATGAGGCACCGATATGGGTCTGTCAACTATGGATTTTATTTTGCAGAATCTAGGCCAACTCACTCCGGCTCCTGGAAATTCATACTACGTTGCAGACAAATTTCTACTCAACTTATTAGGCGTACTGTAAATAATGGAATGACCACCTCTCTCTGGTTTGATAATTGGCATCCTCTGGGGCCTTTGCACCTTATTCATGAGCCGGTCACTGGTTCTGAATTTGCAACGGTTGGTGAATTTTGGGACGGCACAAACTGGTTGGATTCTCCGGCCATTCACCCTATCCGGCCGCTGCTTACAGGCATTTCTCTTGGTGATGGCGATGATGAATGGGAATGGTGTGCTGGATCACATTTCTCTTTTCGCAAAGCATGGGATGGTTCTCGCGCCTTGGGTACCCAGTTCCCATATGCAGAAATTGTTTGGTTCCCTCTTCAGATACCGAAAATGGGCATCGCTCTCTTGCGTGCAATACGAGGGAAATTGCCTACCAAAGACTACCTCATCAAACTTGGGATTACAGCTGACCAATCTTGTGTCCTGTGTGAGGATAAATTGAATGAAAGTTGTGCACATTTATTCTTCGAATGTGACTATTCTCGTTACTTACTCGCCAGGACTCTTCTAAAGTTGGGGTATACAGGTATCTTCCCTAGCTCCATTTCGGGTGTTTGTGACCTCTTTCTAGCTAAATATAAGAAGAAGTGCCCTTTGGGTGTGTTGGCAAAAACTACTCTATCGTGCATGGTGTGGCACATATGGAAGGAACGCAATAGACGTATTTTTGAGAAAGCTTTTACTCCCAAAGCATCGCTATTTGATCAGATCGCTTCGGACATCAGAATATCGCTTTGCAATTTGGATCTAGATGATATATCGGATGCCGACCCTTTTGCTAACTGGGGTCTCCTAATTGAGTGATTTGTGGACATTTTTGGTACTTCTGTAATGTACATGTTTCATTAATCTTTTGTTGCTAGCTTTGTTAGCTTTATGTAAGTAGTAATGTTAGATAGTAACTTGTTGAGGGTGACGGCGCCTGTGCCCTCTCCCCTCTCATTTTATTACTAACTTTACTGACTTGCATTGTGTATATGTTTTACTATCTTGAATAAAGGTTACATTCACTTGTCAAAAAAATATATATACATATATGTATAAATATTTATATATGTATACATATGTATAGATACATATGTATACATATATAAATATTTATACATACATACATACATACATACATACATACATACATACATACATATATATATATATATATATATATATATATATATATATATATGTATGCATATGTATATATATCTATGTATACATATGTATACATATGTATGCATATGTATATATATTTATGTATACATATGTATACATATGTATACAGAAAGATGCTAATATGAGATGGTGAGATGGTGAGATGAGATATTCATATCTCGAACTAGCCAAAACTATTTGCCAAATCATCAATCGGAACCGTCCATCTTCTTCTATCTATCAAGTGATCTTTATGTATAATTTTTTGTGTCATTTGGACATTTCTATCAGATCCATCAAGTGTTTGCAAGATGAACGGGTTACAAGCTGCCTGTAAATGTAACAAAATTGGAACGGGTTGATCCATAGGATTTTGGGGTTTATAATCTCTAATTTTTTAGGGTATAGATCTATCGACATGCTCTTGAAGATGAACGGTGCCGATCGTTAATTGGTGTTACCGATTGTGCTAGCTCACGATAAGGATTTGAGCTCACCATCTCATACTAGCATTACTCTATGTATACATATGTATACATAGATATATATACATATGCATACATATATATGTATGTATACATATGTATATATATCTATGTATGCATATGTATATATATCTATGTATATCTATGTATACATATACATACATATGTATGTATGTATATATATACATACATATGTATGTATGTATATATATACATACATATGTATGTATGTATATATATACATACATATGTATGTATGTATATGTATACATAGATATACATAGATATATATACATATGCATACATATATATGTACTAGTCATAACCCGTGCCCGCGGGCACGGTTCATTTAAGATTTTTCCCCGCAAAATCTTTGTTCTCCTAAAAATTATTTCCACAACCAAAATTGCATGGAACAACAAATTAGCGTAAAAATATTTAGCGAATTGGGCGCCTTCGACACGGAACAACAAATTCGATGCAGGTGCCTTCGACACGGAACAACAAATTCGGCACGGGCGCCTTCGACACGGAACAACAAATTCGATGCAGGTGCCTTCGACACGGAACAACAAATTCGGCACGGGCGCCTTCGGCACGAAACAACAAATTAGCGTAAAAAATTTAGCGGGGCTCCTTTGGTGCGGGCGCCTTTGGGTACGGTTCATTTACGACCCCCCTCAAAACCCGTGCCCGTAAGGCACGATTCATTTAAAATATTCCCCCTCAAAATCTAAGTTTCCCTAAAATTAAAGCACAATAATTATTATTTAGTTCTCATAAAAATTTTAGTTCCACCAAAATTTACTTTCCCCTGAGAATTTAGTTCCTCCCAAAAATTTTAGTTATCCCCAAAATTTAGTTTCCTTCTGATTTAATATGTGCCCTAAGTGGCATTGTTCATTTAAAATATTCCCCTTTCAAAATATTGGATTCAATAATTTTAAACGAACAACAATAATTATAGTTATATCATTAGAACAATACCAATATATTTAAAGATAGATCATTATAAAAATTTTAGATAGTTAAATTTGTTTCAAAAATATTTTTTGTTACTGATGTTATATGCAAAAAAATCGATGTTGTTATTGCGAGTTGTGGGTGTTTGGAAGTTTCTAAAGAATGTATCATCCATACTTTGATAATTATTAAAAGCATGTATTATCTACACTTTGTTCTTCAAAATTATATATGCATAAGATGATTGTATAAGATGTTATATTGCTTTGTTATCTAAGTGGCACTAAAATGTTATATTGCTTTTCTATCTAAGTGGAATTAAATGTTATATTGCTTTGCGTTGTTATATTGCTTTGTAGGTTTAAACATTTGGTAAGGTTATGTGATACACTTGCAGGTATAGATGCTCACAGATACATGGATCTTTTTTATCAGGTCAAATTTTTTAGCAATAGAAAACTTATCTATGTATATATATATATATATATTAAAGGGAAGCAGAGATGAATGGTAACATAGATGATCTTGGAGAGGTAATGATGGAGACCTGGATTGTACTGAAGCATCGAGTGAACACTCAAGAAATTCACAAATATTGATGTTAACGTATACAATTGAAGCATTTGTTTTTATTAATTGGTGTAAAAAAGACAGGGCTGAAGGACTGATGTAGTATGTATTTGTTAATATCCTCGTATTTTTAAATGTCACTGAGATACAAATGGCATCATCAAACTTTGGGGCTACTTCTTATGGTTCGGAGATTTATAATTTATGGACATTTCTATATTTTTAAAAAAATGAAGTATTTATTCTTTCGTGGATCTCTAATGGTATTATATAAATAGATTCATTCCTCATTTTTTGATAGAGAAGACTTAATCTGAAATGTATATCTTTCTGAACATTTGATAGTTTGATAAATATTTTCTAATCGGATAAACAATGTTACTATAGTTTATTCATGTCTTGACGTATCACTATGCACCGAAGTTTATATCAGTAGAACGCAACAAACTATGCAAAGCTGCTTCTTTCCAACCACAAAAAAATTAAAAATATAAAAAAGTTTTCACTTGGAACGTTTATATTTTCCATTTTGTGAAGCTACATATATTTCCAAAAATACATCCAACAACAAAATACAATGAGTGAATAAACAAACAAACCAATTAATGCTCCATAACAAACAATTACCATTCATGGCTTATAGATAGATCATTTAAAGAATCAAGATCTAAATGTGTTCATAATAGATTTCCCCATTTACACAAAAACACATAAGTCTCAGCAATTCTACTGAAAATCACCCATGCCAAAAAATTACAATTCACATCTCATAATATATTCCCCAATTTACACATAAAAACACATGGGTCTCAATAATTCTAGTTGATACCAAGACCCCGCAAAAGTAGAAGTCATAAAATTATCAGTATTCTCTTCTTTGAAAACAAAAAAAGTCATAGAAATAACACCATTCACATGGCTCCCCAATTGCACATACATGCTTAAGTTACATTTCCATCGGCAATGTTGCCTCTGTAAGCTCTGGCATTCGATTATGATTATTTACCCACACAATCGCAAATCCAATTTCATGAGTAGATCCAACATAGGGTATCTACTTAAGTACATATGTTCCAATAAATTAGCCCTAGTCGTGCAGGGTGACGATGTATGTCCATGAAATCATCAGCTTAGAACAACATATGTGAGAAGCTTAGGACGCAATGTGTGAGATGCATCTGCAAAATAGAGATGATACTTTATCAGTTTATAGAATGATGAAAATCATTCAAACAGAATATATGGAATGAATTTAAACACAATGAACCTGGTGCATTATTTTTAAAGAAATCGGGAAAAAAATGCTTGCCTCTATCATCCACATTTAAAGATGGCACTAACAGAGCCAATGTCTTGGCTTTGTAGTCGTTTTGTGAACTCTCTTATTCAATACTAATTTAGTAAATTATAAATTCACTTGGCTGTCAAATTCAAACATGCTTGCAGGAAGATATGTTCTGGTAATCAAATAAATATGCTTGCAATCAGTACATAGAGTAAACCAAAAAGAGTTCATGTCTTATAATTGCTGGAACTCTAATTTAGTATGTTTTGGAAATCAAAGGAACTCTCTTATAATTGCATGTCTTATAATTATCTTATTTAGTATGTTCCAGCATAAAAAGGAACTCTAATTTGATTGCATGTCTTATAATTATTGTCTTATAACTATAAGGAAGATATGTTCATGTCTTATAAATGTAAACCAAAAAGAGTTCATGATTTATAATTGCTGCATGTAATCAGTACATATAGCTCATGCTTGTAGATGCACTTGTTAAAGCAATCAGTTACCACAACATATCTTCTCACATTTCTGACCCAGCCAAATATTGGAAGGTATTATAAATATTGAAGATTGTCATGTAACGGTTATCCTCGTTTGAATTGTCTGTCATACATGCTGCATAATTTATAAAGTTCTTATCTTTGGTTTACATTTTTTTAGTTAGATGATTCAATTCTGAAAACCATTGAAACCGCTCCGACAATGATACAATTTTGCAGTAGGCACATTAATATTTAATTGAAGATCATTATATCATTTTTCACTTCTTGTGCAAGTGCTTTCAGTTGTTTCCATTTTATATGAACTATATCCTTATGTAGCAACACCAAAACTGTTGGACTACTACAATTTTTGGATAATCCTTTTCCAAAGACTGCTAGATTGGCATATAAAGAAAAGAGAGTAAATATAATGGAAATTAACATGTTAACAATGATCTATATGAAACTTGTCAATTGATATAATTCTTTAAATCCAACTTCATAAATCATTTTGATATATTTGCTGCATATTGTCACAAACAGCTTTTGTTATGTGTTGTTCCTCCAATACAGTCTCATTGTCTGGATTGGTTTAAAACTGTTAGGGTTGAATTTCTGTGGATATTTGTTGGCATTAGTGGCACTATATCTGGAGAGCTCAGTTTGTGGAATCTAGATTGTTTTTGAGCAGTTTGAGCAAAATGTTGAACATTGTGTTGCAACATTATGTTCAACATTCGGGATCTGTAACAATTTGTCGTATACAGAAACGCGGCTGTGGTCAACAAATTTGTCGTGATGATCACAGATCTGATTTGTAGCCTATAATATCGGAGGTTCCTGATTTGATTGATTCCAGATATTGGTGAGATTTTTTATACTCATTCTTACCCGAATTCGTTCCTTAATTAATGAAGGTTTGTTGAGAATATTTGGGAATTTGGTTAGTTCCTAAATTGATGGAAGAGAATATTTGGTTGAGATTTATTGGTTCTATTTACTAGAAATAGATCCTTATTCTTTGGGCAAAATATCCGCATGAGATTTGTTTTAATTATTTTACCCGAAATAGATTCGGTGGTTCCTTGAATATAGGATTCCTTACCCGAAGTGGTTCTAGAAATATTGGCGGATATTCTGCATTAAAGAGGTAGTTATTTACCCATAAATAGTGGTTACAAAATCTGAATGGGTTTATATCTGAATGGTTGTGCGGTTGAAGATATGTGCGGTTGAAGATTCTATGTATGAATGTTTTCAGATCTCGCATTATTGTTTAGATCTTCTCCAGATACTCGGTTGAATGCAGGTATGCATTAGATTTGCTGACGGAGGTGAATGAAAGTATCAATCCACAACCGAGGTATGAAAGAACCTATTTATTGGACATGTTGTATATTATGTTGAACGTTATTATACAACATTATGTACAACATGCTGTGTCAGAAGCCTGGAATTGATTGGCGCACTTCAGCGGTTATCAAAGGTGGATTACTTCAGATCTCATGTTATCTCTTTTAGGTATTCTGGTATATTCTGTTGAAGATACATTTGGAAGTTGCAATCTCTCGTTATTATTGTTGATTCGGTTGGAGAGAATCTCGCCCACTTATTGTTGTTGCTATCTTTAGAAGATTTGGCGGAATTATTTCCTAGCTGGTTCCGTTGATTGTGGGCGCCCAATCTTCTCAGATTTAATTGAGCTATCTTCCTTAACTACTCCATGATTTGAGGGGGAGATTGGTTGTTAAGGTTGCGGAGATTGGCGGCTAGGTTTTGGACTTTTGACGAAAGTTTTTTGAAGAACTCTGGGAGGAGGCCGACGGCTACGCACGTAGGATCAAGGGAGTTGATCTAGTCGGTTGTGCAAGGGGAGCTTGCTGGCAAGGGGAGCTTGCCATGAATACTTCACGGGGTTGATTGCGATCACCCCTCACGGTTTGTATTAAGGGGGAGGGTGTTCTTCCTTAGAGAAGCGTGATTGTTAGAGTTTGTATTCTCTGATTATTATAGTGGAGTATTCTATTTTTCTGGGCGTGGCCCCGCAGATGTAGGTGTGCGCACCGAACTGCGAAACCAAGTCTCGTGTGTCGTTGGTTGATTCTTGTGTTTTCTCTTTGTGTTTATTTTGATTATTCTCACGTACTGAAAACAACAATTGGTATCAGAGCAGGTCACCTGTGTATCTTTGTTTTTCAAAGAAGGTGTGATCTTGAATTTCAGTACGTGAATCATGGCTACACGAGAAGGTGCCTCCGTTGTTCGTCCTCCATTGCTCATTGGTACAAATTACACTTACTGGAAGTCTCGGATGCGTGTATTCATTAAGTCCATTGATGAGAAGGCCTGGATCGCTGTCAGTGAAGGATGGACACCACCAACCGAAATCGACGAAGATGGCGAAGAACACCTCAAGTCGGCAAGAGACTGGAGTCGGGTTGAAGAACATGCGGCCTTGTGCAATTCTAAAGCAATTAATGCTATTTTTTCCGCTGTCGACGAAGAGCAATTCAAATTAATCTCTACGTGTGAGCATGCAAAGGAAGCGTGGGATATACTGCAGAATATTCATGAAGGGACCAGTACGGTAAGAGCATCTAAACTTCAAATGCTCGCATCTCAATTTGAAAATCTCAGGATGAATGATGATGAGACTGTGGATGAGTTCAATGGGAGACTACGTGATACATCTAATCAGGCATTTCAATTGGGGAAGAAGTACTCTCAAAAGAAGTTGGTTGAAAAAACTTTGAGATCCCTACCCGATAAGTTCTCTGCGAAGATTGCGGCCATTGAAGAAGTGAGGAACACATCCACCTTGAGATTGGATGAACTCATGGGATCTCTTCAAACCTATGAAATGAATCTGAAGCCGAACCACAGGGATAAAGGGGTGGCTTTAAAGGTTGAAGTCAGTAAAACATCTAAGTCTGAAAATGACTCGAATATTGATGATGACATTGATCTGCTGACTAAGAATCTCAACAGAATGATGAGGAAGATAAGTAACAAGGGACAGAATTACAGATCTGCCAACAAGGAATCAAGACCGTATCTTCCTACAGCTGGAAAGACAATCAGTCATCCCGCACAGAGGTATGAGCCAAAGAGTAAGGGTAAAGGAATACAATGCAGGGAGTGCGAAGGTTTCGGTCATATACAGGCCGAATGTGCTAATACCCTCAAGAAGAAAAAGGGGAAATCATTAGCTAGTACCTGGAGTGATGAAGATTCAGAAGGAAGTTCTGGAAATGAGGACAACACCAGCAACTATGTGGCTTTTCCGGCTATTCTTGATGATCAATCTGATGGGTACACTCCTAGCTGTGTTGGACTTAATGTTGCAACAGCCAGTACAACATTAGAGAACAAAACTGCAAATGTCAGGCAGAATGTTGCAACATTATGTTCAACATCATGTTCAACATCTACAATCGAATCAGATTCTGAAGCTGACAGCGATGAGGAAGTTAGTAACAATGATATCCGAAAAGCATACCAGATGATGTTTGAGAAATGGATGCATATCTGCAATATCAACAAAGTCCTGAAGGAGGAGAATGATAGACTGAAGAAAGAGAAGGAGGAGGTCAAAATCGGATGTCTGAAAGCTGAGGGAAACTATAGAGAATTGGAAAGAAACTTCAGAAATGTTCTTCTCAGGGCAGAGAAAGCTGAATGCACATTGGAGAAGTGGAATTCTGGAAAAGCAAAGCTGGATGATATCTTAAACATGGGGAAGATTTCTGGAGATCGCACCGGAGTGGGATTCAATAGAGGAGCTTTTTATAATGTGTCTGCTGAAAGAAGAAATCAAGTTACCAAAGAACTTGAAAGAATGGGTCAACACAATGGCCATGATCAAAAGAAGAGGCAGATTAGAGGAATAAAAGGTGGTCGTTCTGTGTGCAGTTACTGCAAGATCAAAGGCCATACTGAGAGAAACTGCTTCAGCCGCATACGACATTGGTCAGAAGGAAGAAATGTTAGACACCCTGATATGAAGATGAAGAAGCAATGGGTCAGAAAGTCTGAATTGTACAGCAAGAACACTACAATCTCAGAGAAAACTCTTCATGTTGTGACTAATGTTGTAACATTAGATACAACACAGGACAATGTTGCTGCAGTTGTTATGACAGCAGACTCGACATCTCCCCTCGATAATCACTGTGAGCAATCTGTGCCAAAGTCTCATGAATCTTCCTCCAGAATCATTAGAGTGCTATCTCGCCGTTCTCCTCATTGCTCTTCCTCCGCCGGTGTCAATGGATCTTCGCATGTATCTTCTGTCAACACCGTCGATGTTTTCAATTCTCCAACTACTTTTCGGCCCCTCAGAGCTCGACTTCTACCCTGGACATCATTTCATTCGTCACCCTACTGTCAGATGTGAGGTATTTGTTCTTCCCCCTTTTTCCGCTGCGCCTGAGGATTTTTTTTCAAAATAAGAGAGTCTGAAAGGGGGAGAATAATTTTTTTAAGACATGAGGCTAGCTGAAATGTATTAGAGTCACGAGGACATACTTTTTCTGATTCTTGGCTGACTCTTCTGAGATGATCTATGCTTGGGTTGTTCTAGCAAGGGGGAGAATGTGGGTTGGATTATTGTGGCTCAAAGGGGGAGAATGTGTGCTTGGTTGGTGCTTGCTTTGGGTTGTGCCACATAATGCCAAAGGGGGAGATTGTTAGGGTTGAATTTCTGTGGATATTTGTTGGCATTAGTGGCACTATATCTGGAGAGCTCAGTTTGTGGAATCTGGATTGTTTTTGAGCAGTTTGAGCAAAATGTTGAACATTGTGTTGCAACATTATGTTCAACATTCGGGATCTGTAACAATTTGTCGTATACAGAAACGCGGCTGTGGTCAACAAATTTGTCGTGATGATCACAGATCTGATTTGTAGCCTATAATATCGGAGGTTCCTGATTTGATTGATTCCAGATATTGGTGAGATTTTTTATACTCATTCTTACCCGAATTCGTTCCTTAATTAATGAAGGTTTGTTGAGAATATTTGGGAATTTGGTTAGTTCCTAAATTGATGGAAGAGAATATTTGGTTGAGATTTATTGGTTCTATTTAACAGAAATAGATCCTTATTCTTTGGGCAAAATATCCGCATGAGATTTGTTTTAATCATTTTACCCGAAATAGATTCGGTGGTTCCTTGAATATAGGATTCCTTACCCGAAGTGGTTCTAGAAATATTGGCGGATATTCTGCATTAAAGAGGTAGTTATTTACCCATAAATAGTGGTTACAAAATCTGAATGGGTTTATATCTGAATGGTTGTGCGGTTGAAGATATGTGCGGTTGAAGATTCTATGTATGAATGTTTTCAGATCTCACATTATTGTTTAGATCTTCTCCAGATACTCGGTTGAATGCAGGTATGCATTAGATTTGCTGACGGAGGTGAATGAAAGTATCAATCCACAACCGAGGTATGAAAGAACCTATTTATTGGACATGTTGTATATTATGTTGAACGTTATTATACAACATTATGTACAACATGCTGTGTCAGAAGCCTGGAATTGATTGGCGCACTTCAGCGGTTATCAAAGGTGGATTACTTCAGATCTCATGTTATCTCTTTTAGGTATTCTGGTATATTCTGTTGAAGATACATTTGGAAGTTGCAATCTCTCGTTATTATTGTTGATTCGGTTGGAGAGAATCTCGCCCACTTATTGTTGTTGCTATCTTTAGAAGATTTGGCGGAATTATTTCCTAGCTGGTTCCGTTGATTGTGGGCGCCCAATCTTCTCAGATTTAATTGAGCTATCTTCCTTAACTACTCCACGATTTGAGGGGGAGATTGGTTGTTAAGGTTGCGGAGATTGGCGGCTAGGTTTTGGACTTTTGACGAAAGTTTTTTGAAGAACTCTGGGAGGAGGCCGACGGCTACGCACGTAGGATCAAGGGAGTTGATCTAGTCGGTTGTGCAAGGGGAGCTTGCTGGCAAGGGGAGCTTTCCATGAATACTTCACGGGGTTGATTGCGATCACCCCTCACGGTTTGTATTAAGGGGGAGGGTGTTCTTCCTTAGAGAAGCGTGATTGTTAGAGTTTGTATTCTCTGATTATTATAGTGGAGTATTCTATTTTTCTGGGCGTGGCCCCGCAGATGTAGGTGTGCGCACCGAACTGCGAAACCAAGTCTCGTGTGTCGTTGGTTGATTCTTGTGTTTTCTCTTTGTGTTTATTTTGATTATTCTCACGTACTGAAAACAACAAAAACCAATCTCTTTTTCTAATTTAGTTGCATTTGCATGAATATTTTTCCCTCTGGAAGAAAAGCTTGCCATGAAAATTGCACAGGCAGAGAGCATCTGTGAATTTGCATGTCTCTCAGCGTCAAAGAGTTCTAGTAACCTGCGAGAGGTTGATTTCAACGCAACGCCTATAGTACAAAATAAAAGATTACGATCAAGGGTGGATTCTCTCCTTAGAACCTGTAATCTTAATAATGCATTCACTATTATGCTTATATCTGCGATGTTTACGATTTGAAATCTATGTATTCTTCGGCATATTGTGCCATGTGTCTATCTATTTCTTGTACAGTTTAGTTTTATTTCCTTGTTGATTCATTATTACTAAAGTTGTCATTCTCAGGAAAGAGTGGCAGCATGCTTGGGCATTAACGGACAAATATCTGTGAATGATCTAATGGCTGCAAAAGATTGGATGTAGGAAGCTATAAAAACACACCCCCGTAATGCACTCAATCAACATGTATTTTAATGATTAGATATTTCCCCCATTTTTTCTAACCATTTCTTATGTTCCTATTTCATATAACATCATATGTTTCATGACTTAGAAGTTTTAAGTTACATAATCTGTGTGACGAAAGAAACTGTAGTTTTCTATACACTGACATTTGTTGTAAATGGTAAGGTAGAATAGGAATGGGGGTCCACAATTATCTGGTTAAGATTATGTTCTAAACATGAGAACATATCTCCTGGAAAAGATTTTGAGAACAACTTGATGATGCATGTGTACCTTTGAATGTGAAGTGAGCCATGTTTATGATATTCCCTTCCTTAAAGTTTTGCATTCTTCTTTGAGAACAATGTTGTTATATAGCTTAGACCCCTCAATTTACAGATTTGCAGCAAATGATTAAATTATTGGGCTATCAGGAAAAACACATAACAAAAGGAATGAATTTTTGGGCTATCAGGAACGTGAGAGAGTTTTAAATTAAATCTTGAGTTACAAAAAAGAGAGTTTTAAATCATGAGATACCACAATGTAGCTAGGATTGTTGGGTTATAGCTCTTCCATGATCAGATGGACAGCTTGTTTACAGATGCGCTTAGAGATATGATCTGAAATTTAAAAAACATAAAATAGTTAATCAATTAATTAAGATGTGACATTAAAACCTAAATAAACTCATACCACTCTGACCTCTTCTTCTGTAATTCTTCCATCAGTGTTCTTATCACCCCTGCATCAGCGTTCTTATCACAGAAATATTTAAGCAAGCAACCTATTTACATGTCAAAAAAGTTTAAAGCTAGCACTCAATAATCTGGTTCAAGATTTGATCCCAGAACTCTTTAAGCCGGCATTCAAATAAATAAGCAAGAAACCCACCATTCTCAGCATCATGTAAACCCTCTCATGCAACAAATTCAATCAAGATCAACAGCATAAAAAAGACCAAACTTTTAAGAAAGATCTAATGAAATCAACCCCTAACCCAAATCTTACCTGCTCCTAGAGAGCATGGGCGAGGCCCTACAAAATTTCAATCTCAAAATCACACATCACAAAACTAAACTAAAATCAGAATTAATTCATTCAAAACAGATCTCAATTAGTAATTAGAATCGTACAGACCCTAGAGCATTCGGTTAAACCGAATCAAAAGGAACGAATTTTAACACATTTATGAACATGAGAGAGGAAGCTTGTTTCTTCTAACCCTAAAAGATCGATTCCGTACCTGACATAAACTCCACAACCACCCACTGCTCTTGTAACTGCATGGAAGCCGGCTGCATAGTGTTGCCTCTGGAATCAAGTAAATAAGTCACTAAAAATAATTTACGCAGTAATTTAAAAACCAAGATCACATCTAGTCTATAATTTAAGCAATAACCCTAAAAGATTGGGACTGAATAAACAACGAATTCAACACATTGCTACACAAATCTCCACATTACTTACATACCCGACAACTCTCCATTTGGGAATTTCTCGAAATAGACGAAGAAGAAGAAGCATCCATTATTCCCAGATCTCTTCCTTAATAGAACTGATGAAGCATTAGAAGCCATTGCTAGATAGCTGCCTATTTTTAACAAAAACAAACAAAAAATTAACTTTATTCTTTGAGTAATTACTACAAACACTTGGAGGACAATGTGACGACCAACCTTGAGATCTCGAGGCCTATGCCACTGGAGGCACCGATGATGATGAAGATAGCATCGTCGAGCAGCAGTAGAGACTGCGGGTTCTCGAGATGTTTAGCCACTATCCATTGGAAGAGGAACTCATCGGTGATCTTGTACATGTCTCGATCTTTGACCACCTCATATGTGTTGTAGCATACCGGGAGGCCGGCGGGCGCGTTCCCAACCGTGCATGTAGGAGACGACCCTTTCGAGCTCTTTGAACTCAAGCTTCTCGTCAACGATCCCGTGCACATTTGAGGAGAATGGAGTGTCGTGGGCCTGCTCTTGGAGTCCATGTATCGCTGCTTAATGACCACATAATTTGGGAGAGAACCCTTTAGGCAATGAGCCTTGAACTCAAGGTCGTAAGAGTGAAACTTGGTAATGTATTTGAGCTTGCGAAGGTTGCGGTAGAAGAGAACAGCTGGCACATTTTGGTAGTAAATGCCGAATGAATTCAAAATTTGTCCTCTCAGGATACCCTTTTGCCCACAAACTGCACAATATTTGTTTAGATCATGTGCATCAGAATACAAAATGCACATATTGAAAAAAATAACATCAAACACAAACACACATCGAGGGAGGGAGAGAAGGTAAAACAAACACAATTAGGTATAAAACATAAAGAACTGCAAGCAAGGTATGCCCTATAATACACAGACCATTTGATAGGAAAGATGTGTTTGAAACAATATCATGTGGAATCAATTCCTCTTAATCAGCCACATGACTTAGCTCAAATGCTTAACATGTCCTTCTCTTGCAGTAGGAGATATCAAACTATATTTTACAGCACAATGAGATAATGAGAATACCCAAAATTTCAATTTACTCTCTTCAACACTCTAATATCAATTACAAAAGGAGATCTGAAGTGGGCTGAATACCAAACAAATAGAAAATTCAGAAATTTGTAGTTACAGTTAGCAACTCAGTCCCCAACCCATAACTTTCAATAAAAACTAAAACCAAGCAAATGGGGGTAAAGATAGAAGAAGCTCACTTGAGTTAAGAGTGAAATATGATTCAATATGATTCTTTTGAGATAGTTGTAGAGATTTTTCATGTGTACAGTGTTTTGTTGTTGTTGGTTATACACTGAGAAGAGATAGAGAGCGGGGGAGCGAGGGCATACCAACCAACTTGACATGTCCCTTGCCAAATCCCCGTCACGACTCCAGATTCTGCAAAACATTGGAATTGTAATTACGTATGTTAAGGTTGAAGCTTAATGCCCATTCAAGTAATACTTTTTCTAATCATCATATATTGATCTTCTCTTACTTCTCTGTAGCAATTTAGACTTTCAGTGCAAAATTTTCAACTTTCAATTTCATGGAAAATGAAATAAAGATTTCAACTTTACCCCATAAATTTCATGGAAAATGAAATAAAGATTTCAACTTTACCCCATAAATTTCATGGAAAATGAAATAAAGATTTCAACTTTCAATTCAAAATTCAACCAGACACAAAAATCCCTCTCCAAATAAGTCAACTTAAAACCCCAATCGAATTAATCCAATAATCAAACCTCAAGAATGTGATTGTAGATGACGGTGGTGACCACATCCGCTATCTCCTTCAACCTCCAGCAGAGCCGCGAGCGAAGAGGGGGCAGAATGATCTGTAGTTAGGGTTTCTAGGGGCAAAAGGTAACCTTTTTTGCTGGGGTTTTGAGGGAGTGAGAGACAGAGGCTCGTGGGTTTTGAGGCGTGGTTTTTTTGAGTGCCACCTCAGTGATCTGCGTGCTCTCCTTCAACCTTCAGCAGATCCGTGAGCAAAGAAGGGGCGGAATGATCTGGGCTAGGGTTTCTGGGGACTGGGGTTTTGATGGAACGAATCAAATGAATCTTGCAGCGGGATTGAGAGCCACCTCAGCATTCTGCGTGACCGCTACATCAGCGTTCCACCTGATGTGACCAGATTAAAGCCAAGGTTAAGATTTACCTCCAAAATTCAAGTCCCCAAATTTTTACAATATATAATCTCCCAAAACATTTTTCTTCCCCCAAAATTTAATTCTTCCCCCCCAAAATTTTATTCCCCCCACAAATTTTGTTTCAAATTTAAAATTTCAAACCTCATATCAAATAGTTTTCCCCCCAACTTAATTTCTCTTCACTTATCCAATTTCTCTTATCTTATCCAATTTCTCTTATCTTATCCAATTTCTCTTAACAACATCCCTCATTTATACCCAATTTCTCATCTCTTGTACAAAAACTCTTATCCAAAAACCCATGATAACATCCCTGTTTTATAATATAGATGTATACATATGTATACATAGATATATACATATGTATACATAGATATATATACATATGTATATATATATGTATGCATATGTATATATATCTATGTATACATATATATGTATGTATATATGTATACATACATATAAATATATTACATATATATGTATGTATATATGTATATATATACATACATATATATGTATGTATAAATATATATGTATATGTATGTATACATACATATACATATGTATGTATGTATACATATGTATGTATATATATACATACATATATATGTATGTACATACATATACATATCTATGTATGTATGTATATATATGTATGTATATATATACATACATATGTATGTAGGTACATACATACATATGTATACATACATATGTATGTATATCTATGTATACATAGATATATATGTATATCTATGTATACATACATACATATATATATATATATATATATATATAGTGATCTTCGGTTGCGAAAAAAGGGGTTTTCGCACGGTGCGAAAACATTTTTTGTATTTTTTTGAAATTTTTTTTTTCAAAAATTCTTTTTTTGATGTTTAATCCATACAAATATATACCCCAGGGAAAATAATGGGTGAACCCGTTGGGCATTAGAGCACCCATCCACCCGTTACAATTTTAACGGTCTCAAAACGTGCGAATTTGATGAAATGCCTTGATCGAAGGCCAAATGACATTATTTCTCAACGATTATTTTTTGAGGGGGATATAACAACATATAATGAGGGTGGAAAAAAGAATTTTTGAAAAAAAAATTTCAAAAAAAAACTAAAAACATTTTCGCACGGTGCGAAATGTTCTCATTTGAAAATTTTCCTATATATATATATACATATATACATATATATATTTATATCTATATGTATATATATATATATAGCCTCATATATATATATACATATAGATATAAATATATATACGTATATATGTGTATATATATATATATACATAGATATAAATATATATATGTATATATGTATATATATGTATATATATATATATACACATATATACGTATATATATTTATATCTATATGTACATATATACATATATATATTTATATCTATATGTACATATATATGTGTGTGTGTGTGTATATATATATACTAGTCATTACCCGTGCCCATAGGGCACGGTTTATTTAATGGCTGAGTTTTTCTCCCCCACAAATTTCAAGTTCACCCAAATTTCAAGTTTTCCCACAAAATTTCAAGTTTCCCCCCAAATTTAAGTTTTCCCCCAAAATTTAAGTCCCCCCAAAATTGTCATTACCACCTAGGACAAACTTGCCACGTAGGACAAAGCTTTGTCCTAGTAGGATAAGATTCAAAATCTTCATAGAACTGGAAAAAAAATGGCCGGAAGGGGTGACAATAAAAAGTGTGGGTGTGTGTGGGGGGAGGGTCCATAGGCAAAAATACAAAAACCGGGGTTGTATGTGCAAAATTTCCCACCTCCTCTTTTATCCCTCAAAATCTCATCTCTTATATTTTCTCTTATTCAATTTCCCCGTTTTATATAATTGATATCCAAATTCTCGTATCCAATTTCTCATGTCCAAATTCTCTTATCAATTTCTCTTGATAACATCCGTCTTTTATATAATAGATATCCCTTATCCAATTTCTCTTGTCCAATATCTCTTATCTAATTTCTCTTGATAACATCTCTCGTTTGTAATATAGATATCTCTTATCCAATTTCTCTTGATAACATCACTCTTATCCAATTTCTTTTGTCCAATATCTCTTATTCAATTTCTCTTGATAACATCCCTCTTTTATAATAGAGATATCTCTGATCCAATTTATCTTGTCCAATATCTCTAATCCAATTTCTCTTGATAACATCCTTCTTTTATTATATAGATATCTCTTATCCAATTTCTCATGTCCAATATCTCGTATCCAATTTCTCTTGATAACATCCCTCTTTTATAATATAGATATCTCTTATCCAATTTCTCATGTCCAATATCTCGTATCCAATTTCTCTTGATAACATCCCTCATTTATAATATAGATATCTCTTATCCAATTTCTCTTATCCAATATCTCTTATCCAATTTCTCTTGATAACATCCCTCTTTTATAATATAGATAGATAGATATAGATATAGATATAGATATATATATATATATATATATATATATATATATATATGTATGTATGTATGTATGTATGTATGTATGTATGTATGTATATATGTATACATAGATATAAATATATATACATATATATGTATATATATATGTATGTATATTGACCGGTGCCCCGCCGGGCACGACTCTTGCACGCCGGATGTGTGCAATGATGCGAACGGGGGCGTGGGAAATCTAAATATTTGTAACCGCAAGCGCACGGTGTTGTAGTGTGGCTTGGGGGTCGAACACAGGGAGGCGAGGATGTGCTTGTGTCAAAGAGGGTCAAAATCACCCCATGGGCGAGCTAGCCCAGATCGAATGATGGGTTGTCACGGTAAAGGAATGCAAGGTATAGACAATATGAAGGAAAAACCCGGGACTTTGGTTTCGACCCCAACGAGCGACTCTCGCCGATATGGCCTACGGGTAGGATGGCGATCGGAATTAGGGTCTAATGGTGAGACGTTGCCCCTGAAAGAGGTACCGGCATCCCATGGGCCCGATATTCCGGTCGGTGCCCAGGATGATACGTCGGACTTATCGGGTTCGATCAGTGGGCACTCCCGTGTCCATTAACACTGATCGACTCCGGGAGCACTAAGCTCGCAACGATAACTCCCAACGTCTCATCCTGCCGCTCCCACGCGCTAGGATTCGGCATCTACGCTAAGGGCGTGAGCTATGGCTAGGGAGTCAACTGCCAAGTTTATTCCCCATTGGACCGACGGTCAAATGCGGTCTTTTTCCCGCCGATGACAATAAAACACCCCGCGTAACCGTTAGATTCCTAATCCCTATCGATTTCCTAACCCTATGGACGCATCGGGAAGAGCCCCCAAAGGGGTTTCCGCCAAAATCCCAGATTTGAGAACTACTCACAAATATTCATTAAAAAGCGATCTAAACGAAAATGGACTGTCAAAATCATAATCAGACAATAGAAATGCAATGGTAGTAAAGCAATTAAGATAATACTAAAGTTTTACAAAGATCCGAAAACTTACAAAGACTGGAAAATTTCAGCCGTCACAAAATGAAGAAAACAGTAAAAAATAACCAACTCCCGAATCTGGGAAACCTAGGGTTCTATTTATAGAAAACGACATCACCCGATCGGTTGACAAGTCAACCGGTCGGGTAAGCCGCTTCACAAAATTACAGCACAAAGCGGGGTTTCACCCGGACAGTATGAACCGGTCGGTTGGAACTTGGTGCGATCGGTTGGAACTTGGTGCGGTCGGTTGGATCTTGGTGCCGACCGGTTGGATCTTGGTGTGGACCGGGTGAAGAGCCCAGTTGGATATTCGAGTTTGGGCTGTTGAAATTCAGCTACAGGTGAACCGATCGGGTGAAGGTCACCCGATCGGTTGGCAATCAGCTTCGAATTTCCAGAGAATTTGAGCTTTTGACCCGGTCACTGAACCGACCGGGTGACTTCTCGTGAGCTCCAAGCTGCGCCCGGGTGGTGCACGCGTGCATCACCCGATCGGTTGGTGATGACCAACCGACCGGGTGAGGGACTGAAAGATGCAATCTTCGTCGTTTGACCCCCTGGATCACGCGTGACTCCTCCCGTTGCTCCGGGGACACATGATATCATCGTTTTATGCCCCAAATACCAGTAATCTCCTGCAAAACACGGAAAACACGGAAAAGTGAAAGAAAACAAGAAAATACAAGAAAACACGAGAAAACGAATAAAAGACGGCGGTAAAATACGGAAAAACACGGAAGAAAACGTGCGTAAATATATGAAATATAAACACACATCAAAATCCCCCAAGCTGAACTCTTCCTCGTCCTCGAGGAAGACGAGTGAGAGCAGGAGCTCGGAGGGGAAAAATAGAGAGAAAGAGAGAAAAAAGAAAACTCTATATCCTAGATCGCCCGTCAGGGCCAACAAAATCAAAAATGACACACCAAGCAAGCAAACGCCAAATCACATCACTAAACCTAGGAATACGAGTCCAAACAAGTGCCGTGGGCCCACGCGGTGAAGCGTGAGTGAGTGTGGTCGTGCGCTAGTAGACGGTGTCACTATCTACGATGTGCAATAAAGCTCGATATACACAAATCCAGGAAATGACCCAAATATCGATTCGAATTGAATAAAGCGGTGAATTTATAGTTCAAGCATGCATGAGAATAGAGAGAATCGAAACTATCATGCGTCGGGGACTCCACAACTAGGGTTAGGAAAATCACGCCACTAGAGCCTAGATACTAGCTAAAAAGTTCCTAAGCCAAGTGTTTTCGAAACCGATGGGGGTTGAGATGATGTGGAGAAGAACACTCGGTGCAAATTCTCGCCTTCCCTTTATTCTCGGCAACTAGGAAAATATTCACACGAGAATTTTTTTTGGTTTTGGGTATTTGTGAAATTTTTTTGGATTTTTGGCTATACAATATTTTTTTTTTCTTTTCTTTTCATTTCTATTTTTTTTGGTTTTTTCTTTTCTTTTCTCCTTTTTTTGGATTTTTTTAAGGGTTTTTTGGCTATACACATGTGTACTCTCCCAAGTGGGAGAACGGTACACGGCGAGGGGATTTGCACCAAGTAAAACAAAAAAGAAGTCGAAGTCTAAATACTTGGGCAAAGGAAACTATTCTCGCTAAATAGAGCATGGGCTTAATGGGTTATCCTAGTCCTTAATTGTGGAATCCCGACACATGCGAAATGAAGCGTACGATATATATAGCATGCAGAAGAAGCAGACAGTAGAAATAAGTACCGCATATTCATATCGAAACATGATAATCTAGGGGTCATTCCTGGACAGGTATATAAAGTGAATCACAAAGTAGAAGCACACCCCACGGCTAGGCACGACACACGACTCACGAAAAAGCTAAGTGGACCTACGATGCGTGAAATGCAGGGGGACTCGATATCCTAGGGTCAGTGAGTGTGATTATCGATGCTACGCTAGGTGTGTGTGATTTTGTGGAAATTCATCATAGGGTTCATCTCTAGGAGAAAGAGATAAAAAGAAGAGAAGAAAAATTAAAAACACGATGAAAACGACATAAAAACGAAAAAGAAAGACTCAAATGACGCATAAGGTGCGACTCCCCCAAGCTGAAGCTTGCATTGCCCTCAATGCAATAAGAGTGAGTACGGGAGGGCAATGGAAATGGGGGGGAATACACACCGACACAAAAAGAAATGAAAAACATGGAAAACACAGATACGGAACTGAAAATAATGAAAAATCACGATTAAACCACACGACACGAAAGTAGAAAAACAAAGAAAGAAAAATGAACAAACTACACGACACGACACGACACGATCAAAGCACACGACACGACATGACAAAAAGTAAAACAAGCACACACACAAAAAGAGAAAACAAAACACGACAACACAGCAAAACAGACTTCCCCCAAGCTAGTCATGACAATGCTAGCAATGAAATATGAACGTGAAAGTGCAGAAATATGCAAGGGGGATGTCAAAAAACAAAGAAAGTTAAAGAAAAGAAATAAAAAGGAAGTGATGTGACACGTGAATGGGTCCTCCCCCTAGCAGTGACAAAGCAGTGCCCCGCAAAGACAGATGGTCATAAATATAGGGGGGACAGAAACGGGATGGTAAAAAATCAAGCAAGGGCACCACCCTCTGGGGGTGGTGATGGGGGCCTGTGCTGAGGACCAGGAGTCGTGGGGGGGGGGGGGTGGAATGCGGAGCTCGGAGACATCGGGTGGGTCTTCAAGGATGTGGCGAATGAAGCTTTGAAGAAAGGGCAGGTCTCGGTCGACGGACTCCTGAGTTATCCGACCATCCTGTCCAGCTAGGAGGATCATTACCGTGAATCGGTCGGCTTGGTCGTCGTCTTGGAATGACATCCTGTATGCGGGATCGTCAACGTGAGGGGGGGGGGGGAGTGGTGCGTGGGGTGGTAGATGAATTGGTGGTGGTGGATTGAGCGGGGGTTGTGTGCGACGAGCGTGACTGTTGGGCCTGGGGTTGGAAGAGCTGGCGTCGGTAGGCTTAGCACAGCGGGGTGGCATTGTGCAGTAGTCGTGTGTGTGTGTGTGTGAGTGTATGCAAAATACAATGAATAAACACAAACACGACCAACGAGCAAAATGGAATATTTGGGGCAAAATAAAAATTGAGCTAAGGAGCGAGTTTACCCAAATGAGATGAAGATCATTGCTCGTAGACGCCCCAATGCTACTCGATAGCAGCACGTGTGAAGCCGCGGCAATCTCTTCAGCAAGTTTCGAAATTTGGGGAGAATGGGTGAAAGTTAGGGTTTTGTGTGCAGGTGGAATCGAGGAAGATGGAGAGAAATCGATGGAGAGATGGATTGGGAGAGGAGGGGGGTCGATTGGGGTTGATTTAGGGGAAGAACGAGGTCAGGCGCAAGAGGAGAAGGCGAAACATCGGTCTGGGATTCGAAAATGGGCGAGGGCAGATCGAACGGGCGGGGGCTGTTATTTATAGGGATTTAAGTGGACCCGGTCGGGTGAGTTGTCACCCGGTCGGTTGACTTCGTGGTCGAAAAGTTTGGCTGAAGAATTGCTACAGGTGAACCAGTCGGGTGAGTTGTCACCCGATCGGTTGACCGCTCCACACATTTTTCCGAGAACTCTGAGTTTCTCACCCGGTCCCTCAATCGGTCTCGCTTTTTGTCACCCGGTCGGTTGATGAATTCTGAAATTTTCCCAAGAGTTTCCCCAGGTCACCCGGTCTGCTCACCCGGTCTCATCATTCTCCACCCGGTCGGTTTATTTGGGGACAGACACGACCGATAGCTGATACATCCCAACCGATCGGGTGAGTTATCACCCGATCGGTTGGGGCCTTGTTTCCTGCAAAACCCAAAAATCGCCTAAGTTTCACGACGGGAGTTCTTCCGACTGGATTTATTTATAAAAATAGATAAAATAAAGTTAAAAAAAGTCCTAAAAAGCGGAAGTAAAAGTTTAGAACATGGGTTGCCTCCCATGAAGCGCTTTTGTTTAACGTCGTTAGCTCGACGCCCGTTGATGATGTTCATGGTGGGCGATACGGGTGATGCCCAAAATCCGGCATCTCTTCAGCTCCAGAGGTTGTGGCTATTGGTGTAGTCGGTGGCTGTAAAAAGATTTACTCGACTACCCTCCCTTTGTCGACAGGATCTGGGGGCTTCTCCCTCAAATTGGCGTCTACCGCCATCTTTTTCAGGATCCGGACCTCATCACCGGTGAGGTCCATGGGTTCTTTCCATTTTCTCCTCGTAGGAGGAGACTTAGGAAATCCGGGAGGGATCACACGTCGCGCGACCGCCTCGTTAGCAACTTCATTCTTCGGGGAGTCAACTTGCTCTCCAAGGTCCCCTAAGCTATCGGGGGGATTCCTTGAGAGCACTTCCCAGGCACTTGTTTCAACAGCTCTATCTTCTTCATTCTCCAGCATACTGGTACTCGGATCGTCCGGGGGATTTGGATGCTTCATCGACAAGCCTAAGTCAAATTCGACTCTTTCTTGGCCCACATTGAGGGAAAGCTTCCCATTCTTCACGTCTATTAACACTCCGGCGGTTTCCATAAAGGGTCGTCCAAGAATAATTGGTATATGCTTGTCTTCTGGCATGTCCATCACCACAAAGTCAACCGGTACATGTACTCCTTTCACATCGACGGGGAGGTCGTCCACTACTCCCACCGGATACTTGAGCGAACGGTCAGCAAGTTGTAATGTCATGCCGGTGGGCTCCAAGTCTCCCATCCCTATTCTCTTGTATAACGATAGGGGCACTAAGCTGACGCTCACGCCAAGATCGACGAGCACCCTTTGGATTTGCACTTCCCCAATAGAGCAAGGGATGGAGAAACTTCCGGGGTCCTTGAGCTTGGGCGGATTTGCGTGCTGAATAAGTGCGCTGCACTCCACCGTTAACACGACCTTCTCTTTTCTAGATCCCCGTGTCACCAAGTCTTTCAAGAATTTTGCATAGGAGGGGATCATCTCTATAGCTTCTAGGAATGGGATTTGAAGGCTCATATCCTTCACCATGGCAAAGAATTTGCCATACTTCTCATCGATTTTGGCCTTGGCAAGCCGTTGTGGGAAAGTCACAACATGCTTGAACACTCTTGGGTTCCCTTCCTCATCCTTCTTCTTCTCCTCTCTATGAACTCCCTCCGGAGTGGTTGGCTTTGGTGACGAAGCACCATCGTCATTTAGTTTCTCAATTGGTCGTTTCACGACCAACGATGCTTCCGGTCCTTGGGGGGGGGCTCTCTCGTAGGTATTTGCGTTCCGCTCCTCAAGACGATGGCGGACATGTTCTCATGCTCATGTGTGAGCGCCAAGGTCCGATTTACCCCCCTCGGGTTCACCTCAGGCTGTGGCGGTAAAAGATTCTGCGGTCTCTGAAGGTTAGCCACTTGCAACCCCAGCTGGGTCACCTGATCAGTGAGGACTCTTTGTCCCATCTCCAGCTTTAGATTTATTTTCTCCTGATTGGCGATGTATTGAGTCAGGAGGGACTCAACTGGAGAAATGGCCCTCTGCTGGCCGTATTGCTGCTGGGTGGGCTACGGATTCCTAGTAGCATACTGTTGATACTGCGGTGGAGGTTGTTACTGCTGAAATTGCTGCTGCTGAAACTGCTGCTGGGGCCTAGCCGGCTGATATATCTACTGTTGTTGCTGAGCCGGCTGTTGGTAAGGTGCCCGATAACTGAGGTTCGGATGATTCCGGTTGTTGGGAGAGTAGGCCGGGTTTTAGTTGGTTCGTGGTGGAAATGGCGCATTCCCCGTAGGATTGTAAAACAATGCGCTCGCCTAATCCAACGATGGTGAGATGTCACCACCGTCGAACTCTCCAAAAACTTCGGATTCTACCGCAGCAATCTGTTGTGAACTGGCGCCACCGGTGCCTACCATCAATGCGGTGATCTGGGTCGACAGCAAGTCAAACTTGCTTGACAATTTGTCGACGTCTTCCACTCTATGGATGCCCCCAGATCTTGGTGTGGCTCTCTCGTCACACCATCGTTCATTGTTGGATGCCATATTTTCCAAAATTTGCCCGGTATCTTCTTCGCTTCTCGACATGAAGGACCCTCCAGCCCGGCGTCCATGGAAGATTTTAAATCGTCCCTCAACCCATTATAAAACAGATTTATGATCTGCCACTTGGGGAGCTCATGGTGGGGACATCTTCTCTGCATCTCATTGTATCTTGTCCAAGCCTCATGCAAGGACTCGTGGCTGGCCTGGGAGAAGGAGGAGATCTCACTCCTCAGCTTCATGGTCTTCCCCGGGGGAAAGAACTTCGTCAGGAAAGCATTTGAGAGCTTCTCCCAGGTGTTGAATGTATTTGGGTCCTTCCCCCTAAGCCACAGCTTGGCTTTATCTCGCAAGGAGAAGGGGAACAGCTTCAGTCAGGTCGCCTCAGTTGTGACACCGTTTATCCGAAAGGTGTCACATTTCTCCAAGAAGGATTCTAGATGCTCATTCGGGCTCTCCATGGGTGCACCCGAAAATTGATCTTGTTGGATCCACGTCACCAAAGATGGCTTAAGCTCGAAGCTTTGGGCCGTAATAGCTGGAGGACGGATGGCGGAGGTGGACTCGATGGAAGGCATCGAGTACTCCAACAGGGACTTGTGAGGCGGGGTGTTCTCCCCCATGGCTTCAGGATCCTCTCTTCTTCGCTTCTCGGTGGCCAAACGCCTTAGGGTGGCGTTTATCTCTGGATCAACGAGGATCAAGTCGTCGAGACTTCTTGAACTCCTGTGCATGAAAAACAACAAACACCCGTGAAGCGACAAGTGGGAATGAAACAGATAAGATAAGAAATAAAAATAAAAATAAAAATAAGAAAATAAAAAGGAAAAAGAAGAATGCGAAAATTATCGCGAGGTAGGGATGAGAGCTAGACACTTGATCACTCCTTATTTTACACCTTTTTCCCGCATGTTTGCATGCCATTTAGATCGCCCAAATCATGTTTTTCACGATATATCGACGATATTGCGATGCTTTTCACGATTTGTTGTTTTTGTCGCATTTAAGGTGATTTGGCACGATTTGGAGTGATCTTGAGATGCGCTTACTCTAGACGGTCACCGACGACCTCCCCGAGGGGTATTTTGCTGTTGGAGAGGAGCGGAAGAAGAATGGACGTCGCAGGAGCGACGAGGAGGTCAAAACAAGCAGAATGGGCATTTTTTGTGTCCCACTCGGCCGAGTGGAGGAGCCACTCGGCCGACCAGCGAGACACTGCTCGGCCGACCAGAACAGACACGATTTATGTGTGCACTCGGCCGAGCACCGAAGACCACATCGGCCGAGTGAAGATATCACGTCCGCCCGAGTGGCGCCCAGACGAGGCCCTTCCAAAACATCCAAGTTACTGTTTTTTGGCCGCCTGAACTTCAGAAGACCCACTCGGCCGAGTGGATTATTACGTCCGCCCGAGTGCCTTGAAGCCATCGGCCGAGTGACGGCAACTCACTCGGCCGAGCCACCCCCGAAGTGAAGACCACTGAAGCCCCCGACTTACTGGAAAATGACAGGGTTTTCACTCGGCCGAGCGACTTTTGTCACTCGGCCGAGTGCGATGCGCTGCCTGTAGCGAAATCTGCGGAAAACAGGCTGTGCAGGGGTATTTTGGTCACAGTTTTTGGACGATTTTGAGGGCTATTTAAGCCCTGTTTTTACCCTAGTTTAGGGAGCCTCTCTCTTAGATTTTTGCAGCTTTTTAGATTAGTTTTTAGCTTTATTCTTGTGATCGGAGAAGAGACAAAGTTTGTGATTTTTGTTGGAATAATTGAAGAACTCCATTGGTTTGCATCTCTTTTCCTTAAAAATCCTATTTTTATAGCATATCTCAATATTGTGATGAATTCTATTGCTTATTTCATTGATTATTTTTGTGATCTAGCTATGAATTGTGAGTAGTCTCCACGTCTTGGGGCGTGGGGATGAACCCTACAAACCCACTTTCATATTTGTGATGAATTGGTAGAAATTGTGCTAGAATCGTTATTAGGGATTAGATTGTGATCAATTTACTACGGATGGCTAGGTATTCATATCGATTGGGATTTGCAAGAGATTGGATCCCAATTCGATAGGAAACCCTAGAAATCCGAATTGGGTTGGAATCGGATTTTCGAAGTATCGGTTTGCAAGAGATTGGACCGATACTAGGATTTCCGGTTGCAATTTCATGCCAATGCCCGTTTGCAAGAGATTGGACGGGTAGGAACTATCACAATCTAGATCGTGGACCGAGTTTGCAAGAGATTGGGCTCGGTGCGCGATTGGACGATGATGTTGATCCTAATGCTAGTTTTCCTAGGCTAGGGTTTGCAAGAGATTGGACCCAAACCTAGGATAGCTATAGACCGGCAACAGCGCGAGAGCGTGAGCTTGGTTCTACATTCAGTTGCAACTAGTTCATCCAAATTCTCATTCAAGCAATTTTGATACCAATGAACCATATTTATGAAATACGGTGAGTAGCGGGGATTCCCCATTCCCTAGACGTTCTTTATTTGATTTGATATTTCGCACATTTGTCTGACGATTGTGACAGGATCGCCAAAGGCAAATTTCTCTCTTAAGTAGCCAGGTTGATTTGGAGCAAGCACGGTCATTCGTCCTCCCTGTGTTTGATATCCCGCTCGCTGCTACACCGTGCACTTGCGGTAAAACTACAACCGTTCTTTGGGTCACATCCCGGAGCGATCAAGTTTTTGGCGCCGTTGCCGGGGAGGCGATTGCGTTTGATTCTTTCTCACCCTAGCTATTTCCTTTTTTTTAATTGTTATCATTATTTTTATTTCTTATTTCTTACCTAACCCTTCCACGGTTCTAATCATTTCTTTGAAACTCTGTTTTCTCTGTGCATGAACACGAGATCTACGGTGGACCCTGAAGCTATACTATTTGATCCCGAGATCGAACGTACAGCGCGGAGACTTAGAGCGGAAAGGAGACAAAGTCCGGAAGGGAGGTTTATGACCAAACCGGAAACTGCGGAACAATTAGCGACAAGGATGGCGAGGATAATTTCTATTCGAGATAGGCTTAGGCCTAAGACCTCTTCTACTACCTCGTCCATTGCCATGCCACAGTTGGCGGCTGACAAGAACTTCGAGCTAAAGACTGGATTAGTGGTCCTGATGCAGCAGGATCCATTTCATGGGAATGCCCATGAAAATCCTCATTACCATATACAATTGTTCTTGTCGAAGTGCGCCACATTCCAGATGACGGGGGTCTCCATCGATGCCATCAGACTGCGCATCTTCCCCTTCACGCTAAAGGACAAGGCACTCTATTGGTTGAGGACGCAAGCTGAAGGTGTTTTCACCACTTGGGATGAGTTGGCGAGCGCATTCATCGACAAGTTCTATCCGCCATCCAAGACGGTGAAGATTCAGAGCGCTCTTATGTCCTTCAAGCAAGGACCCCAAGAGACGCTCTATGAAGCTTGGGAGCGTTTTAAGGATCTACAGCATCAATGCCCGCACCACAGTATAGAAGATTGGGAGCTAGTGCATAGCTTCTACAACGGTCTCCAACCGGGGACCAAACAAATTATTGATGCCGCGGCGAATGGTGCTATCTTGTCAAAGACTCCCGAAGAAGCTACGGCCCTAATTGAGGAGATGGCCTCAAATAATCAACAATGGGGCGATGAGTGAGGACACTCTACGTCCTCCTTGAAGCCAACTAGTATTTATGAGGCGAAGGCCGTGGCGGAGCTTACGAGCAAATTTGATTCTCTCCACAAGGTAGTGGAGAGATTGGAGAAGTTTATCACGGAGCCCCAAGGAGCCCCATCCACCTCCGCACCGACCAACCAAATGTGTGATTGGCAAGACCAATCTCAAGCCATGTACGTGGGAGGAGAGCAAGGAGAAGGATCCTTGGAGCAAGTACAATATGTCGTGGGGAACCAAGGATATTGGGCCAATCCGGCCGCAAGAAATCATCCCGGATTCTCCTACGCCAACAATGAAGGAGCTTTGAACCCGCCACAACCACCACCTCAACAAGCTCGACCACCACCACCCAAACAACAAAACTATCCACCGAGGGGGCCCACTCAACAAAACTTTCAACCGAAGCAACAAGTTCCACCATATAGGCCGCCCGGATACAATCAAGGGTGGATGAATCAAAATCAAAACCCTCCACAAGCTCAACAACGATCCGACTTCGAAGCTAGAGTGGAGGCGTTCATGGTCGAGCAAAATAAAGTCAATGCTACATTGAAGGCGGGGCAAGACTCTCTTAATACCGTTGTGGCTCAAATATCGGAGCAATTGGCGTTGCTCAATAGGAACACTCAACGATTGCCGGCGCAACCCGAGCAAAACCCACGGAGCAACACCGGCCACATCAACGCCGTAGTTGCCGTTACTACTAGAGGCGGGAAGGATACCACCCCCGCCATGATTCCTACCGGGGAGCCCGTGGAGGAAAGTTCGGAGCCGGTTGAGCCGGTAGTTGAAGTTGATAAGGAGAAGGAGCCACAAGAAAAGGAGAAATCTAGAGCGGAGGAATTGATTGAGGAAAGACGCTTCATGCCACCGGTCCCTTTCCCCCAAAGACTAGCGAGAGCAAAAATGGAGAAAAGGCTAGCGAAGTTCCTCGAGTATCTAAGAGGAGTTAGCCTCAATATTCCCTTCCTCGACGCCATCGTCGAGATCCCCACTTATGCTAAATTCTTGAAGGACTTGATTTCGGGGAGAAAAAGGAAGGAGAAGATCATGCTAGCCGAGGAGGGCTCTTGGTTTACCAAGAGAGAAAAGGAGCCGGCCAAATTTAAAGATCCGGGGAGTTTTCGGATTCCTTGCACCTTGGGCGGCGTCCCTCTTCAAAAGGCGTTGGTAGATCTAGGGGCTAGTGTGAGCCTCATGCCTCTCTCCATGTTTTTAAGGCTAAACACCAGGACAAAGTTGAAACCCACCGACATGCACATTCAATTAGCCGATGGGCGAATAACAAGGCCGGTGGGGATCGCCGAAGACATACCGCTACAAGTCTCGGGTGGAATATGCTTGCCATGTGACTTCGTGATCATGGACGTTAAGGAGGAGGGAGACACTTCGTTGATACTTGGACGCCCATTCCTCGCCACCGCCGGAGTAATTGTTGACGTGCGCGAAGGGACCCTTACTTTAAACGTCGGCAACATCGAGGTGGAGCTCCACATTCCTAAGGCTATGAAGCACATGCCTTACCACGAGGAACTTGACTACATGGACCTCCTTGATGAGGTGATAGAGGAAGCGATCCCCCACTCAATTGGCGCTCTTTTTGATGAAGATTTAGAGGAAGGCCCGGATTTAGGCCATGATGAGAAGATAGATGATTCCCCCGACCTCTCCGCTGAAGATGATGAAGGCGACGCTGATGTCGCAAGGATTCGAGAGCTCTGCAAGCTCTCGAAATTGGAGTCTCCGAAGAAAGCTCCGCCGGTACGGAAACCGGCGTCAACGGTAAAGCCGTTGACCGGAGCAAATGCTAGCTTGGGGGAGCCTCCCCCCAACACTATTCGAGACGGGAGACCACCGCGGGAGAATACGACGTCGCCACGTCCCAATCCAAGCGTTCTCCCCGGAAAGTTTGATGGGTGCATCTCATATGCACCAAACATCCCACATTAATTGAAAATCATAGGGGGTCGAGCTCACGACCTTAAACGAGCGCTTGTCGGGAGGCAACCCGATGGTTTTTGCTTTATCTTTACTTTTTCTTTATTTTCGTTTTAGAAATTTTTAGTGTTTTGAGTCGTTCGCCCAAAAATTTTGTGATAACGGGTCCTATTTTTCTTGACAGGGGAGGAGATAGGTACATCCATCATGAGGAGGATGAACGGGACGACGAGGAGCGCCCCAAGAAGGCGCTCGACGCTTAGGAGGAAGATGGAATCGACTGGAGGAAGAAAGACGGAGTTTAGAGCCCAAACGAAGACAAACAGCAGAACACAAGGCTCACTCGGCCGAGTATACTAGTCACACGGCCGAGTACAAAAGTTCGTCCGGCCGAGCCGCTCACGAACGAGGGAAGTCTGCTGTACCCAACTCTCTGTTTATTTTCCTGATTTCAATATAACTGCTACTCGGCCGAGTATATATATTCACTCGGCCGAGTAAAACGGATACCCTCCTAGGGCGAGTCATGCCGAGTAGCTTGAGTCACTCGGCTGAATGGACTTACTCCACTCGGCCGAAGCTGGAAAAGCCACTCGGCCGAAGCGATAGCGGGGAGGAAATTTTCATTGGCCTCGCCCGGCCGAGTGACCACGTCACTCGGCCGAGTCGTAACTTTTTTTAATATAAGGGCGAGGGGGGGGGCACATTTTTCGAAAACGCAAAATCCCCAAAACCGCCCGCGACCCTTCGTTTCCCTCGCCCGATAGCCCTCGCTCGCACCTCACTCACCCGTCCCACTCGCCCGTGCCGCCGCTCGGCCCGCCACCACCGGCCGACCACCGCCGCGACTCGCCCGAGTCGCCGCCGGCGGCAGCTGCTCCGGCCACCTCCGGTATCACCCATATTGCCCGTTTTCTCCTCTTTTCGAGTATTTCTTGAGGATCCATGTGCTAAACGCCCCCCTAACCCAAATCAATTCCTATATCTATCTATTATACCCCTAATGCTCCATACATTTTGATTATTACTCACCGATATCACCATTTCATGCGCAGGTTGCTTTTTGGAGCTTAGGGGAGCCCAGGGGAGCTTCTCGGGACTGATTTGAGCTTCGTGGAGGCACGGACTTCGCACGCTTCCATTACTGAGCACTCGCGGCGTGTCTGGGTATACTCCTTCCACTCTTTTACGCACACTGCACTTTGCACGTTCTTCGGCACGCGCTCGGGGCCGATATGCCGCCCCGGACACGGCCGCGGACGAGGAGACCTTCCGCCAAGCGGAAGCGGTCGGATGATGCCGGCCCCTCCCACGAGGTGGAAGAGTCTCCTCCTCCTTCTCCCACACACGCCGTCCACCCAGCACAGCCTGCAGGCCCCGCACACCCCGCACAGCCTGCAGTGCACCCACAGCCCGCGCAGCCTCTCCATGCCGCTCCACAGCCACCACCACCGGCTCCACTGGTCGGGCCGCTGGGGATCACGTTCCGAAACGACGCACACCGCGTCTCTTTCGAGCGTATATCCCAGCGCTCGATCGTACCCTCCAGGTTTGCACACCTCGCTGACCTAGGACGCCTGGGGGTACTTGAGGGGATGCTCACGTTGTACGACAACGTGTGCTGGCGAGATTTTCTGCAGGTGTCGGTGGATACTTTTACCCGCCCGACACTTGAGGTTTTGAGTTCGATCGCCCGGACCGACGAGGGATGCTCATTTCGGTTCATGGATCGAGAGTGCCAGGTCACTCTCGATATGATGAGAGCGTTTTTCTCGTGGCCCGCTGTCCCCGGAGCCGATCGCGGTTACGCCCCTACCCATATCCCCCCACCCTCCTTTGACACCGGTGCCTTCTGGGCACGTATCACGGGTCTCCACGCTGCCTTTGACCCTAGTAGGGCCAAGGCCTTGGCCATTGTCCACCCCTGCCTCCGTATTGCTCAGCGCCTTATGGCGACGACATTTTTGGCCAGATATGAGCCGGGCACGATGTCTACGCCAGAGCTTTACATGCTCTACGCGATGACACGTCCCAGAGCTCTATCTAGGGATGGAGATGAGCTTGTCCCCGCCGTCGTGATCGATATCGCGGCATGGTTTTTAGACCGCATCATTGTATCGGTGGGCGCTCGCTCACCGATATGCTGCGGCGGCCTGATCACCTTGCTTGCTCTTATGACCGGCGAGGACTTCCCCGACGACTTGCGACGCGTCCCGGGCCCCACTTCTTTGTCGATCGATGTTATGGCCCGGATGAAGATGCTTCGTCTGCATGGTGAGCGTCACTGGGTCTGGTTGCACGGCCCTTTCGGTGCCGATTACATGATTCTGCCGAGCCCTGCTCAGACCCAGATTGCACCAGCCCACGTTGACTGGCTCCTTGCGATGGATGTCCTCATCCCCGCTGCTTACGTACTCGAGGCCGAGGAGGCCGAGCAGGCCCACGCTACCCCTGTAGACCCTGTAGCCCCTGCCGAGCCTGCTGCCGTGCCTGTTGACCCTGTGGCCCCTCAGCCCATCCCAGATGTTTCCGCCGCTCCTGACACCGCTGTCGGTGTCGGGAGTACCTT
The DNA here is from genome assembly GCA_030789695.1 of Scilla litardierei. Classification (NCBI taxonomy): domain Eukaryota; kingdom Viridiplantae; phylum Streptophyta; class Magnoliopsida; order Asparagales; family Asparagaceae; genus Scilla; species Scilla litardierei. The sequence goes on from CM061141.1 coordinate 138,627,575, forward strand.
AGCTGAGCCCACTTCCACCACCTCCACCACTTCCGAGGCTGTCACCACCACTCCCACCGCCACCACCGGCCCTCTGTCCGTTGAGCCTCTTTGCTCTGCACTCCCCGAGCGCCCGCTGACCTTTGTTGAGAGTGGAGAGCCCTCGTTTGCCGCGGTCGTGGAGACCATGGCTAGCATGATCTCTGCTGGGGTTGCGCCTTTTGGTCCACACACTTCCCCCCCAGCGGTAGTCACCTCTGTCTCCACCCCTGCTGTATTTTCCGAGAGTGTCGTGGCGTCTGTCCACACTTCTGTGCCGTCGACCTCTCTGGCCGCCTCGCTATCACTTTTGCACTCTTCTTTCGCTGCTGCTGCCTCCACTTCTCACCGCCCGCCCCGGCCTCACACTGAGGCCAGGACCACCTTTGCCGGCGCAGCACCTTTTGTACCCTTTCCCGCTGAGCCCGTCACATACGCGACCCGAGTCCGCCAGCCCAGACCTGCCCAGCCCCGCCAGGTGCGTCCCTCTGCACCACCTCCCCCTGACACAGTACTTCAGAGCATTCGTGCTCTAGAGGGGGCGGTGAGTGGTCTCAGAGGCGACCTTCGGACCCTGTCCGCCACCGTCTCTGCGATGGATGGCCGCTTCGAGCTGCTACCGCAGATCCATTACTGTCTCACCCAGGTTCTGGAGCGTCTCCCGCGCGTACCCCCACCCACCCAGCAGGTTCCCGCCCACACTTCCACACCCACTCAGCCTGCTGCCACTCCCACACCCACCCCCGCTCAGCAGCCTGTCCAGCCAGCACCACCCTCACGACCTCCGCCTCAGGACGGAGACGGCGTAGCACCGCCTTCTTAGGCACTCTTGATGCCATCGTTTCTTCTTGCCGTTGTGCTGCCCGTTTCTGCTGGGTCCTGTTGCACTTTTGTCCACCCCCTCCCCTCACTTATTTTGGGATTCTATTTTCGATCATATCTATTTGTGCATATCATATCATATCATATCTATTTGGGATTCTATTTTTGATCATATCCTTATATATCTTTTTTGGGAGAGAGGGAGAGTTTTTGGTGCCACGTATATATCTGTATCACTCCTATCTGTGCATGCATCATGTCCGCATCATATTTTCATTTCTTTATTTTTCTTTTCATTTTCATTTTTTCCATGCATGCATCCTCACTTGCCCCTCACATTTCTTGTCTCTCGGTGTGCCACACTTTGCACATTGAGGACACTGTGCCATTTAGCTTGGGGGGGTGAGTTCTCACGTTCTTTTTGATTTACCACCTTTACTTTTAGTTTTTCACGCCATTTTTTCACTTTTGCACTCATTTTCACCACTTTTTCTTCTATTTTACCATGCATCACGTTTTTCTTATTTTTCTGTGTGCTGCATTGTAAATAGTCCTATTTTCCCTTTATCTTTATTTCTTTTTTCATCTCATGCTAGAGATGACTTTTCTGTGATGATGATGGCGTTGGATTTAGCTTACTCTATATGCATGCTATATTTGTCGTGTCTTAGATTTTATCTCTGATATCATATGCTATGACTTGCCTTGCATCTAGAGATAGTAACCCACACTTTTGCCACATGAAAATGGATGAAATTTTATTACTAGCTGAGTCTGAATATTCATATGTATGCTATCACAGAAAACACACCAAGATTCACGCATTGAATGCCTATATCTGGAGTACTGATTTTCTTTTCCTATATCACTTCTATATGCATGAATTGTACACTTCACTTCAGGATGATTGAATGATGTTAGCTATGATGAATCTGGATTAGTTAGCTTTTTTGTGATCGAAACTGAGTAGATTAGATTACCCTGCTGAAGTTGTCGTGCATGTCTTATAGAGTGAACTGAGAGTATATCTATTTCTTTCTCCACAAATCTTGAACATTATTTCTCTACTTTTAAAATCATTGGTAAATCTCCCCTTAGTGATTCTATTATATGGCATTTCCCCCGCTACTAATTCCTAGCTCCAAATCTCTATTGTCTAAAAAAATAAATAAAAGAGAGGAAAACATTCTTGTATATCATTATCTCTCTCTGAGTTGGGATCGTTGTGTATATATGCTATATCAAAAGAAAAAGAAAAAAAAAGAAAAAAAAAGAGAAAAGAGGAAAAATCCTCAATAAAAGATCCCATCTCACTTTCTTTCTTTTTTCTTTCTTCTTATTACTTTTGGAGCTATACAAAAATGGGGATGTAAATATTTTTTATGCCACCATGCTTATAGATAAGCTTGGGGGAGGGGATCCATTGATGTGTGAGAGAGTGACTACTAGACGTTGCACGACGACCTAGGCTAAGTAATATTCTATACTCAATGAGATTGTTTTTAGCTTTACGAAATCCAGGAATCTAAGCCTAGCGTTCATCTCATGAAATCCATACTTTTCTATTCTCTCTATTCTATAGCGTGATACTCTTATACTCCGGATAGAAAGCATTCAATTGAAAAGTGTGTGATCTGTGATTTGTATACCGCTTTAAATGTTTCAGACGATGCTAATTCTAAAATTATTCCGTTTTTCATGATTATATCGTTGTTCGTGGGTTTTCTATTTCTATTTGCACTATTATACTATGATATCAAAATAAAATTCTCTGACATGTATTTTTCATTCAGTGCATGCTATATGAGTAAAGTGGAACCCACGTCCTGAGAAAACATTCTAGCAACCTACCTCTTCGCTTCTTTCTTTCTACTTTATTTTATTTCGTTTTCATTCTTCTTCGTTTTTCATTTTTTTCTTTTCGCCGTTTTCGATTTTCGAATCCACCAGGTTCGCCTTTTACTTATCTTCCTCGAGGACGAGTAAGAGGCAAGCTTGGGGGATTTTGATCACTCCTTATTTTACACCTTTTTCCCGCATGTTTGCATGCCATTTAGATCGCCCAAATCATGTTTTTCACGATATATCGACGATATTGCGATGCTTTTCACGATTTGTTGTTTTTGTCGCATTTCAGGTGATTTGGTGCGATTTGGAGTGATCTTGAGATGCGCTTACTCTAGACGGTCACCGACGACCTCCCCGAGGGGTATTTTGCTGTTGGAGAGGAGCGGAAGAAGAATGGACGTCGCAGGAGCGACGAGGAGGTCAAAACAAGCAGAATGGGCATTTTTTGTGTCCCACTCGGCCGAGTGGAGGAGCCACTCGGCCGACCAGCGAGACACTGCTCGGTCGACCAGAACAGACACGATTTATGTGTGCACTCGGCCGAGCACCGAAGACCACATCGGCCGAGTGAAGATATCACGTCCGCCCGAGTGGCGCCCAGACGAGGCCCTTCCAAAACATCCAAGTTACTGTTTTTTGGCCGCCTGAACTTCAGAAGACCCACTCGGCCGAGTGGATTATTACGTCCGCCCGAGTGCCTTGAAGCCATCGGCCGAGTGACGGCAACTCACTCGGCCGAGCCACCCCCGAAGTGAAGACCCCTGAAGCCCCCGACTTACTGGAAAATGACAGGGGTTTTCACTCGGCCGAGCGACTTTTGTCACTCGGCCGAGTGCGATGCGCTGCCTGTAGCGAAATCTGCGGAAAACAGGCTGTGCAGGGGTATTTTGGTCACAGTTTTTGGACGATTTTGAGGGCTATTTAAGCCCTGTTTTTACCCTAGTTTAGGGAGCCTCTCTCTTAGATTTTTGCAGCTTTTTAGATTAGTTTTTAGCTTTATTCTTGTGATTGGAGAAGAGACAAAGTTTGTGATTTTTGTTGGAATAATTGAAGAACTCCATTGGTTTGCATCTCTTTTCCTTAAAAATCCTATTTTTATAGCATATCTCAATATTGTGATGAATTCTATTGCTTATTTCATTGATTATTTTTGTGATCTAGCTATGAATTGTGAGTAGTCTCCACGTCTTGGGGCGTGGGGATGAACCCTACAAACCCACTTTCATATTTGTGATGAATTGGTAGAAATTGTGCTAGAATCGTTATTAGGGATTAGATTGTGATCAATTTACTACGGATGGCTAGGTATTCATATCGATTGGGATTTGCAAGAGATTGGATCCCAATTCGATAGGAAACCCTAGAAATCCGAATTGGGTTGGAATCGGATTTTCGAAGTATCGGTTTGCAAGAGATTGGACCGATACTAGGATTTCCGGTTGCAATTCCGTGCCAATGCCCGTTTGCAAAAGATTGGACGGGTAGGAACTATCACAATCTAGATCGTGGACCGAGTTTGCAAGAGATTGGGCTCGGTGCGCGATTGGACGATGATGTTGATCCTAATGCTAGTTTTCCTAGGCTAGGGTTTGCAAGAGATTGGACCCAAACCTAGGATAGCTATAGACCGGCAACAGCGCGAGAGCGTGAGCTTGGTTCTACATTCAGTTGCAACTAGTTCATCCAAATTCTCATTCAAGCAATTTTGATACCAATGAACCACATTTATGAAATACGGTGAGTAGCGGGGATTCCCCATTCCCTAGACGTTCTTTATTTGATTTGATATTTCGCACATTTGTCTGACGATTGTGACAGGATCGCCAAAGGCAAATTTCTCTCTTAAGTAGCCAGGTTGATTTGGAGCAAGCACGGTCATTCGTCCTCCCTGTGTTTGATATCCCGCTCGCTGCTACACCGTGCACTTGCGGTAAAACTACAACCGTTCTTTGGGTCACATCCCGGAGCGATCAACACTAGGGTTCATGAGATCCTAAAATAACAAGCACGTTGCCTCCCCGGCAACGGCGCCATAAACTTGACCGGTGCCCCGCGCCGCTCTTGCGCGTCGGATGTGTGCAATGATGCGAACAGGGGCGTGGGAAATCTAAATATTTGTAACCGCAAGCGCACGGTGTTGTAGTGTGGCTTGGGGGTCGAACACAGGGAGGCGAGGATGTGCTTGTGTCAAAGAGGGTCAAAATCACCCCATGGGCGAGCTAGCCCAGATCGAATGATGGGTTGTCACAGTAAAGGAATGCAAGGTATAGACAATATGAAGGAAAACCCCGGGACTTTGGTTTCGACCCCAACGAGCGACTCTCACCGATACGGCCTACGGGTAGGATGGCTATCGGAATTAGGGTCTAATGGTGAGACGTTGCCTCTGAAAGTGGTACCGGCATCCCATGGGCCCGATATTCTGGTCGGTGCCCAGGATGATACGCCGGACTTCCCGGGTTCGATCAGTGGGCACTCCCGTGTCCATTAACACTGATCGACTCCGGGAGCACTAAGCTCGCAACGATAACTCCCAACGTCTCATCCTGCTGCTCCCGTGCGCTAGGATTCGACGTCTACGCTAAGGGCGTGAGCTATGGCTAGGGAGTCAACCGCCAAGTTTATTCCCCCTTGGCCCGACGGTCAAAGGCGGTCTTTTTCCCGTTGATGACAATAAAACACCACGCGTAACCGTTAGATTCCTAATCCCTATCGATTTCCTAACCCTATGGACGCATCGGGAAGATCCCCCGAAGGGGTTTCCGCCAAAATCCCAGATTTGGGAACTACTCACAAATATTCATTAAAAGGGATCTAAACGAAAATGAACCGTCAAAATCATAATCAGACAATAGAAATGCAATGGTAGTAAAGCAATTAAGATAATACTAAAGTTTTACAAAGATCCGAAAACTTACAAAGACTGGAAAATTAGAGCCGTCACAAAATGAAGAAAACAGTAAAAAATAACCAACTCCCGAATCTGGGAAACCTAGGTTTCTATTTATAGAAAACAACATCACCCGATCGGTTGACAAGTCAACCGGTCGGGTGAGCTGCTTCACAAAATTACAGCACAAAGCGGGGTTTCACCCGGTCAGTATGAACCGGTCGGTTGGAACTTGGTGCGGTCGGTTGGATCTTCGTGCCGACCGGTTGGATCTTGGTGCGGACCGGTTGAAGAGCCCAGTTGGATATTCGAGTTTGGGCTGTTGAAATTCAGCTACAGGTGAACCGATCGGGTGAAGGTCACCCGATCGGTTGGCAATCAGCTTCGAATTTCCAGAGACTTTGAGCTTTTGACCCGGTCACTGAACCGACCGGGTGACTTCTCGTGAGCTCCAAGCTGCGCCCGGGTGGTGCACGCGTGCATCACCCGATCGGTTGGTGATGACCAACCGACCGGGTGAAGGGCTGAAAGATGCAATCTTCGTCGTTTGACCCCCTGGATCACGCGTGACTCCTCCTGTTTCTCCGGGGACACATGATATCATCGTTTTATGCCCCAAATACCAGTAATCTCCTGCAAAACACGGAAAACACGAAAAAGTGAAAGAAAACAAGAAAACACAAGAAAACACGAGAAAATGAATAAAAGACGGCGGTAAAATACGGAAAAACACGGAAGAAAACGTGCGTAAATATATGAAATATAAACGCAAGTCATATATATATATGTATACATGTATATACATATATATATATATATGTATATACATATATATGTATGTATATAAATGAAGTCCATGTTTCACGGAGGGGGCGATCAGGCAAACGGAAACCCTACTTTGGGTGCTGGCGGCTTGGATAATGGTGGAGGCGGTACAAGTCTTTCTGACGGCAACGGGGGTGAAGGTTGCAGCTTCTCGGATCATGGCGAAGCCAGGAAGGCCTCAGATTCGGAACGGCGTAAGAATGAAACCGGCAAGAAGATCACTGAGGATAGTCTATCAGGGCAAGGAGGCTCTCTTGGGCACGCGATCAACCATGGCGAGGGGGAATGGTGAACTGTCACGAAGAGACGAAATCTTCAAGGTCCTGGGCATGGTTTGATAGGTGGAGGTCGGGTACCCGCTCGCGGTGGGGGAAGCAGAGGTAATTTCATTGAAGGGGGTGGTTCAATGGTAGAATTCCCACAGATGGGGACGTCCTCAGATGACGCCTAGAGACGTTAATGGGGGCGTTCATGCTAAAGCTGGGCAAGAGTTCAAGGGAGAGGTAAGAATCCCTGTAAGGCCAAAGTTTTCACTATCAATTAACACATCTGGGACTAAGCCTGCTTGGGCTGATGTCTGTGCTAATCGAAGAACTTATGATGAGGCAAGAACAATGACATTTATTCCTCCTTTAATTAAAGATGATGGTATAAAAGTGGGGAGAGTTAGAGGATCACTGGTTGAAAAGGGGGCTGACAATTGGAAAAACACTCTGGTGGGCTCTGTTTTGAGAGATGTCCCCTATTATGGTCAACTAAGGGCATGTGTTTATAGATTATGGAGACTGAAGAAGGGAGTTCACATTTATTGTAGGGACAATGGATTCTTTTATTTCAGGTTTGAATGTACGGATGAATGTGAGAAAATACTATATGGAGGTCCTTGGCTTTTTGATGGTCGGTTGACAGTCTTGCAAAGATGGAGTCCTACATTGCAATATGATCGAGACATGTTGGCCACTGTGCCTGTCTGGGTCCAGTTTTATGGGTTACCGCTAAGTATGTGGACACTGGATATCTACAACATTCTTAGCTCGTTTGTGGGTATTCCCTTATGCCTTGGTCGTGCTATGGCGAGGTTGGAGAGATTAACTTATGTCAGATGTTTAGTGGAGGTCGATGCAAAGGATCCTTTGCCAAGGACAGTACGGCTAGAAATGGATGATGGGACTATCATTAATATTGACACTAAATTTGAAGGAGAGCCGCCGAGGTGCAGTCACTGTGTATGCTTTGGGCATGATGACTCCCAATGCCCAGACTTGAAGGAGCTCGCTTCAATCCAAAAAACATGGGAACAGAGAAGGAATGCAATGAACAGAAGGGGGATGCACAAGTTCCGCAGATACCTGTTTATACAGCATCCGCCTCAAATATTTCTGTAGATGCCTCTGAAACAACAAATCCTACCACACACCAAGGAGCTAGCCAGGTTAGTGATGGTGCGAACCCTATTTCACAAGGAGATTCTAGTCCTGAGGTGTCTGGAATTAATTATGGGGGAATGCAAGACCAAGTACATGAGAAACAGGAATCAAACATCATTTTGGAGATGCGACTGAATCAAAAATCAACCGATCATAAGAGAACACAGCAACATTATGGGGTTGACCTGGGTGCGGATACAACCATGGAAAGGCAGGATAGCAGTCCAATTCGTGCGGCTACTATTGAGACTGAATACTCCAGCTTGATTCAGGAAGTCACAGCTACGCCTACCACAGAACCAGGAGCAGACCCCCCAGTATTTTGAGTGTTGTTAATCCTGAATGTGAGAAAGAATTTGAGGATCTGCAGGGTTTGGGGTCAAATGCAGCCGGAGTGTTGAGCAAGAGGTTGAATACTAATGTGAACCTTGTGGCAATGGGAGGAGGCGTAAGGAAGAGTTCACGACTCAAGGAGGTGGCATCGGGTAAGCCAAAACAGACCTTTAATTAATGAGTATCTTTATCTGGAATACAAGGGGTCTCAATAACCCCATAAAAAGAAGAGACTTACGTGATAGACTGAAGGTATTAAAGCCATCTGTCGTTATCCTTCTTAAGACTAAACTGAAGGAAGGAGTAGGGAAATGGAGATCGTGTTTTCCCAAAAATTGGAGCGTTTTTAATAATTTTTCGACGCAACCTGGTGGGCGTATTTTGATGGGTCTGGATGAATCTATCTGCCATGCGGCTCTTCTCAAGGTCTCTAGCCAGCACATTACACTATGTTGCATTAATGTTGGAGGACTTTCTGTTGTAATCACGGGGGTGTATGGGTCTAACTTAAGGAGTGAGCGTAATCTCATATGGGAGTTAAAGGATGCTGATGCGGCCCTGTGTGTAGGTGAGGCATGGCTCCTGGGGGTGACTTCAACTGTATCCGATATCTAAAGGAGAAGAAAGGGGGCCGGTGATGTGATCTCAGTGTTCTTGATGAATTTAGCAGTTGCTTAATCAAATGCGCTCTTGGTGATATTAAATGTATTGGACTGTCTATGAGTTGCTGCAATCGGAGGATTGGAGGTGGTAGAATTGTAGCAAGGCTAGACATGATGCTTTGTAATTCACGTTGGCTAGATTTGCTTCCTGATTCCTTTGTAGAGTACATGGACCTTCTAACTAGTGACCACTCTCCTATGCTGATTAACACGCTTTCCAAGGTACAATCTTATCCAAAGCCATTCAAATTTTTTAATTCGTGGACTAACTGGTCGGGATATAGAGAGCTTTTGGATGTATCTTGGGGCAGCCAAGTTGAAGGTTCTGCCATGCACATGATTTATATCAAATTACATAATTTGAAGAATGAACTCTGAGGCTGGGCAAAAAAGCAGGGTTATATGCAGGACATTACGTCTTGCAAAGACAAACTAATGGAGGTTAGGCGTCTTCCTAGTTTATATTCGGATATTACTATGCAAGCGCGAGAACAGGAGCTGGCTTCTAATCTAGCTAAATATATTAGTTACAAGGAGGATATGCTACGCCAAAAGAGCAGGCAGAATTAGCTTGGTCTGGGTGACACAAACTCCAAGTTCGTCTACACTTCTATGAAAGCCAGGCAAAGTCACAACAATTTGGGCCACTTAGTGGATTGTGCGAGAAATCGCAATGCTTCATATGAGGAACTCAGAACCAGTGCTCCTGCTTTTTATAAAGCTCTTTATACCCAAACAGACTACTGGAATGTTTTTCCAAAGCTTGTCGCAAAGCGCATTCTTACACCTGAGGTTGTTATCTGGGTGGAGCGTGGGATCTCTAGGGGGAGGTTATGGAAGCAGTCTTTCAAATAGGGGTGGATAAATCCCCTCGGTCGGATGGTTTCAATGGTTATTTTTACCAGCATGAATGGAGCACGATAGGTAATGATGTCACTGATGCTACCCTTTCTTTCTTTCATTCAGGCTCCCTTATGCATCCTCTAAATCATACAAATCTCACTTTGGTTCCTAAAAAATCAGCTGCTTCTAGCCTTAGTGATTACAGACTCATAGCCTGTTGCAATGTGCTTTATAAGGTTATTAGCAAAATTATTTGTAACAGACTTAAAATGGTTATTCATGAGCTTATCTTCCCCCTAACCAATCTGCATTCTTAAAAGGAAGATTACTTTCAGATTGCACTTTGCTAGCACATGAACAAATTTGAGGCTACAGCAACCCAATGGGTGCCAGAGCTTGTCTCAAACTTGATTTAAGGAAGGCTTTTGACAGCGTCAATCGTGAATTCATCTATTATATTCTCCACCGTATGGGATTTAACAGGACATTTATATCTTGGATTAAAGAATGCATTTCGACTTCGACCTTTTCTGTAATTGTTAATGGTTCACCTGCTGCTACTTTGAAGGCAACAGAGGCATCATACAAGGTGATCCTCTCTCCCCATACCTCTTCGTTATCACTATGGAGGCGTTCTTATTACTTGTTGAAAAATCTCTGGCAACACGTAGAATCCACCCCCTGAGACAGTCTGGTGCCATATCACATCTGTTGTTTGCAGATGATTTACTCCTTTTCTGTCGGGCTAATAAGCATACCTTCCATGGCTTAAAATCCTTACTAGAAGAATTTACTAATTTGATCGGTTTGGATATAATTTGGAATAAAAGCATATCCATATTTAGTAAAGACGCTAAGAATCCAGATGTGCTAGCTAATCTGCTTGGGATTAGCCTTGGTAACTCTATTACCACATACCTTGGTCTGCCCCTATCGACCAGGTATCCAAAACCTTCTATGTATAATAGGCTGATTGACAAATGCAAGAAACAGATTATGGGATGGGTCGTCTTCCATGTTATCAATATCTGGTCAGATAGAGCTGGTTAGATCTGTCATTTATGGCATGATTACATTTTGGATGCAGGTTTACCGTATACCCAAATCTATACTACGAGCTGTTACATCTATATGCAGGAAATTTATCTGGGGTTCATCTCGTATTTCAGCTTGGAACGATATATGTACCCCAAAAGAGGAGGGGGGAGTGGGCTTACGGCTCCTATCTAACCTAAACCATGCAGCGGGGGTACGGCTCACATGGCGAATGCTATCTACCGAGGGCCTTTGGGCAACTTACATGTGTAATAATTACAGGGATTCAACAAGTTTTTTTGCTGCGACAGGAAAAGCAACGCATTCCGAAACCTGGAAATTCATCTTGCATTGTCGTCAATTTTCTAAGCGTCATATAAAGAGACAGGTTCGGGATGGTACCTCTACCTTATTTTGGATAGACAACTGGTTACCGTGTGGACCTCTAATTGATTTGCATGATGTTCCGATGGATGTACGTAACAAGAAGGTAGCGGAATTTTGAACAAGTACCGGCTGGATTGAAGACCCCAGCACCAACATCATCCGGCCTATGTTGAATCATTTTCGGCTGTCCCCTGGTCCTGATGCGTGGACATGGGTGCCCAGTGCAATTTCAAATTCTCGGAAGCTTGGGAGGCTGTCAGATACAGGAATTCGAAATTCAAATACTCCAAATTGATTTGGCACCGAAATAAAGTCCCAGAAATGGCACTGTGTTTACTCCGAGCTCTACAAAGCAAGCTGCTAACCCGTGATATAATGGACAAATGGGGTATTCATGCTGATAAACATTGCGTTTTTTGCGAGACAGGGGAATCCGAAAATATAAATCACATTTACTTCGAATGTGATTACACAAACTATATTCTTCGAAGGATCCTCCTTAAATTGGGTGTATCAGACCCCATTATACCCCAGCTGCATAAGGTTGGAGACTAGTTTTTACTACATTTTACTGCTAAAGTTACAGCTAGTGTGCTGGCAAAGACTGTTCTGGCGGCAATTGTTTGGCATGCCTGGAAGGAAAGGAATAGAAGAATCTTTGAGGGAACCAACAAACCAAAGACTGCTCTATTTAAACACATAGCAGCTGACATCAGAATAATCCTAAGAGATCAAGATGCGGCCACTCCTCATGCCAGGCGAGCTACGGAGAAGTGGGACTTTAGAGATGTAGGATAGTTTTACCTCTTGATAAATTTGATGCGAAGGAGGACATGTTAGTAGAGGGTGACGGCGCTTGTGCCCTCTTCCCTCTCTAACATAACCAGCCTTCACAATGCTCCAAATTGTATTCTTTGTACAATTTTTAATTTTAATAAAGATACACACTAACTTTTCAAAAATAAAAAATAATATAAATATACATGTGTATATATATACACACATACATACATATATACATACATACATACATACATACATACATACATACATATATATATATATACACACACACACACACATATATACATATATTGTATGTATGTGTGTATATATATATATACACTAGTCATTACCCGTACCTATAGGGCACGATTTATTTAATGGCTGAGTTTTTCTCCCCCACAAATTTCAAGTTCCCCCAATTTTCAAGTTTTCCCACAAAATTTCAAGTTTTTCCCCCAAAATTTAAGTCCCCCCAAAATTGGCATTACCACCTAGGACAAACTTGCCACGTAGGACAAAGCTTTGTCCTAGTAGGATAAGATTCAAAATCTTCATAGAGCTGGAAAAAAATGGCCGGAAAGGGTGAGAATAAAAAGTGTGGGTGTGTGTGTGGGGAGGGTCCATAGGCAAAAATACAAAAACCGGGGTTGTATGTGCAAAATTCCCCACCTCCTATTTTATCCCTCAAAATCTCATCTCTTATATTTTCTCTTATCCAATTTCCCTGTTTTATATATTAGATATCCAAATTCTCTTATCCAATTTCTCATGTCCAAATTCTCTTATCAATTTCTCTTGATAACGTCCGTCTTTTATATAATAGATATCTCTTATCCAATTTCTCTTGTCCAATATCTCTTATCCAATTTCTCTTGATAACATCTCTCGTTTGTAATATAGATATCTCTTATCCAATTTCTCTTGATAACATCACTCTTATCCAATTTCTATTGTCCAATATCTCTTATTCAATTTCTCTTGATAACATCCCACTTTTATAATATAGATATCTCTTATCCAATTTATTTTGTCCAATATCTCTAATCCAATTTCTCTTGATAGCATCCCTCTTTTATAATATAGATATCTCTTATCCAATTTCTCATGTCCAATATCTCTTATCCAATTTCTCTTGATAACATCCCTCTTTTATAATATAGATATCTCTTATCCAATTTCTCTTGTCCAATATCTCTTATCCAATTTCTCTTGATAACATCCCTCTTTTATAATATAGATGTACTAGTCATTACCCGTGCCCATAGGGCACGGTTTATTTAATGGCTGAGTTTTTCTCCCCCACAAATTTCAAGTTCCCCCAAATTTCAAGTTTTCCCAAAAAAATTTCAAGTTTCCCCCCAAATTTAAGCTTTCCCCCAATTTAAGTCCCCCCCCAAAATTGTCATTACCACCAAGGACAAACATGCCACGTAGGACAAAGCTTTGTCCTAGTAGGATAAGATTCAAAATCTTCATAGAACTGGAAAAAAAATGGCCGGAAGGGGTGAGAATAAAAAGTGTGGGTGTGTGTGGGGAGGGTCCATAGGCAAAAATACAAAACCCAGGGTTGTATGTGCAAAATTCCTCACCTCCTCTTTTATCCCTCAAAATCTCATCTCTTATATTTTCTCTTATTCAATTTCCCTATTTTATATAATAGATATCCAAATTATCTTATCCAATTTCTCATGTCCAAATTCTCTTATCAATTTCTCTTGATAACATCCGTCTTTTATATAATAGATATCCCTTATCCAATTTCTCTTGTCCAATATCTCTTATCCAATTTCTCTTGATAACATCTCTCATTTGTAATATAGATATCTCTTATCCAATTTCTCTTGATAACATCACTCTTATCCAATTTCTATTGTCCAATATCTCTTATTCAATTTCTCTTGATAACATCCCTCTTTTATAATATAGATATCTCTTATCCAATTTATCTTGTCCAATATCTCTAATCCAATTTCTCTTGATAACATCCCTCTTTTATAATATAGATATCTCTTATCCAATTTCTCATGTCCAATATCTCTTATCCAATTTCTCTTGATAACATCCCTCTTTTATAATATGGATATCTCTTATAAAATTCCTCTTTTCCAATATCTCTTATCCAATTTCTCTTGATAACATCCCTCTTTTATAATATAGATATCTCTTATCCAATCTCTCTTGATAACATCTCTCTCTTATAATATAGATATCTCTTATCCAATTTCTCTTGTCCAATATCTCTTATCCAATTTCTCTTGATAACATCCCTCTTTAATAATATAGATATCTCTTATCCAATTTCTCTTTTCCAATATCTCGTATCCAATTTCTCTTGATAACATCCCTCTTTTATAATATAGATATCTCTTATCCAATTTCTCTTTTCCAATATCTCTTATCCAATTTCTCTTGATAACATCCCTCTTTTATAATATAGATATCTCTTATCCAATTTCTCTTTTCCAATATCGCTTATCCAATTTCTCTTGATAACATCCCTCTTTTATAATATAGATATCTCGTATCCCATTTCTCTTGATAACATCCCTCTCTTATAATATAGATATCTCTTATCCAATTTCTCTTGTCCAATATCTCTTATCCAATTTCTCTTGATAACAACCCTCTTTTATAATATAGATATCTCTTATCCAATTTCTCTTTTCCAATATCTCTTATCCAATTTCTCTTGATAACATCCCTCTTTTATAATATAGATATCTCTTATCCAATTTCTCATGTCCAATATCTCTTATCCAATTTCTCTTGATAACCTCCCTCTTTTATAATATAGATATCTCTTATCCAATTTCTCTTGATAACATCCCTCTATTATAATATAGATATCTCTTATCCAATTTCTCTTGTCCAATATCTCTTTATCCAATTTCTCTTGATAACATCCCTCTTTTATAATATAGATATCTCTTATCCAATTTTTCTTTTCCAATATCTCTTATCCAATTTCTCTTGATAACATCCCTCTTTTATAATATAGATATGTCTTATCCAATTTCTCTTGTCCAATATCTCTCATCCAATTTCTCTTGATAACATCCCTCTTTTATAATATAGATATCTCTTATCTAATTTCTCATGTCCAATATCTCTTATCCAATTTCTCTTGATAACATCCCTCTTTTATAATATAGATATCTCTTATCCAATTTCTCTTGATAACATCCCTCTCTTATAATATAGATATCTCTTATCCAATTTCTCTTGTCCAATATCTCTTATCCAATTTCTCTTGATAACATCCCTCTTTTATAATATAGATATCTCTTATTCAATTTCTCATGTCCAATATCTCTTATCCAATTTCTCTTGATAACATCCCTCTCTTATAATATAGATATCTCTTATCCAATTTCTCTTGTCGAATATCTCTTATCCAATTTCTCTTGATAACAACCCTCTTTTATAATATAGATATCTCTTATCCAATTTCTCTTTTCCAATATCTCTTATCCAATTTCTCTTGATAACATCCCTCTTTTATAATATAGATATCTCGTATCCAATTTCTCTTTTCCAATATCTCTTATCCAATTTCTCTTGTTAACATCCCTCTTTTATAATATAGATATCTCTTATCCAATTTCTCTTGTCCAATATCTCTTATCCAATTTCTCTTGATAAAATCCCTCTTTTATAATATAGATATCTCTTATCCAATTTCTCTTGATAACATCCCTCTCTTATATTATAGATATCTCTTATCCAATTTCTCTTGTCCAATATCTCTTATCCAATTTCTCTTGATAACATCCCTCTTTTATAATATAGATATATATATATATACATACAATATATGTATATACATATATATATACATATATTGTATGTATATATATATATATATACATCTATATAATAAAATAGGGATGTTATCATGGGTTTTTGGATAAGAGTTTTTGGATAAGAGATTTTGGTTATGAGGAGAATGTGGGTATGTGTATTGTTGTATAAGAGAAATTGGTTAAGAGATAATGGATAAGAGATTTTGGTTATATGTAATTGGGTGTGTTGTTTATATAGATTGTGTATATGGGTTTGAGAAATTGAGATATGAGAAATTGGTTATGAGATTTTGTATATTTGTGTGTAATTGAAATAAGTGTAAAATTGAAATGTGGAGGGAAACATTTTTAATCACATCCTGGTCACATCACCCATCACTGAAATCACGTTAAGCTTTGGGTTTGAAATCAAAATTTTTGAGGGTGGAGGGAATTCGCGGAGGGAAAACTTTTACCCTCTTCTCACCAGTCAGCTCCTCAAGCACGAAGAGGAAGAAGAGCAAGAAGAGCATTTTATATGAAACGAAAATGATAATTTTACCCCTTCTCACCAGTCAGCTCCTCAAGCAAGAAGAGCAAGAAGAGCAATGAAGCACAACGAAGAGCAACGAAGTGCCCCCATCTGCAAGCTCAAGCAACGAAGCTCCCCCATCTGCAAGCTCAAGCAATGAAGAGCAAGTTCAGGACTTCATTCAGGTTTCAATTTTATTATATCCATTTTTGTTAGAGTTTTTAGCCAAGTTGCAAGTTTTAGGCTCTGCAATGAACTCAGCTTAAAACTCTCACATTCAGGTTGAGCCCCCATCCAAGTTCAGGTCATCATTCAGGACTTCATTGCAGAGCTTAAAACTCCCACATTCACGTTTCCATCTACCCCTTGGCAGTTATGGCAATTGCAAGGTTTCAATTTTGTCTTTCATTCAATTTTCATTCAATCTTGGTTAAAAAGAATGTTGGGTTGTATAGAGTGACCAGGATCCTGCAAGTTCAATTTAATGGATTTTATGCTTGCTCTTGAAAATAATGGATTTTAATTGAATTTTATGGATTTTTACTCTATGCAAGTTCAATGCAAGTTCAATTGAACTTGCAGGTTATTTCTCATATACAAATTATTCTCATATTATGGATCAATTGAATTTTACTCTTCAAGTATCAAACTAATGGATTTTTCTCAATTTAATGAACTTGCTACTGAATTAGCAAATAAAACATTCATGTGCTACTGAATATATCAAGTATACATGAATATATCAAGTAAACATTCATGTCCTTTTAGTGTGATACTTGATATTATTTAGTTTGCATAAAAACAGGATATATGAAAGGCTGAGCTATATTAGCAAATACTATAAATTGAGATTGTTGAGTAGCTGAGCTATATTAGCAAATACTATAAATTGAGATGTTAGCAAATACTATGAATGGCTGAGCTATATTAGCAAAAACAGGATATAGTTGAGTATATTAGTTGTCCATGTGCTACTGAATTGAGTTGTTTGCAAAAAAACTGGATACATGAATTTAGTATATTAGCAAATACTAAGCATAACATCAAGATGTTTTTAAATAATAGTTGAGAATATATAAATTGTTGTCCATGTGCTAATGAATTGGTATGTTTGCAAAAAACATGAACCTAAATTTAGAGAATTGGTTATGAATTGTTTTGATAGAATTGGTTATGAATTGGTTATGAATTTAGAGAATTGGTTATAAATTTCTGTCCATGTGCCAATACATTCACTTGATTGAGTTTGAGATAATTGGTTATGAATGCATAGAGATGTAAATAGGAATGAGCTTGCTATTTTGCAATTGATGAGCTTGCAAAATTTTATCCTGTTGAATTGCAAGCTCAACAAAATAACAAGCTCTTTCAACAGGATATATGAATGGCTGAGCTTGCTGAAGACTGATGGTGTTTATATAAACAGGATATATGAACATGATATACGAGTCACTTGAGAAATTTAATATCTCAAGTCACTCAAACATATCCTATTTCTGAGTGATATTTCTGAGTAATATCACTCACTCAATCATATCTCAAGTCACTTGGAATGATTTAAAATTTCAAGGCTAATCTTCAAGCTGTGACTTCATTTTCTAATAGCATTTTTGATAACTTGATAACTTGAGATATGTTTGAGTGATATTTCTGAGTGATATTTATAAAGTTATCAAGTTGAGAATTCACTGAAATATTTAAATATGATAACTTGAGAAATATCACTAAATTCTCAACAGGATAGCATTGTCCTGTGAATTCATTTTCTAATAGCATTTTTAAATATCACTAAATATTTTTGAGTTATCAAGTTAGCATTCTCAACAGGATAAATTTAAATTCATTTTTGATAACTTGAGAAATATCACTAATAGCATTGTCCTTTTATATGAAATTCATATTGTTGAGAGGAAATTCAGCTTGAGTATTTTAGGAGTTGAGAGGACTGTTTTGTTGTATTTTTGGATTTTATGTCAAAAATTTTCAACCCAACTATAAAAATCTTCAAGCTAAAATGAAATCTTCAAGGTGTCTTTTTCAACCCTATATATTAATTTGAGACTATATATGCTATAAATTTCAGTTGCAAATTCCAAAATATTATAAAACTAAAAATGAATTGGTAATTGGGTGTAATTTTCAGTTGGGTGTAATTTTCAGTGTAGTTGGGTGTTGAAAATAGGCGTATCAGGTGTAATTTGCTGAAAAAATTAACAGGACAAAGCTCATCGGGACAAAGCTCAATTGTATTTTCAGTTGGGTGTAATTTGTTGTAATTTTCAGTTGGGTATAAATTTCAACTCAATTGTATATTCTTAAAGATTGAGCTTGCTGAAAAAATGAGATTGATGACAGCTTGAGTTTGCAATTGAGTTTGAAATTGCTGAAAGAATATTAACAGGCCAAAGCTCAATAATATTAACAGGACAAAGCTAACATGAAAATAATCACATATTGAATTTGAAAATGACCATAGCTACTTACTAATTTTCATATGCATTGTCCTGTTAGCTATTCTAAATGATATTCTTGATATTCTACTTATTCTTGCTATTTCAGTCAATAATAATAGCATTGTCCTGTTAGCTTCATAATGCTAATCTTCATATGCATTTCTAATAACAGGACAATTGGTGAGCTCTTCATATGCAAATTGGTAGCTCTTCATATGCAAATTGGTGGCTACTCTTCATAATGATACTCTTCACTGATAACTCACTTCACTGATAGCTCTTCATATGCAAATTGGTGAGCTTTTATTGCAAGCTTATACTGAATACAGACTTTGAAGTATTCCAAGATAATAACACTTTGACGTATAATTTGAGATTGCTGAAAAATATAATTCTCTCGCTTTGAGTGTTATTACAGCTTTAAAATTGATTGAGTGTTATGTGAATGAATTTTTGAATCAATTTTGAGTGTTATTAGAACTTTTTTGAATTTGAGTGTAAAAGATAAATTTTTGATTCTCACGTGTAAGGATATGTTTTTAATTTTGACAAGATATCCCATGGAATTCAATTCATGGAATTTGAAATTATCAGGATATCAGGATAATTTAATTTTGAATTCAAATTCATTCCATTAGATTCAGTTAAATGGCATATTATATGAATTGATAATTTTGAACTCAATCTGAATGCCATGAACTCAACAATGGATTCATATTCAGTTCATATCCCATTTTCAATTACACTCAATTTTATGTTAAGTTAACTGAATGTTCCAATTTGATATTGAGTATTAATACTATGTAAAATCCCAAAAATGAGCCCATATTTATGCAAAAACAAAATGTTGACTATGAACTGAATTGAGCTGTAATCTTGAAACTTGAAACTTGAAATTACACTCAAGAGTATTCAGTTCATTTGATAACATTGAGTTCAATCTTGAGTTGCTATTTTCAATATCCCATTTTCAATTACACTCAAGAGTATTCAGTTTGGACATAAATTTTTGAGTCCTGATATTTCTCAAAAAATTTCATTACATATTTCTCAAGTTATCAAATTTTTTTGAATATCTTGGAAATATGGCTTAGACATATACTCAAGAGTACTTACAAATTTTTGAATATCCCAGTTTGAATATCTTGGTACTCAGTTTGAATATCCCAGTTTGAGTACTTAAAACCTGAGTACTTAAATTTTTTTGAATACTCTTAAGTACAAAATGACAAGGCCATATTTCTAAGTACTAAATTTTTTGAATCAATTCATTTTTGAATCAATTGAACTCAATCTTGAACTCTTTAACTGGGATATTCTAAAGTTCAAATGATATTAAATGCTGGGAGATAGTCCTGGGAGATAGTCATGTTAATTTCAAATGCTATCAAATGCTGAATCATTTTGGGAGATAGTCATGTTATCAAATGCTGACCTGGGGTATCCCAGTTCAAAATTGAGTTCAAGATTGAGTTCAAGATTTTGTTAATTTCAAAATGTTGCACCTTAACTCTATTTTCTGTTAATTTGCTTCTATGCCATGGTATATGAACTGGGATATCCCAAGATTGAGTTCATATTTGAACATAGTGACTATCTCCCAATCTTGAATATAGTTATCAAGACTATATTCCAAAATACTGAAATCTTAATGATAAAAACACTTTTTCAAGACTATATTCCAAAATACTGAAAATTTAAACCCAATGATAAAAATCTTCAAGGTAAGTCATATTTGGTTATCAAACTTAAGGGAATGAAATTTTAATATAGGCAATATTTACAGGACACTGAAATTTCATATCATTTTTGGATAAGAGAATGAAATTTCATTCTCAAAATTTCATATCATTTTTTGGATAAGACACTGAAATTTCATATCATTTTTGGTTAAGGCACTGAAATTTCATTCTATAAATATCATATCATTTTACAGGACATTGAAATGCAATTTTATTTGAAGGCTATAGTTTGGTCAATACTGAATACTAAATGAGCATTTCAGCTATGTTTTGAAATTGGATAACAGGACTTAAGTTTGAAAACCTTCATATCATTTTTGCTATCTAATTCATATGAAGAGTTTGCAATTTATGGACTGAAATTGCACTTGGCCTTTTTTCAGTCCATTGAAAATCATGTATTTGAATTCACATTGCCAATTTTTCAGTCCATTTTTCATTTTGCAACTCTGAAATTGCAAACTCTTAGTCCAAGTTGCAATTGCATTCATGTTTTGGTCCTGAATTGAATTCCTATTTTATAGATAGAATTGAATTCCTATTTTTCCTTGAATTGCATTCCTATTTTCATTGAAAAATGTTTTCAGTCCATTTTTCATTTGTGCACTTCTGAATTGAATTTGAGAAGAAATGTTTATGGATGAGCTTGCTGAAGAATTTCATACTCAAGCTTGCTGAAATTTAAGATGCCATTTTTCTCAAACATTTCAGTTGCCATATGGCTATTCAATATTATGTATGGAAATGGAAATTTCAGTTGCCATATGGCTATTCCATTTTTCTCAAACATTTTATTTATGGAAATTTGGCATAAAAATATTGTTTCACAGTTACACATATGGCTGAGTTCCAAAAATTTGATTCTTTTTGTTTAACATTTCAGTTGATATGGAAATGAGTCCTATTTGTGGCAAAAAAAACACTTGGCAAATAATCATGTTTATTGTGCATAGGATATATCCTGTGAAATGAAAACAACTAGCAATTGACCTGAAATTTATAGCTGTGAAATGAAAATAGGATATATCCTGTGAAATGAATTCACTCAGCTATTACTGCTAATACTTTTTTTAATTCCATTGCAAACTCTTAGTCCAAGTTGCACTTCTGAATGAAAAAGCAACCCTATGTTTCAATATTTGTCTTATGAATGAAAAATGTGCTAATAAGCAAAAAGCTCCCCTATGGATAATAACAAATTTTTGTCCTTGTGCTAATGAATAGATTTCATTCATACTTTTGTCCATGTCCTCATGAATTGAGATGTTTGGTTATGAAATGAGCTTGCTGAGTTTGAGAGAAATGTGTATGAATGAGCTTGCTGAAGAATTGGTTATGAATGAGCTTGCTGCACCTCAACCCTTGGTGAGTTTGAGAGAATTGCTAATGAATGAGCTTGCTGAAGAATTTGAGTATTGTAATTGATAAGTTTATTGAGTATGCTAAATGTTCAACTTAATTGGGTAGTAATTTGGCAAGTAACCCTGTTTGCATAGAAAACTAAAATAATTTGAGTATGCTAAATGTTCAACTTGATAAGTTTATTGAGTACGCTAAATGTTCAAAAAATAGCATCAGTTATGTGAGATGACATGAAATGCTCAGTTAGGTGAAATGAAATGAAAAACACCATCAAAAAAACACCTGTTAACTTTTTTGGAGAATGGAGAAGGGGATGCTTATAAGTTGAACATTGAGCACTACCCAATTATCCCTAAATGCCCAATAAACTTAGTTTTGTGAAATGAAAGTTTTGTGGAATGAAATGCTCATAAGTTGATAGTTATGTGCAGTTTTTTATGTGAAGTTGATAGTCTGTAGTTGCAACTTGATGTGAAGTTGATGGTCTACAGTTGATACATAACCATAGTTCATTTTTTATATGAAGTTGAAAGTTATGTGAAGTTTTTTTCATTAAGTTTCATCAAGTTCAAATACAGTTGAATGAGAAAATTTTCAATTTGCTTATTTAAGCAACTCTTATCCATTTCCTCATAACAAAAGCTCATTTCAGTCATTTACTCTTAACTTTCATTTGGGCATTTGAATTTGTGCTCATCAAAAACATATGAGTTCAAATTTTCTTTTGGTATTTTCAGATTTTTGCACGGTGGAGGGTATTTATTTCTGGAGGTGACTTGAATATTCTGGGTGTGTTATCATGAAGTGCAAAAGTTCAAGTTTAACTGTTTAACTGAGATATTCAAGAGTTCAAGTTTCAATTCTGGGCTATTTGGTGATTGGATATTCAAGTAACATCAGGTAACTGATCCATACTCTTGGTGTAATTAAAAAAGTATATGTGAATGAGAAAGATCCTGGTAATTAAAAAAGTATGTGTAGTTAAAAAAGTATGTATGGATTGTCCTGTTAATAAGAAAGATCCATCATCAAGAGTATTGCCCTATTTACACCAAGAGTATTGTCCTGTTAATAAGAAAGATCCATACGCTGGGCTATTTTTTGATTGAGTGTTATGTTAATTGCATTATCCTGAGGATTTAAACTTTGAGTGTTATGTGAATGAGTTTTTACAGTGTTCAAACTTGAGTATGTGTGAATGAATTTTTGAATGAATTTTGAGTGTTACAGCTTTTTTGAATTTGAGTGTAAAAGATAAATTCAAGAGTATGTGTACATCAACTTGAGTATGTGTACATCAATCAAAAAATCCTGTTTTGAGTATGTGTACATCAAAATCCTGTCATTTTGAATTCAAAACTTGAGTATGTGTACATCAATATAAATACAAGAGTATGTGTATGCAATATGTGTACATCAATAAGTTTGATTTACACTTCAACTTGAGTATGTGTACATCCAAATCCTGTTTTGAATTTAAGTCAAGTTCAACTTGAGTATGTGTATGCATGATTTTGAATTTAAGTCAATTTGACAGGATTTTGAATTTAAGTCAAGTTCATACACTCCAATTTTTGATTTACACTTCAACTTGAGTATGTGTATGCAGTATTCAATATCTTATATACTGCATACACTTGAAATTTAATATAAGTCAAGTTGAATACTACACTAATTTAATTACACCAATTGAGTTCAAGTTGAATATTGAGCAATATCTCAAGGTGGAGTGTTATTACAGCTTTAAAATAAGTCAAGTTACTGCATACACTTCAAATTGAGTGTTATTGATAGGATTTTGCTATGCTCATATCCAAAATTTTGGGGAACTAAGACTTTGAATGGGGAACTAAGATTTTGAGGGGGGATTTCTAAAATGAATCATGTACACAATTTCAGTGGAACTAAGATTTTGAGGGGGGAATATCTAAAATGAATCGTGCCCACATTTTCGGGGAACTAAGATTTTGAGGGGGAAATATCTAAATTGAACCGTGCCCTCGGGCACGGGTTATACACTAGTATATATATATAAACTAGTCATTACGCGTGCCCGCAGTCACGGTTCATTTAAGATTTTCCCCCGCAAAATCTTTGTTCTCCGAAAAATTATTTTTATAGCCAAAATTGTGTGGAACAACAAATTAGCGGAAAAATATTCAGCGGCACGAGTGCCTTCGATAAGGAAGAACAAATTCGACGCAAGCGCCTTCGACACTGAACAATAAATTCGACGTAGAACAACAATTTCGGCGGTAGCGCCTTCGGAGCAGATTAACAAATTTGCTTTAACAATTTAGCGGGCGTCTTCGACCCGGAAAGTATTCTGATCTTGTTGCCCCATGCGTAGGAGAGATCATTCGATCTGTAGCAGCATTCAATCTGTAGTATTAAATGCAAGTTAAAGATTTTTTCCCAAATGCATTAATTGCATGCACTCTCTTATTCCCCAGAAACTTTTATTACCAAGAAATATTTTTTCCTCCAAACTTTCCACAAAATCGCATCTCAACCATTCAATCCTCAAGATTAAATCGAAGCCGTCTTTCTATCAATCTGTTTGTCCTAGTCAGCTTGTCCTACTCAGCCCTAGAATTCAAAAAAAGTTGTGTTTTAATATATAGATATATAGGCAAATCTTCAAATGAGAACATTTCGCACCGTGCGAAAATGGTTTTAGTTTTATTATGAAATTTTTTTTACAAAATTTTTTTCCACACTCATTATATGTTGTTATACCCCCCTCAAAAAAATAATCGTTGAGAAATAATGTCATTTGGCCTTCGATCAAGGCATTTTATCAAATTCGTACGTTTTGAGACCGTTAAATTTGTAACCGGTGGATGGGTGCTCTAATCCCCAACGGGTTCATCCATTATTTTCCCTGGGGTATATAATTATATGGATTAAACATCAAAAATTTTTTGAAAAAATTTCAAAAAAAGTAAAAAGTAGTTTTCGCACGGTGCGAAAACCCTCTTTTTCGCAACCGAAGATCACTATATATATATACGTATATATATATGTGTGTGTGTGTATATATATATATATACACATACTAGTCATAACCCGTGCCCGCAGGCACAGTTCATTTAAGATTTCCCCCCTGCAAAATCTTTGTTCCCCATTATTTCCACATTCATTTAAGAACAAATTAGCGTAAAAATTATTTAACGGCACGGGCGTCTTCGACGCGGAACAATAAATCGGCGCAGGTGCATTTGAAATGGAAGAACAAATTCGGTACCGGTGCCTTCGGCCAGAACAACGCATTCGGTGCGAGCGCATTCGGTGCAGAACAACAAATTCGGTGAGGGCGCCTTCGGTGCAGAACACCAAATTCAGTGCAAAAAAATTCGCGAGCGCCATCATCGTAGAACAACAAATTCGGCGAAAAAAATTTGGCGTGGACGCCTTTGGCACAAAAATCTTTGTTCTCCAAAAAATTATTTTCACGGCCATAATTGCACGGAACACCAAAGTAGCGTTAAAATATGTACCGGCGCATGCGCCTTCAGTGTGGAACAACAAAGTCGGTGCAGGCGCATTCGACACGGAACAACAAATTCAGCACGACGCCTTCGGCGTGAAACAACAAATTTGGTGCGGGCACCTTTGGCGTGGAACAAATTCGATATAGAACAACAAATTAGGCGCAGGCGCCTTTGGCGCGGAACAAATTCGGCGGAAAAAATTTTGTGGCCTTCGCGCCTTAGGTGCGGGCGCCTTCGTCACTCTCCCCAAAAATTATTTCCCCTCGAAATTTTTTTAAGGCACAGGCAAGTTCGACGTGGGCGCCTTCGGCACGGCCGAGAGAGAGAGAGAGAGAGAGAGAGAGAGAGAGAGAGAGAGAGAGAGAGAGAGAGAGAGAGAGAGAGAGAGAGAGAGATGGGCGCCTTCGGCACGGCCGAGAGAGAGAGAGAGAGAGAGAGAGAGAGAGAGAGATCCCCCAAAAGCTTGTGTCAGCTGAGTATTTTTCCACCAAAAGTTTTGTTTTCAAATACAAATTTCAAATTTTTAGGTGTTCAAACCAAATTTCAATTTTCAAACTTTCCCCCAAGTTTCACCCCAAAACTTATCCTAGTCATCATGCTCCATCACTATGGTGTTATTCAACATTAGAGTTTAATCCATTTTAATCATTACTTTTGGTTACATGTGTTGACTGACAGTGTCATTTAGTTAACGCAGGGTAAGTATCATAGATTATGAACTTGCCAAACATATGCAAGAGTTATTTCTTCGTGCGAAGCATGTAAAGAAACTTCCAAGCATGGATGAAATAGTTCAAATGAATAAGCCATCCTAATATATTTAAATAAATAGTTAAGAAAAACTACAATAGAACATCACTTGTGTGCAGCCAAAACATAGCCAGCTTTACTTGCAAAAGAGCATCAAGCACATAAAAGAGCATCAAGCACTTTCCAATATCCTCATATAGTGATCTGTTCAAATCCAAGAATATTTGGCAGACATCATTACGACCATTGACATGCCCACATTGTAAATGGAGTCATGATAGCTTATCAATCCACGTGGTGTAACACTCATCGGGCCCGTCTTCTTCCGTTAAAGCTGTTCAGTAACACGAAAAGTCATGAGAAAAAGGAAGAACCAAGATTTGGTGAGACTGTTCTCACATTTTAGAAAATGTGTGATTGGAATCAACCCTAATAGTAGAAAAGGGGTGTACGATAGAAGACAAACATCCGGTTGTGGCTGTGGAGGTATCTTAAAATTTGGTCTTTGTTGTTGTTGGAGTTTATTTAGTAGGAAAACATTCCACAAAAACAGCAGAAATGAACTGAACTGAACCGGGCAAATCTTAAGCATATATTAACATAAGTGGCAAGAGAGAAAAAAATAAGCATTTACAGAATCCAGAAGCCATGTAATGGGAACAATGAATCCTAATTTTGCTGGAATTTTCATTTCAATGCATCAAACAATGGAGAAAAAAAGCATTTGCAGAATCCAGAAGCCATGTGTTAACTAAACTAAAATATCTATTATACCCAATGTTAACTAAACTAAAATCCTACAAAATTAGGATCCAACTGGCCACACCAATCTTCCAGTCATGACATCGAGTCAATCCACCAATCAAGTCATTTATAGTCGTAAAAATAGGCGCACTAAAGTTCAATTTCCCAAGGGCAACATAACAACAGATTTCTGTTCAGCACATACTAACGTTAAGGCTTGTATTAAACTTCTGGCATCCTTACAATTTGTTGTGCTGATCCAAAATGTTAAAAATGAAGTGACTTAGGCTACTGGTCTGTTGGGTGTATAACCAACGTTGTAGATTTAAATATACTGGATACAAAACAGGAAGAAAAAACCTGACCAGTATTGTTATATGGTCATTAGCCCACGCTAACGCTAGCGTGAAACTGCATCAAACTTGTTCAAATCCTCAATGCATTTGTATTCAGGCCCTAGTCATTTAAGTACAATGTTTGTTGGTGATATGTTAAGGCAGTATGAGTCCAATAGGAGATCATTTCCAATTTCCATTCAAACAGACAGCATTTATGGTTCTGCATGCATGAACTCGGCCCAATCATCGCAGAATCCAGAAGCCATGTAATGGGAACATTGACTCAAATTTTGATGGATTTTTCATTTCAATGCATCAAACAATTAACATATACTGTATGCATAAGCATGCCCCTTGGGTGTTTTCATTAAAACGACGGGAAATATTTTTGCTCGCAAGCAACCCTCACACAGATCAAAACCTGACATCAAAATGCACAGAAATTGACTCTACATTGAAGAACTTGTCAGATTACTGAAGAAGGAGCTATTCATGGCTTAACCAGAAATATATAAAGATCATGTCCACACGGAATCATGTTTAAACTCTCTCCTTTTTCTTGGCAAAGCATTCTGGCTTTAACACAGATCTTCTCAACAACAAACTTAGGAAGTATAAATTTAGGTACCCTAAATGTAACAGATCGGTAACCGTCCAAGATTTACATTACCTCAAGATCAGTTGCTCCATCTCCAATCATGATCAAAGTCTTGTAGTCATGCACCTGAAATTACAAATTTAAAAAATGATGAAAAGAGGATGGAACATGTTGTTTTAAATTTTTATAATCCCAAACCCAAATACCTTTCTTATATGTTGCACGGCTGTAGGTTTACCACCACCCCTAGAAGTAAAATCATCTTTGTCAAACCCAAGAAACTCTCCAGAACTCCCAAAAAGTAATTGATTTGCAAAGATGTTTTCAATAGGAATTCCAAGCTGCAAAGTAACAGGCTATACAGAGAGGAAGTGTTATCTTAACAGAGCTATGTTTATGAAAAAAAATTTACCTGCATCGCATCGTCTTCTGATATTGCAGAGACCTTCTTCAGCCCTTGTAATGAGAAAGATTGTAAGATGCAGTTGCTCAACCATCACCTTTCAGCTTCCATCCTGCACAAATGAGCATTTCAGTGGTGCACTAAGATGTCTCAGCTTCACAATAGATTTCAATTTTATAAAAGATGGATGAAGAGATACACAACTGTAGTTAGACACACCAACCTGACATATGGACTATGCCCCAATGCCTGCCTATGGACTCTGTATGAAGTTTACTTCACCAACTTGACATTCATAAGTTGTGCATGCCATTGTCCAACAAACAAATTGTAAAAAAGACCACGCTTGAAATTTTTTTATGCAGATCGAACTACTGAAGTACATGAAAAACTGAAGTCAGTGAAAATGTAAAACAAACAAATAAAACCCATGGATACTTTGGCGCAGAATGTAAGCTGATCAAAATGTAAGTCAGATCGAACTACAGCTACTCAAAATGTAAGCTGATCATATGATTACATGAATGTAAAACAAACAAATTTTAACACAATTAAAACACATGGATACTTTGGCGCAGATGGCAAAACAAACAAATTTCTGGATACTACCTGAAAAAGTTGGCGCAGATGTGCTTCAGTCCTTCACTAAACCAGAAAAAGTTGTTCCTGTGTGGAGATCGAACTACCGGATTGCGATGAAGAAGTGCAGATCCAACTGAATTATTCATAAGTTCAATTTCAACTGAATTACTGAATAAAAATTGAACCCACAATTTGTAACATTTTCAACTGAATTACTCATAAGTTCAATTTCATGTTTATCAGTAATTACCCATAGGGCACGTGACATGTTAAATTGATTAACACCCAATTGTCTTCCCTCTATTCAAAATCGTTCCACCTAAAAAAATTTCAAACTCATTAAAAATCTTCCTCCCCCAAATTTAAACCACAACCAATTGTTTTCCCTTAAAAAATTTCATCGATGTTTATCGTAACCATCTTTTTCAACCCCTTTGTCATAGATTCGATTTGATTTACGACAACGAAAGTGTTACAGATTGCATCACATCCACGTTCTAATCATAAAATGGTGTCAACTACACAACATGGAGGTTGTATAAATAATGGATGTTCTTACATGAGAATGCATATAGGTATCGATTTTATTGAATATTTCTATGTTAACAGTCACAACGCTTCACTTCATCCTACATCCACTTATGTCAAAAATGGAAAATGGGAAACAAAACAAAATAAGAACAACCACTTACAACAAAGACCGAATAATTATTTCTTCTTTTTTCTTTTTTCTAAACAACAATAGAACACCAGCAGATAAATTATAACACATACAAATTCATTATACGTCCTCTAACCAGAGGAAGAAAACACATAAAACAAAACAATACGATTAGTAGAGCACCAAACTTAGAGGAACCAGTTGCAACGAAAAGAACACCATATGTGATGCACACTTCGAAAAATTTGTGCTTTGTGCTGCTCCAGATATTTTTCAGCTTGACCCCACGATTTTTGTTTTAGATAATAATTAATATTTAAATGTAATATAGATTATTAGTTGCATGTAACACATACATCTACCATGCCTCATAAACTTATGCATCGATTTATTAGCAAATTTGTCTTGATTTTCTCTAGTTGAGTTGATTTCTGAGGATTTCTTTAAATAAAACTGAGGATTTCTTTAAATTTTATTTAACTAAATAATTCTGTCCATCATGCATCATTCTATGCATAATGTCACTCTTTGTACTAATGTCTTATTTAGAAATAGTATACAACAAATATGCACCTTAAGTGAAAGCACCAGCGAGCACCCGTAGAACAAACGATCCATGACTCATAAATAAGGGGAATCAAGAACTTCTTTTGTTGAGAGATCAGAAATTCGGGGCTCCTCCTTCTGCGGTGTAAACCTGCTTTTCTTGTAGACAACAAAAGGGAATATGAGACATTTTTGTAAGATAATTGCACATTTTGAAATAATGGGTGCAAGTTTGGAAATAATTTGGGAGGGAAAATTAATCAGCAGTACTTAATGGAAGGGCTGGAGCATAAATTATGGAAATGAAGAACTTGATCGGGGCTCTGTTCCTCTGATGATGTCGCCTCAACACTGTTTATGTGAATCAAGAACTTACTGGGAAATGAGAAACATGTGTAAAAAACTGCATGTGCCCACGAATCGTTATGCAACAACTTGGCAGAAATGAGAAACTTGTGTAAGAAAATTAGGGCATATTTGGAAATAATTTGGGAGGAAAAACTACTTGGCGGAGAAACCTGAATCCCCGCAGCTCGGATTGTTCTGAAACATTCCACAATTTAAATCAGAAAAATAAATCAAAAAACAATTGCTCAGAAAAAAATAAATTTGAATCGGATCAATGAGACAATCATTATGCAATCAAAAAAATAAACCTGCAATCAAAAAAAATTTGGAAAGAGATGATGTTAATTAGATAATTGCAATGGGAGATTCCGATGCTGGCGACGAACTGATGATGTGTGCGTGTGTGATGGTTGTGGCTTTCTGATCCATCCTATTTATAACCTTGTTAGAAGGAAATGATTTTCCTTCCTAGAGAAGTAGATTCAGCCCTCCAAGGCTCCATGACGTCCGCACCTTTGTTATGCAATAATTCATGTACAGAATTGAAGAGCTTTGCTTTGGCAGCATGCGAGAGTATACCAATTGGCTGGTACCCTTTTCTTTTCCTGTGAAATTCCAAATCAATATGAATTTAGAAAATCTACAACCACACCAAAAGCAGATCACCGCAACATTTGGGGCAAATCCAATCCTCTAATTTTCCCACCTAATCTGCCTGTTCCCCATACCTAGATGCCAAAAGTCCTCAAATCAAATCAAATATACAAACAAATAACATGACATAAAAATCAAAATAAAGTCAATAGAGAAAATATAATGAGAAAAATCCCTAGTTTTTTGTCCCTTGAAAGTTAAGGGGTATGTGCACACCACATCTTAGAACTTGGCCCGCATTTGTCCCTTGAAAGTGAAGGAGCTCTCTCATATTTCTCTCTCTTGAGCTTAAGAAAGAAGAAGAAGAAGATAAAAGAGAATGACAGACTTGTAGCGGTTTTGGGGGAGCATGGCGTATGGATGTTAAGTTCATGAAGTAAATTGAAATTTATTGTGGAAAAGTTGGGAGTAGAAAAGGATTTTAAACGGGAAAGGTACTTACTTGGATGCAATTCTTGGTTATGCGAATTGATTCTTAGGATTCAGGTGAAGAAGAGGAGGCGGATGCCTCGACGGCGGTAACAGTCAGAAGTCTGGAGTTCTACCGGATTCGGCCTGCGATGAAAGGCAGCAGGCGACTGAGGAGAGATCTCGAAATTAATCAGCTATCAGATTTGAGCTATCTGAGAGATCTCGCTCACCCGCTCGCTCAGTCTCGCATTCCTTGTGGCTGCTTCATGGTGAAACTTAATCCGCTCATTGTCGCAAGGTTTTTCCAGGGAGGGAGGCTCTTTTAGGAAAGGGGCCTCTTTTAGGAAAGGGATGAGAGAGAAGTGCTTTTGCGATCGATGTTCACGTGACTTGAACAAAGTTGCTGCTCTGGGAGTTTGGTGCAATTGATCTCACTGTTTGCAAGTATTACGGATTTGCCTATACATGGAATGGGAAAAGATAGTAGTTTTGCCTGAACATAAAGCGTGTGCTCACCAGGTCGTTTGGCATTCTACTCTTAAAAATTCGGTCTCTTCATAAAAGGGGAGTGACTGTTGGGAACCTGCGTCAAGGAATAAAGGGCTGGCTCGAAGATTGATGGGTGGTCTTGAACTTTCCACTCCAAGTGCAAAGTTTTCCCCCAAGTTTTTCCTCAATTTTTTCTCAAAACATCATCCAAACCGTTCATTCCCCAAGATTAAATCTGAGCCGTCTTTGTATCAACCCATTTGTCCTAATCAGCTTGTCCTAGTTAGCCCTAAGATTCAAAAATCGCTGTCAAATGTAATATATATATATATATATAATGAGGGTTTCCAAATTTATCGGAGGGGCGACGGGCGATCCTGTGGCTTCTGGCGGCGGCTTCGCTCCGACCAATGGAGTTCCGTTGGGGAATGGTGGGATCTCATCTTCTCCATCTTGCGGAGTCAATGGCGAAACTTTGAGAGATCCTGGGGCTTCATCTTCACACGGAGGTGTGGCATTGGGCGGTACTAACGATTGCCGCGGCTCAGGGGCTCTGGATGGATGGCAATTGGTGAAGCGGCGTAGGAAGCAACGAGGCTCAGACGGCACTCGTGGAGCAGAAGGATTCAGACGTCGTCCTGGCCTTGGCTCTGTAGGACTGCAGCGTAGGGGAGGGCCAGGAGGCCTCCATCGTTTGGGTGGTAGGCAGCATCAGAAATTGGAGCGTGATCCGCCTAAGGGTGCCGGTCAGGTCAGTGGTGGCCCTTATGCCTAACAAGCCTTTGATGTAATGCCAGTAAGACCTAAAGTCCAGCTGACTATCAATACTGCGGGAACTAAACTCTCTTTCTCTGATGTATGTGCCAATAGAAGGTCTTACGAGGAATCAAGGTCCATGACTTACGTTCCCCCCCTAACTAAGGATGACGGAAGTTGTGTTGGTAGAGTTATGGGATCCTTGATTGAGAAGGGAGCTGACCGTTGGAAGAACAAGTTGGTTGGTTATGTTTTAGGGGATGTCCCGTACTATGGACAATTAAGGGCATGGGTTGACTGTCTGTGGAAATTGAAGAAGGGAGTCCGTATTTTCAGTAGGGATAATGGGTTCTTCTATTTCAGATTTGAGTGTGCTGAGGAATGTGAACGGATCCTTTACGGCGGACCTTGGCTATTTGATGGTAGGCTGACAGTATTGCAAAGATGGAGCTCTACTCTCCAGTACGACCGTGACATGCTTGCCACTGTTCCCGTTTGGGTGCAATTCCATGGATTACCTTTGAGTATGTGGACATTGGATATATTCAACATTATGAGCTCTATTGTGGGAAATCCCCTTTGCCTTGACCGGGCCTCCGCGACGTTGGAAAGGCTGACGTATGTTAGGTGTCTCATCGAGGTTGATGCCGCTAAACCACTACGTCGGACGGTGGGATTGGAGTTGGATGATTGTTCGATCATCAACATTGACACAAAATATGAAGGAGAGCCTCCGAGGTGTAGCCATTGCGTGTGCTTTGGGCACGATGACTCCCAATGCCGATCCGTAGCAATGCTGCCTTCAATCCAAAGTACACGGTCTGCTACACAGGTCCTATATGGACCGGAGAAGGATTGCCCTGCGGCAATGCCTGTAACTGCAACCACTTCTAAATCCCATATGGCTTCTTCCCCTATTTCATTGGATGCAGCTGAGGGGTCTACCGAGAATGTTCAGAGGCCTGGTCCCTCAATACTAGAGGCGACATCCCCTGTAACTATTCTCAAGTGCCAGTCTAAAGAAAAATCTCATGCCCCTGGGAGTTTAATTAAGGATCCGGTCTACGTCACTCTTAAGAATTCCTCTTTACTGGAAGAAGGAGAGTGTAGCTTGGCTAGTGGTGCTCCTACACATGACCAGGTTAGTGTCCTGAGACCGACCCAAAATCCTAAGCCTTCAGTTCCCATTGGTTCCATTGCCCGACACCACATTCCTAGCCCTACGGTGTTGCAGCAGACTGAACCCGATGACCCTCCAGATATTCTCACCATCCCTAACCCTGCTTGGGAGGTTGAACTTTCAGAGCTGGAAGTATCCCTGAAACAGAATAAGCCCACTGCGGTCCAGGCTTCTCCTAATACAGTACGTCGCAGTACTATGCTGGCACAGTCTCAGCCACTACCCATCCCTTCCTAATGTCTGTCTTCTTCTGTAACTCTAGAGGGCTCAACAACCCCTCGCGATTGGCTGATTTGAGGTATAGGCTGCGGTACCATAACCCTTCTATAGTGTGCTTATTTGAGACTAAAGTGGAAGCTATAAATGAAGCGAGGATTTCTAAATGTTTTGCAACTAATTGGGTGAGTATTGATAATCGGAAGCTCCATAAAGGCGGCAGGATTTTAATCTTTTACAACAGCTCATCCTGGAGTTGTGCGGTTACTTCAGAATCTGATCAACATATTTCTGCCATTTTCACTAACTCGGGGGGGTTCGTCATGGCTCTCTCTTCTATCTACGGATTTAATCTTCCTTCCACAAGATTACCCCTTTGGAATTCTCTTGTGACTGACTCCCGAGTATTGGACTCACTCCCCTGGCTTGTAGGCGGGGATTTCAACTGTATACGTAAATCTAAGGATAAGCTTGGTGGGCATGCTGTTGACTCAAGAAGTATGGATGCATTTAACTCTAGTATTGGCAATTGTCGGCTCCTTGAACTTAAAGGCGTAGGAAACAAGTACACTTGGAACAACCACCGCACTGGGATCTCACGTATTTCATCTCGGCTGGATCATGTTTTTGGCAATTTGAAATGGATCCAGTCCTTGCCTAATTCATTTTATGAATATACTACCTCGGGCACGAGTGATCATGCTGGCATTATAGTTTGGCCTCAACCTAAGGTACCCTCTTTTCCTAAACCTTTTAGATTCTATAATTCTTGGGTCAACTTCCATGGTTTTCATGAATTGGTTCAAAGTAACTGGAGTATTGGTGGACCTGGTACCCCTATGCAAAGGTTGGCGGCTAATCTTAAACATCTGAAGGCTAAGCTCAAGGCTTGGGCTGTTACTAAAAGGGAGGAATTGGCTGTCAACTCCTGCCGCACAAAGCTTGAAAACCTACAAAACCACCTAAACATTATCTTTGACTCGAAGCTGCAAGAAATGGAAAAGTTGGCTTCTTTCCAACTTGCCAAGGCTTTGGATGTGGAAGAGGAAGAGCTGAGGCAGAAAAGTAGACATAATTGGCTTAATCTTGGGGATAGGAATTCGAAGTTTTTTTATGCAGCAATGAAATCCAGGCAATGTCATAAAATCTCTCCCATTTAATGTCTTCCAACGGGCAATGGAGTTATGATCCTCTCTCTTTCAGACATGAGGCTTCTACTTTCTATATGAATTTATATCAGCAATCGGACTACTGGAATGTATTTCCCAAGCTTACCCCCAAGCGTATTTTGGCCCCTGAAGCTTCTAGTTGGATGGATAGGCAGGTAACTGAGGCTGAGATCAAAAATGCAGTATTTCAAATTGGTAAAGATAAAGCGCCTGGTCCAGATGGGTGCAATTCTTATTTCTTTCATTAGTC
Organism: Scilla litardierei; assembly: GCA_030789695.1. NCBI lineage: Eukaryota > Viridiplantae > Streptophyta > Magnoliopsida > Asparagales > Asparagaceae > Scilla > Scilla litardierei. Next base: position 138,662,911 of record CM061141.1, read on the forward strand.
TTGGGAAGTAATTGGTAATGATGTTACCTCTGCTGTTTCATATTTCTTTAGATCTGGGAGAATGCTCCATCATATAAACCACACTTTTCTGACCCTAGTTCCCAAAAATGCTACTGCCTCGGGCTTAGGCGATTATAGGCCTATTGCTTGCTGTAATGTCTTTTATAAGATTATCAGTAAAGTTTTATGCAACAGGCTGAAGCATGTTATTTCAGATTTAGTCTCCCCCAACCAAGCTGCATTCCTAAAGGGCAGATTGCTAGCTGATTGCACTCTCCTTGCCCATAAGCAGATTAGGGACTTCAGCAATCCCATGGGAGCCAGAACATGTTTCAAATTGGATCTCCGTAAGGCTTTCGACAACGTCAACAGAGAATTCATCTATTTCCAAATGCATCAGATGGGCTTCAATTCAAAATTCATCAGCTGGATTAAAGAATGTATATCTACGCCATTGTTTTCAGTCTTAATTGATGGTTCCCCAAAAGGGTACTTTAATTCCAACAGAAGTCTTCGCCAAGGTGACCCCTTATCACCTTTCCTCTTTGTCTTGGTTATGGAGGCTTTCTCACTTCTGATGGCCAGGGCGGAAACAACTCGATCTATCCAACCATTGAAGAGAGTAGGTTCTATCTCTCACCTGTTATTCGATGATGACCTCCTTGTTTTTTGCCGAGCCTGCCCCCGTTCTGTTGAGGGTTTGAAGGACGTCCTATACAACTTCCATCTTTTTACAGGGCTTCAGGTGAACTGGGATAAAAGCTTCGCCATCTTTAGCAAGGGTGTTCGGGACCCTAGAGGCCTAGTGTCTTCTCTTGGCATCAAGTTGGTAACCTCTTTCTCCATCTACCTCGGATTACCCCTGTCTTCTAAATACCCCAAAGCCTCTATGTACGGGAGGTTAGTAGATAAATGTAAGAAGAAAATTCTTGGGTGGTCTTCCTCCCTACTCTCTACCGCTGGCAAAATTGAATTGGTCCGTAGCGTTATTCATGGCATGGTGGCTATCTGAATGCAAGCATTCCACATTCATCCTTCTGTCATCAGATCCATCAATGCGGTATGCAGGAAATTCATATGGGGGAAACTCAATATTTGGGCATGGAAAGATTCTTGTGTTCCGAAGAAGGAAGGGGGAGTGGGGCTAAGGCAACTAAAGGATTTGAACGCCACATCGGGGGTGCGTATTACATGGAGATTTCTCAATTCCCATGGTTTATGGGTAGTGCATATGCAGAGACATCATGATCCTGCTACTAGAGAATTTTTCAGTTTTCGGCCTAGAGCCTCCCATTCAGGCACTCTCAAATACATGCTTCGAAACAGGAAATATTCCCAGCACTTGATCAAGCGTACTATTGGAGATGGATCTTCCACTTTATTCTGGTTTGACAATTGGCATCCCAAAGGCCCCCTCAATCTCCTCCACCCTCCTCCACCTGGGGCTGAGTCCATCCGGGTCTGTGACTACTGGCACTCGGGGGGTTGGCGCAACGAACCTGAAATCCTTCCTCTGCTGCCGGATTTGCAAAATATTACACTAGGCCGGATTGGTGATTGCTGGCAATGGGCGGGCGGCCCAGTCTTCAGCTACTGCACGGCCTGGGAGGGTTTGCGCATTTCGAATCCGGCTTACGTCTACTATGGTATCCTATGGTATAGCAAGCACGTGCCAAAAATGGCCCTTACCCTTCTACGTGCTCTTCAAGGCAAGCTACCAACTAAAGATGTTCTCTCCAAGTGGGGGATTCTACCTGACCAGAACTGTGTCTTATGTGAAGTTGATGTCCAGGAAAGTGTGTCTCGCCTATTCTTTGAATGTGATTACTCCCGTTATATCCTTGCCAGATGCCTTCTCAAACTCGGATATACCAGAACTGTCCCTTCCAGTCTTTCTGGCGTATGTGACTTGATCTTATCAAGGTATACAAAATCATACCCGGTTGGAGTTCTAGCCAGAGCGGCTCTGGTGTCCATGGTTTGGCATATTTGGAAGCAACGAAATAAGCGGATCTTTGAGTCCAAACCGTTGGGGAAGACTTTGTTGTTTGATGACATTGTTGCTGATGTCACTATCTCGCTCCGAGACATGAACCTGGAAAATTCTTCAGATATCAGGCCTTTCTCCAACTGGGGTTTCTTAGATGCGGGCTAACTTGTATTGTCATGTATTTTGTGATTAATTATGACTTTATTTTGGCATTGGATCTCCACATAGACATGTTGATAGTAGGTTGTAAAGGGTGACGGCGCTTGTGCCCTCTCCCCTTTCTCTCTTCTATTGGCTGGCACTATGTAGTGTTCCCTCCATTCATTTGTACATTACTTTAGATATGAATAAAGTATGCCATTTAATCGTCATATATATATATATATATATATCATGTCCAACATAAACAACATCTACCTCTCATACATCATATACAATAAAATTCCCAAGAGTACAAGTCACTCTCTTCACCCCTCACCAACCCATCCTACAATTCCACAAGCCCAGCTCTTCACCAACACCGACACCTGAATACCGGAAAAGTCAATGGTGGGGCACGTCATCACGAGACCCAGTAGGAAATCCCAACTTCAACCAGTATTCCATTCCTTAAATGCATCTACTCATGCATAATATAATAAAATGAACGATCTACATGGATTTATGCTTGGCAGGGCATTTATAGTATAATGCACGAAGTAAATGTGACATGGCAGAAAGGAAAATAAATAAGACAATAATAAAGAAAGAAGTAAAACAAGCACAGATAAATGGTTAGCGTTTTGGAACCTAGGTATTGGGTAGGACCCTTTTGGGACTGGACCTCCCCCCTAGTTGGGGTGGATCTGTAACCCCCCAGACATGCTATGGGCTGAGCCAAGAGTGCAATGCTGTTAACAAAGGAGCCCTTTCCTCATTCCTCCTCATATCTGCCACTCCCCGCCTCATGGGCTACGTCAGGAGTGCAAACCACAAACGGTCTATCCCTCATGTCCACCGACTACTTTGGTTCCCCGAACCCGTGTCACCATCCTTTAAGAGGACCGAGTCATTCATTTACTAATAAAACATACATGCATCAATGTCAAAGAAACATCATGTCGGTATGACCATATAACTTTCTTTTCATTCTTTCCTTTCCACATTTCACAACATTCTTAGGACATGCATCTCCTTGTGCATTCCCTTTCCATATCCATATGTCATAACAAACAACATCTTTAACAACATCTTTAGTAACAACAAAAATTGTGAACCACAACAACAACATCTTTAACAACACCAACATCATAATAACAAAAACAACAAAAACTACGTGCCATTATCACCTCCAAATATACCACGAGGATTAACATGATATGAGCCATAGAACTTTGACATTCACATGGAACATAGCACATATATATCTACATGAAGCTAACAAAATTATTAACATAGAAACTAGAAATATAACACATTGAACTTATTATGAAAAGGAACATAGAGCATGGCTATTACATGGGCACTAACATGAAATAATCATAGTCAAGGCATATCAATGGCACTAGCATAGCAACTTAGATGAAGTTTGGACATAGCTTATCATGTCAACATGGACATTATAACATGTTTACATTAGCATGAGCATTAACACATTAGTATGTTGGCATGGCATGAGTATTATTATTTCTACTTGAGCGTAGCTTGTCTAGATGAGTATGAACACTAGCTTAGTGTGAACATTAGAGCAAAATTACACTTAGCATGTCACTTGACCATATCTTGCATAATGGATTTTAAGTCTTCACATGGAAATGTTAACACTAATACTTAGAACATATGAGCATAAGCATGTCATTTAAGCATATGATATGTCATACTAGCATAATCATGGTATGTTAGCATATTAACATAAGCATGTGGCATGTTAACAATAACATTTGAAACATATGAGTTTAATCATGGCAAATTACCAAATTCATGGCAATATAACATGTTAACCGAACTAGAAAGTAATTTTAGCATGGACTAATGTTTTCATGGAACTAAACCTTATGCATAAACATTTAGCATGAGCATTAGCATGAACATGAGAGCCTATTCATATACCAACATTAGTATGGACATTATGTCATACCATGAATCATGAGAACAGATTCATGTTAGCATGACATGAGTTGGCTATTTAGCATATCTATTTAGAATGGACCTTAGTAACATGCAAAGTGTTTAATATAAACTTGGTATACCACAAGGTCCTACTAACTTGAGCATAAGGATGTCATGAATATTAGTTTCCCAAATTAACATTAACATATTCATATTAGTATGAATCCATTACTAGGGAACTAATTTAACTTTAACATTAAGCTTGACATTAGCCTAGTATTCATTCTCAACTTCTCATAGTTTACATTAATATTAACACCAACATACCAACATGCGTACATAAACCATTAGAGTTAATATAGAGACATACTAGTTTAAATGGAACAATATATGGCATAACATGATTTTTCTAGCATGGCATAGCATTCCAATTCACTAAAATTTCCATAGTTTGAACATAATCTCCCTATTGCAATATATATTCTCCATATACATAACAACTCTACTCAAGTCATGGTCATTATTAGTGGGCATGATGAACATGGCCACTAATAAATTAGTAATCCATTGTCATGTTATACCAATGAACTCCCTTTCATGTAACATCATTAAGCTTTAATAAAGGATTAAGATTAATAACAAAACACATCTCAATATGTCACTTAAGCAATTCAGCTTATTGGAAAAGTGCTTACTTCCACAAAAGCATGCAGATATCATACATTTTCTTTGTGAATTTGACAAAACGCCTTAAAGGAAAGTTGTAGATATGGTAGTTCTGAATGCACATATTAATTTTCATGCAGAAATATAAACTGGGTAATTTATGGTGAATTGTTTGGTGATACCTGTCGAAACTGTTTTTCAGACAGATTCTGAGGGCTGTAACAATTGCTATTATAAGTCATGTTGCAGTTAAAATCTAGAAAACATGCACTAGGGGAAGGTTGTAGATCAGGTTGTTAACTTTACAACGAGACCAAGAACACTAATTTCCATGGACTGTGCAGAGATTAAGATCAATTTTTCCAAACTGTGCACAGACTGAATGAAATTCAGACATGTTGTAAAGATGGAATTTTTAATCCTAATTAATGAACCGAACATATGGCATATTATATATTAACATGGAATAGAATTTAAACATCTACACAAATATAATTTTTGCAGAATTCAATTCAACCCATGGCAGCAGATATGAAGGACAAAAGTTGTTATCAGACGGCAGGAATTTAAGAAGCAACAAAGATGAAAACTTTACATGCATGAACATGGCATAATAGTATAAGTTGGATTCCTACCTTCTACTATGCACCCCATGAAGCTTCACCAAGCTCCTAGAATTCCCCTCCCATGGCTCCTCCAAGCATCATGGCCAAGCCTCCTTCTTGACCTAGCTTTCTCCTCGTTCCATCATCCTCCTCCTCCTCATTCCTCCCCTTCTCTTTTCCTTCCTTTCTTTATTTTCTTTTTCCTTTCTTTTTTCTCCTCATCCTAAATTTTCCCACTATCCTTATCATCATCCTCATTAATTAGGGTTGACAAGTGTATGGGTATGTGGCATGAAAGGGTTAAATGAGCAACACATAATCATGCAAGGTGTCATTCTAAGAAAATTTCCAATTTTAGATTTTTAGAAAAATAGGAATACACTAATTATACCACATATTATTCATATACAATGTATTTCCATCAAATACTTCATACATTATTTATCTAATACTGTTTAAAATTATTTAAAAATAGTTTTTATCATAAAAAAGGAAAATTTGCTAAGAATACACAAAAATTATACGGGTACAAATACGGGCATAAATACTTAACTTATAACCCGTACATATGAAAACAGGGTATTACATTTTGCCTATATCTTTCATTTCAAAATTCTTCGTAGGGTTTCAGATATCTCAGTTATCTCTTTAGGAGATCCGATGAGATTAAGGTCGTCTACGTAGACGTCGATTATTACAAGCATGTTCCCTTTGATCTTATAAAGATGCAAGGGCAGACTTCATTTTTGATGAATACTTACTGTACAAGGAACTCACTGAGTCTGTTATACCACATTCTTCCCGATTTTTTTAGACCATATAATGATCTTTGTATCTTAACAGAGTAGACATCCCGAGGTCTATCATTTATCTCTATAGGCAGTTTAAAGCCATCTGAGAGTTTCATATAGATATCTTTATCTATATTTCCATATAGATATTCAGTCACATCCATGAGATGTATATCTAAGCCTTCCCTAGATGTTAAGCCTATAATAAATCAGAAAGTGATCACATCCATGACCAAGGAATATGTTTCTTCATAATCTATCCCCGATCGTTGGGAAAATCCATGAGCTACAAGACGTGGTTTGTAGCATACGATCTGATTATTTTCATTTCTTTTTCTGACGAATACCCATTTGTATCCAACAGGTTTAACTACGGGTCCAACAAATTTGCATTTCAAAAGTGAGTCTAGCTCTACTCATATTGCCTCATTCCATTTTGGCCAATCATCTATGTGTTTACATTCAGCTATAGAGTGTGGATCAATATCATCTTCGCATTCAGCGACGTGAATGGCAATATTGAAAGCAAAGTCGTCGTCGTTGACAATGCTTTTTCTGTCCAATACCTTCCCAGTATGTACATAATTTAATGATATTTCTCTAATATTTTCCTCTTCAGGGGAATTAAGGAAGGGAGATATAACTGGTCTGAGCTCAGCATCCTGTGGTGGTAGATTCATAGTATCTCCAGGAGTTTTTTTCTTTCGAGGAAATTTATTCTTGGAGCCTGGGGGACGACCTCTCTTTAATTGAGGTACGTCAGCTTCTGCTGTCGGTGGATTGCATCCATCTTTGGGTATGTCAATCCTAGCTGGCGCATTAGCAGCAGGGACGTGTGACCTGACGATCTTTTGGTTGTAAGTAAATTTGTCCGGTAATAAGTGAACTGTGTTCTGTATATGAAGGATCTTCATGATCTCATCTTCCCATTGATTAGTACGCGGATCAAAATTAGAAAATGTTTTGGTGTCCCATGAAATGGTTCCTAAGCATTGGGCTTCTTAGCCTAGTTTGGAAAAATTATTTTCGTCAAACTCACAGTCTTCAAGACGTGTCTTAAAGGCGTTACCCGTAAGGGGTTCTAGGTATCTAATAATCAATGGTGAATCAAACCCTACATAAATACCTAGACGACGCTGATGACCCATTTTTGTCCTTTGAGGTGATATAGACTGCACACCCAAATACCCTCAAATAAGAGATATTTGGTGGTGCTCCATATGAAAGTTGCATTGGAGAAAATAGATGACCTCCAGATGGTCTTATTCTTATTAGCGATACATCATGCAGAATTGCATGTCCCCATGTATTTATAGGCAATTGGGATTGCATTAACAATGGACGGAGTCTCTTCATAAGGGACTCTGCTAAACCGTTTTGGGTATGAACATCGGCTGCTGGATGTTCAATTTCAATACAAGTTGCTTGGTAGTAGTCTTGAAAGACTTGTGATGTGAATTCCCCAGCATTATCAAGACGAACTTTCTTTATCTGGTTGTCTGGAAAATGGGCCCGCAACTTAATTATTTATGCAATAAGCTTAGGAAAAGCCAAGTTACGGGTAGACAGTAGGCACACAAAAGACCATTTTGAAGATGCATCTATGAGTACCATAAAGTACCGAAATGGGCCACTTGAGGGGTGAATTGGCCCACAAATGTCTCCATGTATTCTCTCCAGGAAGCTAGGAGACTTCATATCCACTTTTAGTGGGGATGGTCTCGTTATTACTTTGCCCTTGTAACAAGGGGGACGAGGAAAATCATCATTTTGAAGAATTTTCATGTTTTTCAAATTATGTCCACGGTATTGGGTTATGATGCGGTGCATCAGTACTGATCTAGGGTGACCAAGTCGATTATGCTAGAGTTGGAATTCTGGTGATTTGGGACACTTCAGGTGCTCCGTTAGATTATATTCGATTTGTCAAATTTTTGTAAGATAGAGACCCAATGGGAGTCCCTTAAAGTGTTCTAAGATGGTTTTGACACCATCTTTTTGAATCGTTACATATGAAAATTCGTTACCATTTAGCTCGATAGTTTCGAGGTGATATCCATTTAAACGGATGTCCTTGAAACTTAATAAATTTATATTCGAGATTGGAGAGAATAATGCATCTTTTAATATAATCTGTGTATTATACGGGAACCGTAAGATTGCTTCCCCTGATCCTTCTATTATATTTGAAAGTCCAGAGATTGTATTGACAGGACCATCATAATTATCAATGCTATTAGAATAGCTTTTATCACGAAGGATCATGTGTAGATGCACTGTCCACTAGGCATTTACAGTCCATCTATAAGAAAGAATGAAAAAATTTATGAGGGACTAAAATTATATTTGAATAATAATACTGATAAGAACATGCTAAGAAAGCAAATACAATGCATAGGAAAGAAATTATTCTAAATAAAAGATGTAATGCTAAAAGATAAAATGGCATCAATTTAGGAGTTCGTCATTTTGGAAATCCTCGACGGTGAACCGAGTTGGAGGCTGGATCTGTGTGTCCAACAGATTTGTCTCATCAGGACGCTTCAGGCTTGCTTGATACAAATCCTGAAGGTGGCACGGAGTATGACAGATCCTGGACCAATGTCCAGTCATGCCACATCTGTGGCATTTGTCTTCCCAGTCCTTTTTGGGAGTAGACGTCTGATCTGTGTTGTTCCTTCTCCACGTGAACTTCTTCTTATTCCCCGCATTATTGTTGTGTTGGGGAGGTCCTTTGGCCTACTACTTTGTTGGTTTCCCCTTATTGAATCTGGCCTTCTGCTTGTTCTTTGGCTTCTGGGAAGAAATTTTGTGGGCCTCAGGAGAAGGAGTAGTGCCAGCAGAGCATAAGTAATGGGTGGAAAGTAGGATGTCTCTGTTCTGCTTAGCCATAAGAAGGAAAGAGAGTAAGTCAGAGTATTTCGTGAACTTTCGTTCACGATATTGTTGCATGAGGATAACATCCTGTGAGGACCCTGTGTTATGAGGAAAACACTAGAAAGGGGGTTAAATCGTGCTTATAAAATTAAATAGACAATTACGCCTAATTAAAATTCTAACCAATAAAGATGCAGAATTATGAATAAACAACAATGAACAAGCAAACACAGTATGTTCAAGGGTTCGGATTACCAAAGTCAAACCTGACTTGTTCCCGGTAATCCTACGTTCCTACCACATGGGATACCACCCAGATACTCAACCTAAAACCCTAGCTTGAGTTTTCCTTTCAACCCACTTGTAGCAACCTTACAAGTGTAATCAATACAAGATTGATGTCCTTGAATCTCACAACTTGGGATCAAGCAAACCACTCTCACAAACCGATAGTAAAACCAAATTACAAAAGTTATGAAATTCGAAATAACACTTACAAATCACCCATGCCTTGAAGTAGAACTTGAAGGAGCAAAGTGATTGGAGTGTGTTGATCTCTTCCTAGAAGAGAGAGTAGCCCTTTCTCTTGTCACTACCAAATACCTAGACGATTTGAACTTTGATTCTAGATTGGAGAGCAAGAGAGAATGAGGGCTAGCAAGAATTGAGCACTTGAGAGCTTGAAATGAAATCAATGGAGTTATAAGGGTTCCAAGAGTTATGCAATGGAACCGTAAGAGACTCTTTTATAGGCTCTCTAAAACTCTCACACGTTTTACCCAAAAAACCTCTCAAAATCCGTGTGGAAAAAGCCAACGGATTGATTTTACAGGCAGAACAGGCAACTGATGAAGAACAGAGAGTCGCCTGCTGTACTGTGTCAGAGGGTAGGTGAGAATTGAAACGGTAACTTACCACGTAGGACAGGCAACTGATGAAGGTTAGACAGGCGTCTGAAAATCGACATGCACCTGCGAAACCTTCGACAGGCATCTGAGTGCAAAGTGCGAATGTTGACAAATCTCAAGAATTCTGGGAAGTAAGGACATGCGACTGATGTGGTATCCACAAGCGCCTGTGCTATAGGCAGGTGATATGAAAACCAACGTCAGTCGTCTGTGTGCACAAGTGCGAAACTTGCCAAAGTGAATGATCTGGGCAAGGATGGACATGCGACTGACGTGGTACACACATGCGCTTGTGCCATGGGTAGGCAACTGTGAAACCTGTTGAGAGATGGGTATGCCCTCGAGGCAATTTATCTTTATGCACGTGTACAAACGTCTTATTCAAAATAACAGTAATATGTTTGGTAAAGAATTAATCTAAGTTAATAATGATGTAGTCAACATTAGAACTTAGGTAAAGTCCTGAGACTTCATGCGAGGTTAAACAAGTATCGAAATGTGGATCTCAATCATAGAGAATTGTTTGACCGTTAGTAACATAAGTCTGAAATCGTTCTTGGTTGTATATGTTTCAAGAAAAGGATATCGAAACATCGGATAGACCATTGTGTCTTTGTCTTCACCATGGAGTGGTGACGATGATCTCATGGTCGTTTAACTTGGCGAAGTCGGAGACGAGACACATGTGCTTACTGGAGAATGAGTTCACTGGACGACCCAACGAGAATTATCACATGGTTAACATAACAAATCTGTTAGTGATAACTCTCAATGATGATAGGCTAGTTGGTCCTTAGACTTGAGGTCATTGTACGAACCTGTACGTGAATAGTGTCACTTAGATCTCTGACTTAGCTTCGAGGCAAGTCATATCGAAAGGTCTTTGGTTGGGTAATGACCAAGAGAGAATTCGTCTCTCCTGTTATGAGCAGTTAGTGTCGGACATGTTGGTTCAGTCTTTAGTGAAAAACTTTGGCCAAAGTATGTTGGAAGAAGTCCAACATTATTTGACTAAAGACCGATGAAGACTAACCAATTTCAAGCTATTAGGGTTGAATGTTTGACCGTACTCTAGGCTTGACTAGGCGACATAGTTTTGACGAAGGGACTAAAACTGCAGCATTCATCACGGACATTGTCAAGGTGGTCCCGACAATACTCCTGTCAATGAGTTAACAACATAATTATGATACCGAAACATGGACGGCACCTACTGCTCATGGTCACTACCGTCTGGGGTTTCAAGCCCCACATGTAGTAGGGTCAGACTATAGGGTTTCACACAGAGTGAGACATTTATTAAGTAATATGTAGAATTAAGGGAGATAATACATTGGATGTATGGGAATAAATTAAGTCGCAAAGAGTTTGCGATATAAGTCTAAAATATTATAGATGAGGATTATTGCATATGATGCAGTAGAAAATAATCTATATATTGTAAAGTGTTTACAAATATATTTTAAAATAAATGCATAGAAATGAAGAAGATTTTTCCAGGAAAATCAGGGAGAAAACCGCATTCAGATCGGAGTCCAAACGGGCCCTGAAGTCTATTTAAAAGGAGTTTTAAATAGAAAACTAGAAAGCCAATAAGGGCCCAAAGAACAAAAGCCCATTACCCATGCCCAAACTGGGCATGGGGCCAGCTTAGGCCAAACTGGGCCTTGGCGCCCAGGCGCCTGGGCCCAAGCACGTCCAGTGCCCAGTCTGGGTGCTGGGTGCCCAGGCCCAGTCTGGCTGGGCCCCGCCCAGCTGGAAGAGGATGCAGGTGGGCCCCATTGTGTGGCCCACAAGTTTGCAAAACCCTAAGTTCTCTTTGGCGGCTAGAATTTTCATCAAAAATGGGGTTTTGCTGAACTTTGTGATGACGTTTGAAGGGTCAAACAGAGTAGGAATTGAGCACCATTTGTTTCTATTAGATCAGCATTCAATGCTCTTCTATTTGATATATTGATATCACTTGCGAGCTCAACGGTGAGGGAGAAAAAATTAGTTAAAGATTGCTCTTTGTGGAAGGCAAACTTTAATTAATTATTTTCTCCAAAATCTTTAGTCCCACATCGGTAAATGAGAAAGGGGACTGAGATTGGTGTCTTGGCTCTTACGATTTCTCTTCCTTGAGGAAGAAGTCGATGGATCATGGCTATATATAGGTTGATGGAAAGGGATGGCCTTGAAAAATCTGAAGATACGAAGAAGACATCAATGCAGCAACGGTGTTCGAGACATTTCCAGAGAGAGAAATGCGTCGCACCATCTGGAATCATCTCCTCGTCCATCAGTGCTGCACATAACAGGGGTTGCAATTCGGCTGTGAAATCAGGAAGCATATTCGTACCAAAACGATAGCTGGTAGTTGTCTCCCTAAGGGTGGTAGTCGACTCCCAGAGAATTCCAGTAGAAATTCTGCTTCCAGCTGGTAGTCGACTCCCTCCTCTGGTAGTTGACTCCCAGCGTAATTTTCACTAAAACTCAGCTAGCAAAGCTGTAATCAACTCCTGGGTGAATGGAGGTTGACTACTAAGATATACGATAGCTAGCAAATGCTCTCAAGAGTTTTAAAAAGATTTGAAAACATTTAAAAACATTTTGTTTTGAAATCATTTGTGTTCGTGTGCAATATTTTACTTTGTCTTTAACATAGTTCCTATGAAACAAAACTCACACAGTTAGACTAAGACGAGTCTTCAGGAAGCTGATCAGATGATTAAAGTGAATGCGTGCTTCTCTTGAATTTGAGCTTCTTCTTCATTAGGCTTGAGCACTTGCAAGAGCTTCATCATTGAGCTATACTTATGCTTGACGTGGAGCTAGCAAATTCGTCTTCTTCTTTTGAGTGTAGTTGAGCTTCTCTAGAGTATGCATAAAAGCTTATTGTTCGCACAACCTGCATACTTGAGTAGTAGTGTAATTAGTACACTAATATCATTTGGTGTGCTCATCATCAAAACCACTTAGGGGTGGGATTCGATTTCCCATTACTCCCCCCTTTTGATGATGACACCCAAATGAAAAATAAAATTGAATGAATATTAACTTAATGAAATACTGAGTTTAGATAGCTTACTCCCCTGCTTAGATGCAATACTCCCCCTACATCTAACATGGTTAGCATAACAATATTCATTCTCATTTTTGCATTTACCATTTTTCTCCCCTTGTCATCAATCAAAAAGATGACAAACGAGTAAAAAAGGAGATTAATCTACACTTAATTAATTTTCTCCCATGATACCTAAATCTCAACGAAGTTTTGAAAATACATCCTTTTGCAAGGGCTTCGTGAGAATATATGCAACTTGATGTTCAGAGGGTACATATTTCAGTTCAACATCCTTTTTGACACAGTGATCGTCTATGAATCTGTGTCTAATATCTATATGTTTTGTTCTAGGATGAAGAACATAGTTTTTACTGAGATTAATAGTGCTTTTATTATCACAATAAATTACACATGTAGATGTATTAATACTATAATCTACTAGGACTTGTCTCATCCAAAGCACTTGAGCACAAGCCAGTCCGACAGCTATATATTCTGCCTCAGTAGTTGATAGTGAGACTGAACTTTGCTTTTTGCTAAACCACGAAACAAGGGAATGTCCAAGAAAATTACATGTTCCACGTGTACTTTTTCTAGTGACTTTACAACCAGCATAGTCTTAGTCACTATAGGAAGTTAAATCAAATGTGCTACCTTTGGGATAAAACAATCCAAAGTCAGAAGTGGTTTTAAGATATCTAAATATGTATTTTACTGTTTAAGGCGTGATTCCCTAGGATCACATTGAAATCTAGCACACGCACATACACTAAACATTATATCGGGTCGGCTTGCAGTTAAGTATAGCAAAGAACCGATCATACCTCGATATGTTTTCTGATCAACCTTTTTACCTGTTTCATCTTTGTTTAAAGAAGTTGATGTAGCCATCGGTATATTCTTCCATGATGTAGTTTACATCCCAAACCTTTTGATTAGGTCTTTGGCATACTTCATTTGATGAATGAAGGTTCCTTCTTTTGCTTGTTTAATTTGTAGTCCGAGGAAGTATGTAAGCTCGCCCATATGGCTCATTTCGAATTCTTCCTGCATTAAATTAGCAAACTCTTGGCAAAGATCTTCGTTAGTGATCCAAAAATAATATCATCTACATAAATTTGAATAAGAATGATATCATTTTGAATTTTCTTAATAAATAATGTAGTATCTATTTTTCCAACATTATATCCTGAGTCGATTAAGAATTTTCTCAATCATTCATTCCAAGCTCTTGGATCTTGTTTTAGGCCATATAATGCTTTATTTAGCTTATACACATGTTCATTTTTCTTATCATGTTTAAAGCCAGGAAGGTATTCAACATAGACTTCCTCCTTTATATAACCACTAGTCATAACCCGTGCCTACGGGCACGGTTCATTTAAGATTTTCATCCACGGAATCTTTGTTCCCAAACATTATTTACATAGTCAAATTTGTGCGAAACAACAAATTCGGCGTAGAACAATAAATTCTGCAAGGGCGCCCTTGAGTCGGAACAACAAATTAGCATAAAAAATTTAGCAGGTGCCTTCGACGCAAAAGGTGGAAGTGCATAAGTGTGGGTGTGGGTGTTGGTGTGGTGTGTGGGTAAAAAGTGAACTGAGAGGGTTTTTTTAACAAAAGGGGGAAATATGTTGTATTTTGCGCAAATATAGTGATTGTGGGGGGTTTGAAAACAAACGGAAAAAAGTGGTAGGTTTTCCAAACAGTCATCTCAACCCTTATTTTACCAAGATTGAATCCTAGCCATTCTTGTATCAACATCTTTATACATCAGCATGACATCTGCTTGTCCTAGTCAGCCCTAGAATTCAAAAACCTTTGTGTTTTAATATATAGATATAAGAATGCACTTTTACATCTATTCGGTACAATTTAAAATTTTTATATGATGCAAATGCAAGTAACATCCTAATGGATTCTAGTCTAGCAACGGGGGCAAAGGTTTCATCGAAATCGATACCTTCTTCTTGTGAATATCCATGTGCTACTAACCTTGCTTTATTTCTTACCACATTTTCGTATTCGTCTAGTTTGTTTCGGTACACCCATTTTGTGCCGATAACTGGACGATCTTCCGGTCTGGAAACTAACTCCCATACATGATTTCTCTCAAATTGTAGAACTTCTTCTTGCATGGCTTCAATCCATGCTTCATCTGCAAAAGCCTCACCTACCTTTTTGGGCTCACTGTTAGAAACAACAGCAACATGTGACATGTGTTCTATTTGTGAGCTAGTTTTAATACATGCATCGGTATCACCAATAACTTGGGTGTGTGAGTGATGTGTAACTTCAGGAAAAGATTTCGGTAAAGAATTTGAAGTGTTGACATCAGAAATAGGTGCAACATTAGTAATAGGTACACTATCATCATCAATATTAATGCAAGCATTATCGGAGAGAGATTAATCAAATGTTACATGCATAGTTTTAACAATGGTTTCAGTATTTTTGTTGTAGATTATATATGCTTTACTATGCAAAGAGTAACCGATAAATATGCCTTCATCCTCTTTGGAGTCAAATTTATCTAGGTTTTTGGTGTTTAGAATATAGCATTTACAACCAAAAACTTTGAAATAAGATACTTTCGGAATTCGTTGGAGCAATAATTCATAAGGAGAATTTGCAAAAGGTTTTCTTATTAAAACTTTGTTTTGAATATAGCACGCGGTTGCTGCAGCTTCCGTCCAAAAATATTTTGGAAGGTTGATTTCACACAACATTGTTCGTGCACACTCATGGAGTGTTCTATTTTTCCTTTCACTACCCCATTTTGAGGAGCAGCTCTAGAAAAAGCAAAAGTATGAGAGATGCCTCGTTTTTCACAAAATCTTTTGAAATGTTCGTTTTCAAATTCACCGACGTGATCACTTCTTAAGGAAACAACTTTCAAAGAGTATAATCGTTCAATTATTTTAAAAAATGTTTTGAACTCACGAAAGGCATGATTCTTATGAACTAAGAATAATACCCACGTGTATCGTGTGAAATCATAAACTATGACAAATACGTATCTAGAGTCATAAAGAGATGGAGTTCTAGTCGGGCCAAACAAGTCCATATGGAGTAGTTCAAGTGGCCTATCCGAAATAGGAGCTCCAATACTCTTAAATGTACTTTTATGCATTTTGCCAAATTGACCTGAGTCACACACTTTATCTAATTTAAAATTCAATTTTGGAAGTCCAAACACCAACTCTTTCCTAGTTATCTTACTCATGTTTTTGATGTTTATATGACCAAAACATTTGTGCCATAACAACGGGTCATTTGTTGAAACGATCAAGCAAACATTTGAATCATAATCATTTAATCTAAGTACATAAATATTTTCTACTCGTTTACCTTTAACAAGAATGGTTTTCATATCTTTATTATAAACTAAGCAAGCATCAAGAGTAAAAATAACTTTGAAACCTTTATCGCATAATTGGCTAATGATTAACAAATTGTGCTTTAGCCTGCTTACCACGCTGACATCTTTGATGACTAGCTTCGAAGGATTACCGATGTTACCTATGCCAATAATTTTACCTTTCTTATTGTCGCCAAAGGTTACCGTTCCTCCATCGTACATTTTAAAGAGCTAAGCAATTTGGTGTTCCATGTCATATGTGCGGAGCATCCTCTATCCATTATCCACATGTCCTGAAAGAAAAAAACTGAGCGTATTTGGTACCCACTTATGACTAGGTCCGACTTGTTAGACATAATTTTTATCTATTTATATAATCTAATTATTGGGTATCAAAGAGATATACATGAAGCATGCAGATACCTTAATAGATGCATATATGTAAGAGTCATTTATTGGAAACCCAAATTCGATTTGAATTTGATTTCATATGCATACTTTTAATATGGTAGAAATATAAATGTTCTTTTCATGATTACTCAAATATCTTGGCACCCAAACAGTATTATTTCTGGCGAATCTATTTGAGACATGTATATGATGTGCATTATGTGTGACATAATTGTGCCGAGAAACATTGTGATGAGGGGTATCATAATTACCATTTTTCTTAGCATTTTTGCCATAAACAGAATCATATTGTTTCACATCCTTTTGCACAGTATTTTGAAAAGATTTATCATATGAAATGGATGCATGTGTACACGATAAAGTAGCTTTCACATTTGGTTTGTTCTTAACCTTTTCAAGTCATAGAACAAGTTCTTCATGTTTGAGCTTACTTGAAACTATATCATTTGTGAGAATATTGAACTTATCACTTAAAGTAGAGATATATAAAACATGTTCAGCTTTCAAAGTATCGTTCAGCTTTCAAAGTATCTTGATCATAAACTAATTTATCATACTTGATTTTCAACTCTTTATGATCATTACAGCAATGTTTTATAGACTTATATTCATTAGCAAGAGAGTCAAATTTATTTTTGAGATTATCATGTTCCTCATGCAAAGTTCTATGTTTTTTGTCCAAGGTTCTGCGTTTTCTTGTCAATCGTTCATACTTTCTATAGAGATTTTCATATGCGCTAGTAATATCAAAATCATTTTCCTCATCGGAACTGGAATCACTAACTTCATTTTTGTCATCTTGACGAGCCATCATGCATATTTCTTCTCCAAACTCTTCATCATTAGATTTGATTGTCTCCATGGGTGATTGAATCAAATTTGAATTAGATCCGAATCTTTTGTCCAATATGTTGAGGATTTGGTGTGCAGTATCTACCTCCTCTACAAGATCTAACATCTTATCAGTTAAACCAATATAAATTAGATGTGTTACCTTTATGTTTCTGAAGTAGGCTTCTTCTTGATCCAGATTCCATTGAGTTTGCGGCATGGTTGGAATCTTATATGTTTCTCTAAGAAATCTCGTGCACTTTAGATCTTGTGCCTCCAGGAAGATCTCCATTCTTCTTCTCCATTGAGAATAGAAGTTGCCGTCGAAGATTGGTGGTTTATGAATATTATACTCAGGAGAACAGAACGTTGTTAATGCCATCGCCTTTGACCATGCTCTGATACCAACTGTTGGATCCTGTGGATGGCAAACAACACTAGAAGGGGGTGAATAATGTTGTACAAATAGTAAACTTTTTTCGATTCGTTAATAAGCACAAATAAAACCCTTCTAATGTTGCCTAAGAAACCAATTAGAGTGATCTATGCTTGGTTCTTAATCAACAATGTACTCTTAACAAATAATAAGAAAACGAATTACAATCAAATAAGATTACAAGAGATCTTTACATAGATAGATCTTTACACAAAGATCGTTTACACAGCAGATTTTAAATAAGTAAACTTTGCAATTAGAAAGAATAAATTACAAAGATACAAATGTTAGCAAATGAAATAAAATGCTTGTACAACAAAGATAAACAATCACAGAAAAAGACAAACGCAGAGACAAGCGATTTTATCCTGGTTCCCCACAACTTGGGTACGTCCAGTTCCCGACCAGTCCGGTACGAGATTTCAAATCCACTATTGCCTTAGCAATACAATTATCTAACTTCACTTGTTAGGATTTTCCAACGATCTAGCCTTGACCAGGATTTTCAACCACCTAGACTTGTCAAGGATTTTCACATCCCTTACAACCAAGGGAATCCACAAATAAAACAAAGTTTCCAATTCACCACAATAATTAGTGGAGATTGGATTACAGCCAAAAATTCTATAGCCAAAGTAAATATAGAGATTTGTGCATTACGTGGCTAAAAGAATCTTAAATAGATCTTTTAGATCACACAAGGAATATGAGATTATTCGTTGTGATCTTAGATCTATAGCTTTTCAAAATCCTTTCAAGAAATGAAAATTGAAGAACAAGGAAAAAAACACTTTTAAGAATAGCCAAAATAAAAATGCAGATCTCAAAATAATATCAAAAAATAGGAGCTGAGATCAGAGAATATAAAATCAGAAATTGGCTATTAGTATTGAGAGCAAATGAGAGCAAGTGAGATCAGAATTTTGCACAAAGAATAGAGAGTTTAGATTAGTGTATGAATGATCTCAATGAAGTCTCTATTTATAAAGTTTCAAGGGAATTTTGAATTTAAAAAAGAATTGACTTTCGGTCCGAACAGATAAGGAAATGGAGTGAAATCAGGAAGCAGATTCGTAGCAAAACGACAGCTGGTAGTCGACTCCCTAAGGGTGGTAGTCGACTCCCAGAGAATTTCAGTAGAAATTCTGCTTCCAGCTGGTAGTCGACTCCCTCCTCTGGTAGTCGACTCCCAGAGCAGTTTTAACTGAAACTCAGTTAGCAAAGATGTAATCAACTCATGGGTGAATGGAGGTTGACTACTAAGATATAAGATAGCTAGCAAATGCTCTCAAGAATTTTAAAAAGATTTGAAAACATTTAAAAACATTTTGTTTTGAAATCATTTGTGTGCGTGTGCAATATTTTACTTTGGCTTTAACATAGTTCCTAAGAAACAAAACTCACACACTTAGACTAAGACGGGTCTTCAAGAAGCTGATCAGATGCTTAAAGTGAATGCGCGCTTCTCTTGAATTTGAGCTTCTTCTTCATTAGGCTTGAACACTTACAAGAGCTTCATCATTGAGCTATACTTGTGCTTGACGTGGAGCTAGAATATTCGTCTTCGTCTTTTCATTGTAGTTGAGCTTCTCCGGAGTATGCGTAAAAGCTTATTGTTCGCACAACTTGCACACTTGAGTAGTAATGTAATTAGTACACTAATATCATTTGGTGTGCTTATCATCAAAACCTCTTAGGGGTGGGATTCGATTTCCCATCACTTAATTCTTCGTATTTTGAGTTTAATCCCTCAAATCTTAAGCCGTTAACCTAAATAGTCCCTCCATCCTATATTCGTTTAAATAGATAGATTAATTATTGATTAATTAATAGTTAGTGTTAATTAATTAAGAATTAAGCCCTAATGGGAAGGGAGGCATGGGGAGGAGAAGGCGGGTGAGGCGAGGAGGAGGGGAAGGAGGTGGTCCGAGGGGGAGGCGACGGGGGATGAGGGGACGGTGGTTAGTAGGGGGAGGGGGTGGTTGGGGCGGGGAAGGGGGTGGTTGGGGTAGGGGCGGGGCGGCTCCTCCCCTTTCTCCCCCCACCTCCCCGCCACCGCTCTCCCCCTCATCCCCCCTTTTACCCGTCGCCGATCTACTCCCTCCCCTCCTCCCCGTCGCCAATCTCCCCACATCCCCCTCCTACCCACCACTGATCTCCCCCTCCTCCTCATCCCCTTCTCCCTGCCGTCGATCTCCCCCCTCATCCCCCTCCTCCCCACCTCTATTCCCCCTCCTCCTCATCCCTACTCCTCCCTACCACGTCCCCTTCATCCCCCTCCTCCCTGTCGCTGATCTCCCCCTCCCCCTCCTCCACGTCGCCGATCTCCCCCATCCCCCTCCTCATCGCTTCCGATCTCCCCCTCCTCCTCCCCCCATCCCACTCCTCCCCGTCGCCAATCCTCCTCCTCCCCCTTCATCCCCCTTCATCCCCTCTCCTCACTGTCGCCGCCCCTCCTCCTCCTCCTCCTCCCCCTCCTCCTCCCCCTCCCCCTCATCACTGTCGCTGCCACCCGCGAACACGCTGGACACGTCAGCACTAACAGCCACGTCAGCACTAACGGAGTTTTTTAACAGAAAATTAGAGTGGGCGATTATTTTGGCTATAGTTAATGATTTGAAGGATTAAACTCCAAATACGAAGAATTAAGAGATAGATATCAAAATATGCAAGATTTAAAGGACGAATATGCGAAAAACCCTATTTAAACATGGAAATAAGAAGCACACGACTTCTGATAATGAAATTAACAGAAATGAAGTAAAATATGGCAATTTTTGATAATATGCCAGAGGCCTAGAGTAGTGTACTGTAAATGAAGTCAGGAATGAGCAATACCTGATGTTTTTACAATTGTCTATATTTACTTTGGAGTTATTATCACCTCCTCTTAAAATGTGTGCTTGGTTCACCAAGCCCAAAATCTTTGTTTCTATATTACTGGATTGGGCTTCTCCCAATTTAATACTGCAATCATTATCAAACAAGTATTTTACAGATTTGGTAGAAGAGTGAAATACTTCATGTAAACTACTTCTCATGTTTGTAAGATCTTATTTTTTATTTTAGCAATTTTGAATTATGGTTGCTCCGATGATTTCAAGACCATTTAGTGATATGGTTTCTCTATCAGTTATTAAAAGCATTCATTTTTCGGCAGGTCCATGTTTCCAATGGGTTGTATTCCTCAGCTTGAGCCCAACACGATAAGGAAATGGGCCGGACCAACATGGCCCAATAATGATTTCAGACCAAAATTGACAACCCAAGCACGGTCTTATCATGCCGGACTATCGGATCGGGCCGAAAAATGACACCCTTATATCATAATATTAAGGAATGTGCTATTTGATGGACCGAGAAATTCCATGGGGAGTGTAGGCTATTCGAATGCATAGCACATGCATAAGAAAAATTTCCGTGAGTCCTTACTTTTATAAAGCTAGTTTGCCGCTATTAGGGATGAAAATTGGTTGGGGCCGGCCCGATGGCCCCCAACCGGGGGGCCCCGACCCAACCCTGAACCCAGCCCTTATAAACACAAGACTAAGGTTATGGCTTTCATTAAGGCCCGAAATTTTCTTGTTACGGGGCCAACATAAGGCCCAGCCCCGGACCAAGCTTCGATATTGACCACATACTTATAATTTTTAAAACATGCAATTCTAAAATTCATTAAAACATCTCACTCATCCTTACGAAATCAAAAAAATGCACCATATAATTTTAACACATACATTCTCTTTCTCTCTCTAATCAAAATCTAATTACACGTTTTCAAAAAAAATCTGATCTTGATTTTTCTCGTTTCTTGTTTTTTCCTTACAAAAAATCAAAACAAAACCCCTACATGATTTCAAGATGGTAGCTCATCTCTCTTTCATATTGAATTGTTGCTTGTTACAATATTAAGATGTGATGTATTTATATTTGTTCCGAATAGTTTTGACTTAGGTTTCTTTGATTAAATAAAAAATTCTTTCTTGATTCTTTGACTCTGAATCTCAAGCATAGATTAGAAATTCTTTGACGCTGAATCTCAGTTATTCAATTCTCCTTCATCTATTTATTGGAATAAGATGAAACTGTTAAGGGAAAGAGCTGAGCATGTAGTAAGATAAAAGCAGTAAAACTACAAGAGCAAACCTTCTATTCCATATACATAACATTTGTATAGCTTTTTGATAGTAATCATAAACGCATAACCAAAAAGAAACTTACGAAATTGATGAACATTATTTTTTTTGACGAGTAAGAGAGTAACTTTATTAAAGACAAAACAATACAAAACATCCACAATGGGCCTAGTAAGATGGTAGGGAGAGTGGGGATAGGGCACACGCGCCGTCACCCACTACACACTAACATCCCCCTAGGAAAACCCTTTGACCAAATATGTACAACTATATTACAATGTATCACACATCCACGAAACCCCAGTTTGCAAATGGAATTGATGCCCCAGGCTGGTCATGATCATAGCCTCGCAGTGCTATAAGAATATCAGTTGAAATTGCCTCAAAGAGATTGGTTTTGGACACACCCCTACCTTCAAAGATCCTATTGTTTCGTTGCTTCCAAATATGCCACACCATGGAAGCAAGAGCAGTTTTCGCTAGAATACCCACACAATCATTTTTATTATAATGAGAGAGGAGATCTCCCACCCCAGCAAGAGTGGAAGGGACAGGAACTGAGATGTTGAGTTTTAGAAGGCTCCTGCATAGAATATACCGACTGTAGGGGCATTCAAAAAATAGATGATCGATACTCTTAACAAAACCTTCCTCACAGAGTACACATCTCTGAGAAGATGCCACTCCCCATTTATGCAAAATGTCTCTAGTTAAGAGTTTCCCATGAAAGGCTCGTAGCAGAGTAAGAGACCATTTAGGGACGTGCTTGTTGTACCAGACAACACTGTAATAAGGGATAGTACCTTGCTGGCGGGAATTATCCCAAGCCTCCTTAAAGGATCCGATGTTGGCAGAATTCCATTCCCAAGTATCCACGCCTGGAGTGAGGCGGAAGTGACCAATATGCGGCAGAAGATGTTGAATATAAGGGATCTTTGACCAACCATTTGAGGACCAATAATGACTAACCAATCTCTTTTCTTCACCAGCTGGGACGGCATGAAGAAGGGCAAGAGGGCCACAAGGTAACCATTTATCAAACCGGAAGGAAGTAGAAGCACCATCTCGAACAATCCGATTAATAAGTCTCAATGAGGGGCTACGATTTTTGAGTAAGAATTTCTAGGTGCCAGAATGTGTAGGCTTAGCTATAGCATTGTAAAAGCAAGCTGTCCTCGTAATATATTGCCTCCTCATAAACCGTGCTCAGGGGCCATCATAAGTTAATAGCCTCCAGGTTAGCCGCACCCCTGAAGCCACATTCATTTCAGAGAGTAATCTAAGACCAACTCCTCCCTCCTCCTTGGGCTTACATAAATCTCTCCATGCCCAGATATGTTGATTACCCCAAATAAACCTCCTGCAGGCAGAGGTGATGGTGCGAAGAATAGAGGTAGGAAGGCGAAAAGCAAACATCCAAAAACCCACCATGCCATAAAAAACAGTACACACCAATTCAATCCTACCAGATATAGAAAGGAGAGACGAGGACCACCCATGTAGTCTCTTTTTGCATTTATCAATCAAACGTGCATATATGGATGCCTTAGGATACTTAGAGGACAGAGGTAAACCAAGATAAACAGAGAGAGTTGGTACCTTTTTTACTCCAAGAAAAGTTGCAAGATTGCCAGGGTCCCGAGTACCCTTGCTAAATATAGAAGAGCTTTTAGCCCAATTAACCTGGAGATCGGAAAGAAGATGGAAAGTGTGCAATAAATCCCTTAGGCTTTTAAAAAAATGCTAATTTGCACGGCAGAAAACGAGGAGATCATATGTAAATAGCAAGCGTGAGATAGAACCCGTTCTTCGCATAGGGTGGATGGAACATGAGGCCTCTGCTCTAGCCATCAGCAGGGAAAATACTTCCATAACAAGTATGAAGAGATAGGGGGAAAGAGGGTCACCTTGCCTCAACCCTCTATTAGAAGCAAAAAACCCCGCTGGAGCACCCTCAACCATCACTGAGAATGAAGGGGTACATAAGCACTCAGAAATCCAGTTTATAAATCACCGTCGAAACCCCATTTGATGAAGCATAAATAGCACAAACTCTCTATTAACACGGTCAAATGCCTTCCGAAGGTCCAGCTTAAGACAAGCCTGGGAACCCATTGGATTACTAAAATCACGAATCTGCTTGTGGGAAAGAAGAGTACAATCAGAGAGTAAGCGCCCAGATAGGAAAGCGGATTGGTTAGCTGAAACCAAATCATTGATAACCTGTTGTAGCCTATTGCATAAAATTTTACTGATTATCTTATATATAACATTGCAGCAGGCTATAGATCTGTAGTCCCCCATTTCTGAAGCCTTGGAATTTTTAGGGACTAATACAAGGAAGGTGTGATTAATTTGTCTAAGCATATTTCCCGACGTAAAGAAAGAAGAGACCGCCATGCTCAAATCCTTACCAATGATGTCCCAATCATGCTGATAAAAGTAAGCGTTAAATCAATCAGGACCAGGAGCCTTATCTTTGCCCATTTGGAATACTGCCTCCTTAATTTCATCATCCGTGACATTCCTCTCAATCCACCCTACCGCTTCATTAGTGAGTTTCCATTTCGGTATAACATTTGGGAAAACTGTCCAGTATTGGTCCTGATTGTACATATCCTTATAATAGGAGACTGCCTCATCTCTAAGTTTTTCAATGTTCACATGTGAGGTCCCATCAGCATTAACAAGATGACATAAGCTGTTATGACTATTTCTAGCCTTAGTCGCATTGTAGAAGAACTTTGTACTCCGATCTCCCAAAAGTAGCCACTCCTGTCTACTTTTCTGCCTGTAGTCACTTTCCTCCACATCAAGTGAATGGGCAAGAGCAAAAGCTGCAGCCTGCTTTCTACATTGAGCTTCAATTTTGCAATCCAGGTCCTTGCGTGATTGAATAGATTCCAACTCCCGTCTACATACATCCGAGTCCACTAAGTTCCTGTTCGCCGCCGAGAATGCTTTGAGTTCCCCCTTGAGAAATTTGAGCCTGTCTACAAAGAGTTTCATAGGAAATAATCCTAGCTTCCGCCAATAGTGAGTAGGGTGATTCATAGGACATCTTGCCCAGGTAGTATGAAGCAAATGTCTGTAGCCCACATATGAACTCCAAGAATTGTAATATTTAAAGGGCTTGGGGTAAGAGGGTACCTTGGGATGCAGATATATAATCATTGGGGAATGATCGCTTGTTCCCGAATAGGCGTACTCATAATACTAATTGGGGAGGAGACAGAGCCATTCAGAGTTGCAGAGGATCATGTCCAATCTAGCTGAGATGCGGTGAATGCCAACACGCCTATTACTCCAACTATTGCGTGCCCCAACGCTTTTTAAATCCAAAAGTCCACAGCCTCCAAGAAAAATATTGAATTCATCCACAGATTTAGGATTCAAGAGCCTGCCACCCACCTTCTCATTGGAGAATCGGACACAATTAAAGTCTCCCCCCATGAGCCATGGGAGATTTCGCAATTTGTCGACATCAGAGATGAGGTCCTTCCACAAGGGTAGATGAAGGGATGGTAGATTGAGAGCATACACCACAGTGAGGGCAACAGTAAGTCCAGCAACGTTAGTAAGAGTAAGTGTTATGTGCTGGGCCGAAACTGAGATAGGCTTGAACTTCCAAACTGAATCATCCAGAAATAGGATGATGCGGCCACCAACATGATGATTCCGGTTGTCGACAGAGTTCCAGGACTTGGGGAAGCACCTTGCAATCCTCCCCGCATTAGTCTCCTTGACATGTATTTATATTTCATATATTTGCGCACGTTTTCTTCCGTGTTTTCCGTATTTTACCGCCGTCTTTTATTCGTTTTCTCGTGTTTTCTTGTGTTTTCTTGTTTTCTTTCACTTTTTCGTGTTTTCCGTATTTTGCCGGAGTTTGCTGGCATTTGGGGCATAAAACGATGATATCATGTGTCCCCGGAGCAACGGGAGGAGTCACGCGTGATCCAGGGGGTCAAACGACGAAGATTGCATCTTTCAGCCCCTCACCCGATCGGTTGATCATCTTCAACCGATCGGGTGATGCACGCGTGCACCACCCGGGCGCAGCTTGGAGCTCACGAGAAGTCACCCGGTCGGTTCAATGACTGGGTCAAAAGCTCAAAGTCTCTGGAATTCGGAGCTGATTGCCAACCGATCGGGTGACCTTCACCCGATCGGTTCACCTGTAGCTGAATTCCAACAGCCAAGATCCGATGATCCAACCGGTCTCCTCACCCGGTCGGCACCAAGATCCAGCCGACCGCACCCATGCTCCAACCGACCGGTTCATCCTGACCGGGTGAAACCCTGCATTTCGCTGTAATTTTGTGAAGCGGTTCACCTGATCGGTTGACTTGTCAACCGATCGGGTGATGTCGTTTTCTATAAATAGAACCCTAGGTTTTCCAGATTCGGGAGTTGGTTATTTTTTGCTGTTTTCTTCATTTTGTGACGGCTGTAATTTTCCAGTTTTTGTAAGTTTTTGGATCTTTGTAAAACTTTAGTATTATCTTAATTGCTTTACTACCATTGCATTTCTATTGTCTGATCATGATTTTTACGGTTCATTTCCGTTTAGATCGCTTTTTACTAAATATGTGTGAGTAGTTCCCAAATTTGGGATTTTGGCGGAAACCCCTTCGTGGGCTCTTCCCGACGCGTCCATAGGGTTAGGAAATCGATAGGGATTAGGAATCTAACGGTTACGCGGGGTGTTTTATTGTCATCGGCGGGAAAAAGACCGCCTTTGACCGTTGGGCCAAGGGGGAATAAACTTGGCGGTTGACTCCCTAGATCTTGGTCGACGTCCTTAGTTACCGGGCGCCTTATCCTACACCAACTCCAACCCATCCGAACCTTAGTTACCGAGCGCCTTATCAATAGCCGGCTCAGCAACAACAACAAATATATCAGCTGGCTAGGCCCCAACAGCAGTTTCAACAACAGCAATATCAGCAGCAACAACCACCACAACAGTATCAACAGCATGCTCCTAGAAATCAGCAGCCCACCCAGCAGCAATACGGCCAGCAGAGGGCCATTTCTCCGGTTGAGTCCCTCTTGACTCAATACATCGCCAATCAGGAGAAGATAAATCTGAAGCTGGAGACGGGACAAAGAGTCCTCACTGATCAGGTGACCCAACTGGGGTTGCAAGTGGCGAACCTTCAGAGACCGCAGAATTTATTACCGCCACAGCCTGAGGTGAACCCTAGGTGGTAAATCAGACCTTGGCGCTCACACATGAGCATGAGAACGTTTCCGCCATCGTCTTGAGAAGCGAAACTCAAATACCTACGAGAGAGCCACCCAAAGGACCGGAAGCACCGTTGGTCGTGGAACGACCAACTGAGAAATTAAATGACGACGGTGCTTCGTCACCCAAGCCCACTACTCCGGAGGAAGTTCATAGAGAGGAGAAGAAGAAGGATGAGGAAGGGAACCTAAGAGTGTTCAAGCCCGTTGTGCCTTTCCCACAACGGCTTGCTAAAGCCAAAATCGATGAGAAGTATGGCAAATTCTTTGCCATGGTGAAAGATCTGAGCTTACAAATCCCCTTCCTCAAGGCCATAGAGACAATTCCCGCATATGCCAAATTTCTGAAAGACTTGGTGACACGGGGATATAGAAAAGAGAAGGTCGTGTTAACGGCAGAGTGCAGCGCACTCATTCAGCGCGCAAATCCGCCCAAGCTCAAAGACCCCGGAAGTTTCTCCATCCCTTGCTCTATTGGGGAAGTGCAAATCCAGAGGGCACTCGTCGATCTAGGCACGAGCGTCAGCTTAATGCCCCTATCACTGTACAAGAGAATAGGGATGGGAGACTTAGAGCCCACCGGCATGACATTACAACTTGCTGACCGTTCAATCAAGTACCCGGTGGGAGTAGTGGACGACCTCCCCGTCGATGTGAAAGGAGTACATGTACCGGTTGATTTTGTGGTGATGGACATGCCGGAAGACAAGCACACCCTAATTATTCTTGGACGACCCTTTATGGCAACCGTCGGAGTGTTGATAGACGTGAAGAATGGGAAGCTTTCCCTCAATATGGGCCAAGAAAGAGTCGAATTTGACTTAGGCTTGTCGATGAAGCATCCGAATCCCCCGGACGATCCTAGTACCAATATGCTGGAGAACGAAGAAGATAGAGCTGTTGAAACAAGTGCCTGGGAAGTGCTCTCGAGGAATCCCCCCGATAGCTTGGGGGACCTTGGAGAGCAAGTTGGCTCCCCAAAGAATGAAGTTGCTAATGAGGTGGTCGCGCGACATGTGATCCCTCCCAGATTCCCTAAGTCTCATCCCACGAGGAGAAAGGGGAAAGAACCCATGGACCTCACCGACAATGAGGTCCGAATCCTGAAAAAGATGGCGGTAGACGCCAATTTAAGGGAGAAGCCCCCGGATCCTGTAGACAAGGGGAGGGTAGTCGAGCAAATCTTTTTACAGCCGCCGACTACACCAATAGCCACTAGCTCTGGAGTTGAAGAGATGCCGGACTTTGGGCATCACCCGTATCGCCCACCATGAACATCATCAACGGGCGTCGAGCTAAACGATGTTAAACAAAAGCGCTTCATGGGAGGCAACCCATGCTCTAAACTTTTACTTCCGCTTTTTAGGACTTTTTCTTAACTTTATTTTATCTATTTTTATAAATAAATCCAGCCGCAAGAAACTCTGAGTTCTTGGGAAAATGTATGGAGCAACGAACCGATCGGTTGAGTTCTCAACCGATCGGGTCGCCTGTAGCATTTCTTCAGCTTCAAATTTCGACCTAATGTCAACCGATTGGGTGACAACTCACCCGACCGGTTCGACTTAAAACCTATAAATACCCCCGACCCACCCGTTCACAAACCCTCGACCGATCTCGCCGTTTCGCCGCCGTTTCGTCTCCTCCAAGCTCCCGACTGCCAAAAACTACTCTCCCACAACCTCAAATCCTCCATTAGCCCCTCTCTCCACCTCCCCCTTGCATCTCTCCATCTATTTCTCTCTCTCCCTCTCCTATCTCGCATCTTTCTAGCCCTAATCCACAATATCCATCCCCACTTTCGAATTTTTTGCTGAAGAAGAGTGCCGCGGCTCCATACTTTTCCCACTGCACAGCATTGGGTCATCTACAAGCGAGGAGCTCGAATTTCTACGTGGTAACTTCGCTCCACTTCTCAAATTTCAATCTTTTTTCCTAGATATTTAATCTACTTGGTTGTTCGTGTGTCTGCACTTTGATAGTACTTTGCACTCATTTGCATCACTCACACGCACACATGGCCCGGGAGAGAGATAAGGGGAAGAGTATCATGCGGGAGGAGGAACCGTCTCGAAAGAGACGTAAACAAACACGCCCTCCTCCCCACACATGTGAGCTGACACTAGCCCCTCCCCCGCCTATCATCCCCCCTGTGGACCCTATGTTGGGCCCGCATGGGTACCTATTTAGGAACCAAGAGCAGAAAGACTTCTACCGCAGACTTGACGCTCGGGGGCACCTATCAACCAAGTTTGCCCACACCCAATCACTCGTCGACCTCGGTGTCTTCACTGAGGTCGAGACTCTTTTTGCTAACCTAGGTTGGTTGGCCTTCCTGAATGCCTCTGCGGTATCATACCTGTCACTCACCCTAGAATTCCTTTCCTCCCTCGTTTGTGAGTCGGGGTCGACCGTCACTTTCCGGGTGCGTAACCAAACCATCCGCACCAACCTGGATACCATCTGCGATATATTTGGTTTCCCTATTCTTGGGCATGACGCCATCCGACACTACGGATATCCCCCGGAATTTGACGTCGATAACTTTTGGTTCCGTCTTACCATCCTCCCTCGCTATCCCCGGGGTAAGGCCAAGGCCTCCTCCATCATCCATCCCATATTTCGTCTGGCCCATAGGATCATATCCTCAACATTTTTCCCGCGGGATGAGTCAGGCACCGTGACTATCCCCGATCTTTTTATTCTCTGGGCCATGACTTTCCCCTTTGTTCGTGACGATGATGGAGTTAGCTTTAGGGCCCATACTGTCCCTGTTCATGCTGGAGATTGGCTTGTTTACAAGCTTCTCGAGATTAGCAGGGCCGGGAAGAGCAAGATCTGTTGTGGGGGCATTATCACTATTGTTGCTTCTTACCCCCGTTTAATATCCATATTCCCCGTGGTCTTCCCATCGCCTCAGGACCCTCATGTCTAGATCTTGACGTCCTGCGGCACATTCGTATGATTAAGCCCCGCCCCGACGGTCGCTTCGAATTCAATTACGGCCATCCCTCGCCCCTACACCATTCTCCCCAACCCCGCTCGCATGACTATTACTATCGTGGCTGATTTGACTTTTCCGCCCGATCCTGAGTTTCTAGCGATGTTGCACCTTCCTTTCTTTCCCCCGAACGCACGCAGACCACCTTCCCCTGCCGCCCACTTAGGCACGCAGGATATTCCTGCGTCCCGGGGAGATATTGGGGCTGGCCCGAGTCACCCTATTTCTGCTCCTGGCCCCATCACTCCTGATCACCTTTTTGCGGCCATCTCTGGCCTTGTATCCAGTGCCGGCATGACCACTGCCACCGGCACTACTTCCACATCACCTGCCGGCACCACTTCCGCCTCACGTCAGTCCACTTCCTTTGGTCGCCACCAGGTCTCTGCCCGTCTTGCTCTAGAGAGGGAGGTCGCAGCCCTCCGTGATCTTGCCATGTCCTCTGCCCCCTCGGACCCATCCCGTCCTCCTTTCTCACTCACCCACGGTTCCTCACACTTGAGAGGAACGTGGCCTCCATTCTTCACCTTCTCACTCACATCCACAGACCACCTCCACCTTCACCACCTCGACGATCTTCTCCTCCACCCTCCCACACATCCCCACCTCCATCACCTCCCCCATCACATTCTTCTCCTCCACCATCCCACCCATCCCCACCTCCCCCACCCCCACCTAGGCGATCATCTCCCCCACCCACATATATTCCCATCCCGGTATCCACTTCTCCTCTCATGACCACCTCCGTCGTGTCCACACCACCTTCTACCTCCTCCACCGTCACATCATATGTGCGCCGCAAGAAATTGCTGGTGTGCTCCAAATCTCTCCCACCGCCACCCACTACTGTCACCATCACGTCTTCTCCCCCCATCTCTATCCCTTCTACCACCGCTTTGATCGCCATCCTTCCACCACCACCCACCTCCACCGACACTCTACCCATCGTTCACACCACCACTGCACCTATTCCCCCACCTCTGTCCCCACTTCTCCGCACACCCCCCCATCCCCCGACCACCCAGTCCCACCCTCTTCCGAGGAGGGCGAGGATTCGCCTTCTCCTGATTTTTGATTTCACTTTGTTTTTTTTTGACATCCCCCTTGCATATCCCTGCACTTTCACGAGCATATCTCATTGCTAGCATTGTCACGTCTAGCTTGGGGAAAGTCTATTTTGGGTGTGTTGTCGTGTTTTGTTTGTGTGTGTATGCTTGTTTTATCTTTGTCGTGTCGTATCATTTTTCTTTCTCTCTTTTTCTATTTTCGTGTCGTGTGGTTTGATTTTGAGTTTTCTTTATTTTCAGTTTCGTATCTGTGATTTCCATGTTTTTCATTTCTTTTTGTGTCGGTGCGTATTCCCCCCCATTTTCATTGCCCTTCCGTACTCACTCTTATTGCATTGAGGGCAATGCAAGCTTCGTCTTGGGGGAGTCGCACTTTGTGCGTCATTTGAGTCTTTCTTTCTCGTTTTTGTGTTGTTTTCATCGTGTTTTTAATTTTTCTTTTCTTCTTTTTTATCTCTTTCTCCTAGAGATGAACCCTATGATGAATGCCACAAAATCACACACACCTAGCATAGCATCGATAATCACACTCACTAACCCTAGGATATCGAGTTCTCTTGCATTTCACGCATCGTGGGTCCACTTAGCTTTTTTGTGAGTCGCGTGTCGTGCCTAGCTGTTTGGTGTGCTTCTGCTTTGTGATTTTACTTTATATACCTGTCCAGGAATGACCCCTAGATTATCACGAGTCGATATGAATAATGTGTTATTCGCCTCTCTTGCCTGTTTCTGTATGCATGATTATATACATATCGTATGCTTCATTTCGCATGTGTCGGGATTCCACAATTAAGGACTAGGATAACCCATTTAGCCCATGCTCTAATTAGGAGAATAGTTTCCTTTGCCCGAGTGTCTAGATTCCGATTTTTCTTTTTTGTTTTACTTGGTGCAAATCCCCTCGTCGTGTACTGTTCTCCCACTTGGGAGAGTACACATGTGTATAGCCAAAAACCCAAAAATCCAAAAAAAAAGAGAAAAGAAAAGAAAAGCCCAAAAAGAAAAGAAAAAAAATTGTATTGCCAAAAATCCAAAAAAAATACAAAAACCCAAAATCCAAAAAACTTCTCGTGTGAATATTTTTCCTACTTGCCGAGAATAAAGGGAAGGCGAGAGTTTGCACCGAGTGTTATACTCCACATCATCTCAACCCCCATCGTTTTCGAAAACACTTGGCTTAAGAAACTTTTTAGCTATTATCTAGGCTATAGTGTGGTTATTTCCTTAACCCTAGTTGTGGAGTCCCCGACGCATGATATGTTTCGATTCTCTCTCTATTCTCATGCATGCTTGAACGACATATATTCACCGCCTCATTCAATTCGATTCGATATTTGGGTCATTTCCTGGGTTTGTGTATATCGAGCTTTATCGCACATCGTAGATAGTGACACCGTCTGCTAGCACACGACCACACTCACTCGTGCTTCACCGCGTGGGCCCACGGCACTTGTTTGGACTCGTATTCCTAGGTTTAGTGATGTGATTTGGCGTTTGCTTGCTTGGTGTGTCGTTTTTGATTTTGTTGGCCCTGACGGGTGATCTAGGATATATAGTTTTCTTTTTCTCTCTTTCTCTCTATTTTCCCCTCCGAGCTCCTACTCTCACTCGTCTTTCTCGAGGACGGGGAAGAGTTCAGCTTGGGGGATTTTGACGTGCTTTTATATTTCATATATTTGCACACGTTTTCTTCCGTATTTTTCTGTATTTTACCGCCGTCTTTTATTCGTTTTCTCGTGTTTTCTTGTGTTTTCTTGTTTTCTTTCACTTTTCCGTGTTTTCCGTATTTTGCAGGAGTTTGCTGGCATTTGGGGCATAAAACGTTGATATCATGTGTCCCCGGAGCAACAGGAGGAGTCACGCGTGATCAAGGAGGTCAAACGACAAAGATTGCATCTTTCAGCCCCTCACCCGATCGGTTGATCATCTTCAACCGATCGATTGATGCACGCGTGCACCACCCGGGCGCAACTTGGAGCTCACGAGAAGTCACCCGGTCGGTTCAGTGACCGGGTCGAAAGCTCAAAGCCTCTGGAATTCGGAGCTGATTACCAACCGATCGGGTGACCTTCAACCGATCGGTTCACCTGTAGCTGAATTCCAACAGCCAAGATCCGATGATCCAACCGGTCTCCTCACCCGGTCGGCACCAAGATCCAACCGACCGCACCAATGCTCCAACCGACCAGTTCATCTTGACCAGGTGAAACCCCACATTTCGATGTTATTTTGTGAAGCGGTTCACCCGATCGGTTGACTTGTTAACCGATCGGGTGATGTCGTTTTCTATAAATATAACCTTAGGTTTACCAGATTGGGGAGTTGGTTATTTTTTGCTGTTTTCTTTATTTAGTGACGGCTGTAATTTTCCAGTTTTTGTAAGTTTTCGGATCTTTGTAAAACTTTAGAATTATCTTAATTGCTTTACTACCATTGCATTTCTATTGTCTGATCATGATTTTTACGGTTCATTTTCGTTTAGATCGTTTTTTACTAAATATGTGTGAGTAGTTCCCAAATCTGGGATTTTGGCGGAAACCCCTTCCTGGGCTCTTCCCGACGCGTCCATAGGGTTAGGAAATCGATATGGATTAGGAATCTAACGGTTACGCAGGGTGTTTTATTGTCATCGGCGGGAAAAAGACCGCCTTTGACCGTTGGGCCAAGGGGGAATAAACTTGGCGGTTGACTCCCTAGCCATAGCTCACGCCCTTAGCGTAGACGCCGAATCCTAGCGCGCGGGAGCGACAGGATGAGACGTTGGGAGTTATCGTTGCGAGCTTAGTGCTCCCGGAGTCGATCAGTGTTAATGGACACGGGAGTGCCCACTGATCGAACCCGGGAAGTCCGGCGTTTCATCCTGGGCACCGACCGGAATATCGGGCCCATGGGATGCCGGGTACCAGTTTTAGAGGCAACGTTTCACCATTAGACCCTAATTCCGATCGCCATCCTACCCGTAGGCCGTATCGGCGAGAGTCGCTCGTTGGGGTCGAAACCAAAGTCCCGGGTTTTTCCCTTCATATTGTCTTTACCTTGCATTCCTTTACCGTGACAACCCATCATTCGATTTGGGCTAGCTCACCCACGGGGTGATTTTGATCCTCTTTGACACAAGCACATCCTCGCCTCCCTGTGTTTGACCCCCAAGCCACACTACAACACCGTGCGCTTGCGGTTACAAATATTTAAATTCCCACTCCCCCATTCGCATCATTGCACAACATCCGGCGCGCAGATGCGTGCCCGGCTGGGGCCGGTCACTCCTCCACTTTAGTTTCAAGCAAACACACAATAGAAGGACGTAATATACCAATTCTTTGCTTGAGGTCTCCCCTTCTCGCAGAATTATTGAGACCCCTTGTGTTCCAGATGAACACAGACATTAACAATTGGAGGGCCGAACTCCACTAGTACCTGCTTGGCAGGAGCTCCAGCGTATAGAAGAAGGAGGACTAGATTTCAGCTTAGGATGCTTTGCCTTGTTTTTGGACACTTCCAATTTTAGGCTCATGATATCTTCAATCCATTCCTGATTTTGGATGGAAATAACAGCAGGCTTAGCTGACCCGGATGCATCATGGGGTACTGATTCAAACTGGGTGCAGGCTCCTGATTGCAACAGCGATGGCAAGACATGATCGTGCTCAATCCGGATACCTGAAGTCATAGAAGTGCCCATGCCCATTTTGCTTACATCTTGATTAATGTTTAGCTCAGCATAACCTTCTTCTGTAGAAGCAATCAAAGGGTCTGGGATTGCATAATCACACAAAGTCTTGGCATACTTGCTGCATTCACCCTCAGACTGAACATTGGGCTTCAAAATGTCCCCCTGAAGTCACAAAACTAGCATGAGACACCAACCCTGTAGCCATGGTAGCTGGTTCCTTGCATAAAACTGGGGGCATGGACTGATCAGCATCTGAGAAAACTTTGCCCTCCGGCAGGCCCATCTTGTCAGCCAAAGACCCCACTGCAAAGCAGTCCATGTTAGAGCCCCCCTTCCCAACCAGAGATTCCTCAACTATTTCTCCATCCTCAGGGCCCTCAGCTAGGGCAGAAGCCCTAGTCTGGAAGGAGTTAGCACCCGTTGTTTCAGAACTTTTAGTTAGCAAAGAGGGGATGTCAAAGCTTTGGATTGAAGTGGGCTCTTTCTCAGCCACCTTAACAGAGCACTGGGAGGCTGAGTGCCCAAAGCTAGAACATGAATTACACCTAGGGGGCTCCCCCTCGTACATCACATCCACCGAGAGTGAATAGCCGTTCTCCAGCTCAATCGTAACAGTCCTTGCTAGAGGCTTTATAGCATCCACCTCAACTAGGCATCTTGCATACTTGATTCGATCTAAATTTGCTGTTGCACGATCCATGCACAATGGTGTACCAACCTCGCTTGCTACAATATTCAATATCCCTAGAGACCACATATGAAGGGGTAGGTTGTGGAGCTGAATCCATACAGGGACGGCTGTTAAGAAGTCCCTATCATGCTTGAGAGACGGAATCCAACGTTGTAGGACAACAAGATGTCCATCAAACAACCATGGACCCCCATGGATAATGGCTTCACAGTCTTCACCTTTCCCAAAACAGAAATAAAAAAACCATTCTCTTTGCGATAAATTTGAAGATCCCCTTCAGATTCCAAAGGCGCTCCGTCCAAGCCCTAATCTGTCATAATAAGGGATGTCGCCCAGGACATAGCCCACCAAAGTATCTCTCCATTTAGAAGCCCACGTCTCCAATAGTGAATTTGGAACCCAAACTTTGGTTGCACCATTGCCTTCGACCAGAGGTGGGACAAGAGACATAGTTAGGGGATCTACATACTTGTGCCTCGAGGAGCACACTTCAGTCCAAGATCGCTTACCAGCATCAGGGTTGATGTGAATTTGAGCTTTGGGTCGAGGCGGCATTTTTACAAGCACTTGATTGGCAGCATGATGAAATCCTTCAGAACATTGCATTGAACCAACAGCCCGCGGCTTAGATGGCCCAGCAACTTATCGGCCTCCTCCTCGCTTACCCCATCCTGCCA
Organism: Scilla litardierei; assembly: GCA_030789695.1. Classification (NCBI taxonomy): domain Eukaryota; kingdom Viridiplantae; phylum Streptophyta; class Magnoliopsida; order Asparagales; family Asparagaceae; genus Scilla; species Scilla litardierei. The sequence continues at coordinate 138,699,419 of CM061141.1, forward strand.
CGGCTGACGGTGCAGTAGCCTTCGGCAGAACCGTCGCAATGGCCGCCCTCTTCTTCGCATGTACCACTTTCGTCTAGCCCAATCCGACGTCAGGCGTTGGGGGCTCCTCAATGATCCTATTTCCTTTGTCAACGGGGGGAGGTTGGATGGCATCTGCCGTTAGACCATCGATGATTGTCGCGCCGCCAGGTTCGTCGATGGTTGCCTCTCCGAGAAAAACGGTCGACATTATATATATACACATTATTATTATATCTACATGCTAATGTTCACTCCTGTTTTTTTGGTTGATTCGTTATTGTTAATAATCATAGACTAAATTTACAATTGAAATAAGTGAAAGGCCATCACGGATGCCTTAGGGCTGACCCAAAAGCCGGTAAGGTAGTGTTAGTGTTGCCATTTGAAAGTCTCAATGCTGATGCCATGGTCAGATTTTAGGACTGAGATATGTTGGGTCTGTGTTCGGTGCGAGGCCACGACCAGGTCCGTCGGCCTGGCCCGTTTTCATCTCTCCTTACTATGCACGTCGAGAAAAACAAAATAATATTCTATAATAATTAGATGTTAGAAACATCATGGAATGACGATAACGTGCTTCTCAAATAACATAAATTATTTTCCATATGTAATTTCAGTTTATTGCTCATAATATCTTAAGCCTATTTATGTTAATGAAATTTTCTTGATTTATTTTATCGATCTATTTTGTTTTTAAATTGTAACATTAACAAAGTGAAATAATTGCCATATATAATAAATGTAAAATTAAATTTAATGTAATTTGTTATGAATGGGGGAGACTTTTGGTCTCCACCCACTAACATCCACCATTATACCCACTACTAAGTGGGTGCCCTATGGGCTTCTAATAGCTTTGTAATTCTCATATGATCAATATATATGGCTATGGTATCCACAATTAGTCTACTACTTCTTACTATTCTAACACGTTATCACGCACGCTCATCAGCTGAGCCGAATCCTTGCCGACGGACGAATCGTGAGTACACTGATAGGGCTTCCTTCTCTGAACTTCGCTAGATTCAGCGGGTAGGATCTAGAGGTAAAATCTTAGAAACCCCTAGATCAACATTTTTCATGCGCATGTGGTTAAATCTGTGATATTTTCTTCTAAGAAATCTATAGCAAGAAAATCAGTTTTAAAAAACACAGACTTACTGTTAAACATCTGTTTTAAATATATTAAATAAATAAATTAAAACAAAAACAAAAACAAAAACAAAAACAAAATTTTTTGGGGCATCCGAAGCGTCGGCCTTCGATGCGGTGCGACACCCCCCTGTCGAGGGCCTACCGGCTCGTCACTCCCCCCTGACAGGGGGCATCCGATCCGCCGCCCCCCTTGTCGGGTGGCCACCCTTTGTCGGAGCGCCGCCCCCTTGTCGGGAGGGGGGAGGGGGCTCCCTTTATTTCGGAGCGCCGCCCCCCTGTCGGGGGGTCCTCTTTTCTAATCGTCGGGCTTTCGGATCTCCGGCTGGCTAAACCCCCCCTCGATGGTGGAGGCCTTCGGATAACCGCCACCCCGCCCCCTGTCGGGGGTTTGGTTTTCCCCGATCGTTTCCCCCCGACAGGGGGGCCTCCCGATTCGCCACCCCCCGGCAGGGGGGCCTCCCGGAGCGCCTCCCACCCCCCCCCCCCCCATTTCGGCCCGGGGGGCTGTAGTTGCACCACCTGCCCCTGTTGGGGGGCCTTCCGATGCCCTGGGCCGCCGTCCCCACTCCCCACTCCTTCCTTAAAACCTTAACACCTAAGTTAGGGGCAGAAGAGGCATGGGCCTCCCTGATGGACCATGAGTCTAGTAAAGAACAAAAATACAGAATAAAAAATAAAATTAAATATCTGGGTATTTTGGGCAGACGGGCCTGAAGCCCGCAGCGAGAGGCCAATTTTTTCGTCTAATTTTGAAATTATTAAATATTTTAGAAAATACCCTATAAATCCCTAATAAATTCCAGAATATCCTGGAAAATTTCGGAAAAAATCCGAAAAAAATTCTGGAAAAATCCAGAAAATACGGGGAAAATAAGGGGGAGGATATTGAGTATGACTAACCCCTCTCGGGGTATTTGGGGCAAGTTATTCATCTTTTTCTGAATTCTACGTCTAATTCATTATTTATCGTCTTATCTTTAGTTGGATTAAAATAAATATTAATTTACGTTTTAATAATTATAAGGATCCTGAGACCGCTCTGTCGTTAGTTTAACATAACGGGTAATAACGTTTTCCCGTGGTCCAAGTAACTATTAAACGTAAATTTAATATATTTATCTAATAAAATTGCCTGCGGTGTTGAATAAAATAAATTGTTTATGCCTGTTGCATACTTATATAAACTGCGTGGAATGTTAGTAAGACTATGTTGTGGTTTTTGGATCGACCGTTATTAGTCAACACTATTTATTTTCCTCGCATTTTTTTCCTTTTGAGTGAAAATGTAGTGAGGAAGTAAATGTATAAGCCAAAGCCCGGAGATACTTCGCTTGAAGACGGAGGTAAAATTTCTAATGCTGGGACCCCCAATGGTTTCCAAATTGTAATTTTAATTTTCTGTACTTCGAATTGTATAATGGACTTTGGACTTTTATTATTTTTGGTGGTGACTGGCCGATCCCCACAACTATTTTAGTTTTACTACTATGCATGTCTTAATTTTTTGAAAAATATTTAATTCATGCTTATTCCATGCTTAGATAAATGGCAAAGATTGTGAGGGTCGATTTTGATGTTCTCGATGCGGCTGGCAAAAATTACTTAAGCTGGCAGCTGGACCTGAAGTTTCACCTGCGCTCACAGGGGCTAAGTCACACAATTCAAGTTCCAGCTACGACAGTAACAACTGATGAAGGGACTTCTACTGTTAGAGTCTCCGATATAGAGAAGGAGAAAGCCATTATCTACATTAGGTGACATATTGATCGAACCCTGAAGGCCGAATATCTAACAGTGGAAGACCCTCATAAACTGTGGACATCACTTGAGGACAGATACAAACATCAAAAAGATGTGATCCTCCCTCGTGCACGTTATGAGTGGGAAAATTTTCAACTTCAGGACTTTAAGTCCGTAGCTGAGTATAACTTAGATCTCCATAACATCACCTCACGCCTGAAGTTGTATGGTGAACAGGTCTCGGAAACCCGAATGCTTGAGAAAACGCATACATCCTTCCAAGAGAAGGATGCTATTCACATGCAACAGTATAGTGAACGCAAGTTCACGAGGTACTCTGATTTACTCTCCTGTCTTCTTATGGCAGAGTAGAACAGAGACCTCTTACTGGCCACTCATAACCTACGCCCAGCTGGCTCTGCTCCTCTCCCTAAAGCTCACACATTTTCTTCCCAGAAGATAAAGAACAAGCACAGAGGAAGATTCAACAAGGGGAAAGCTGCGAAAAAGCAGACCAAAACTCCTCCCCAGAACAACAATACTGAGGGGAAGAAAAAGAATACGTGGAAGAGGAATACCTCTGGCCAGACGTCTGCTCCCAAGAAAACTAGGAAGACAAATGCCATAGATGTGGCAGGACTGGACATTGGTCCAGGATCTGTCGTATTCCATGCCACCTACAAGATTTGTATATTGCAAGCCTAAAGCCTTCCACTGAAATAAATTTGGTGGATATACAGCCTCCTACTCGGTTCACCACCGAGGACTTCGAGAATAACGACCTCATTGACTAAGGCTGAATTAGTTCTCTTTGATGTCTTTTTCATTACTGCATGATGTATCTTAAATTATGTCTTTCTATTAATGAAACGAATATAGTTTTTCCATTTCATAAAACTTTTTACATTCTTTTATAGAGATAGAGATGAAGTGTGAATGTCTAGTGGATAGTGCCTCCACGGACACAATCCTTCGAGACATATGCTATTTTAATAGCATCATTGATTATCATGGTCCCGTCACTACAATTTCAGGATTATATAATATAATAGAAGGATCAGGTGAAGCAATTTTATTGCTCCCAAACCAAATGCAAGTTATAATAAAAGATGCTTTATTTTCTCCAAAATCAAAAAGAAATCGACTAAGTTTCAAGGACATCCGTTTAAACGGATATCACTTGGAAACTGATCAATAATATTGAATATTTGTATGTTACTCGTCATAAGGATGGTATTAAAACCATCCTAGAACGTTTTAAAGGACTCCCATCGGGCCTTTATCAAACATACATCCTGTAGGAATATGATGCCCTCAAGGCCATTTATTCCTGTGTGAATAGCACAAACATCTTGTTCGAAATAACAGTAAGCTGTTTGGTAATAATTTATCTAAGTTATATTGTAATGTAGTTAACATTAGATATCAACTTAGGTAAAGTCCTGAGACTTTATGCAAGGTCGAACGGGTATCGAGATGAGTATCTCGATCATGGAGAAACGTTTGACCGTCTGTAGCATAAGTCTAAAATGGTTCGTGATCGTAGATGTTCCGAGACAAGGATATCGAAACATCGGATAGACCATTATGTCTTAGTATTCACCGTTTAGCGGTGGCGATGATCTCATGATCGCTTGACTTGGCGAAGTCAAAGACGAGACACAGGTGCTCATTAGAATGAGTTCACTGAACGATCCACTAGAGTTATCATATGGTTATATTGACCAATCTGTCAGTGATAACTCTGAGTGATGATAGGATAGTTGGTCTTTTGACTTGAGGTCATTTTGACGGACCTGTGCGTGAACGGTGCCACTTAGATCAACTGACCTAGCTTCGAGGCAAGGCCTGTCGAAAGGTCTTTTGATTGGGTGTCACTTGAAACGTACGAGGCGAGTAATGACCAAGAGAGGATTCGTCTCTCCCGGTCAACGGGAGTTAGTGTCGTAGAGTTAGTTCGGTCTTTAGTAAAAACTCTGCGCAGAGTATGTTGGAAGAAGTCCAACATTTATTGACCAAAGATCGATCGAAACTAACCGGAGTCAAGTTATTGGGGTTGACAGTTTGACCGTACCCCAGACTTGATCTACACGACATATTTAAGACGAAGAGACTATAACTGCGGAATTCATCACGGAAACAGTCAGGTGGTCCCGACAATACTCATGTCAATGAGTTAACCACATAATGATGATTCCTGAAGCAGGGACGGCAACCACTGCTCGTGGTCACTGCCGTATAGGGCTTCGAGCCCAACCTGTTGTAAGGGTCAGGCTGTAGGGTCTCACACAGAGTGCAACGCTTCGTCTAGTATTAGGTAGAAATTAGTTAGGGAGAATATTTGCATTTGATGCAAAAGAAGAGATAATTACATTTGATGCAATATGGTAATTTAAGCTTAGATAGGGACTACTTTGCATTTGATGCAAAAGCGATTAAATATGTATTAAATTGTTTAATACAATATTTAATAATATAAACGCAAGGAAAAGTTCACGGGTAAGACGGGAATGTCCCGGTCTAGACCCAGGTTCGAACGGCGTCCAAATCGGACACCAGATGATCAAGTTATGCTCAAAACAGCCCAAAGGGTCAGATCAGACCAGACCAGACAGACCAGATTAGTCTGGATCTAGTCTGGCCTGCTGACCAGACCCAGGCTGCCCAGACCTGGGTGCCAGGCCCAAACAAGGGCCTGGGCGCCCAGGCCTGGGCGCCCAGGCCTGGGCGCCCAAGCACCTGGGCACAGGCCCAGGCGCTGGGCGCCTGGGCCTGGGCCTAGGCGGGCCCGCCTGGGCGCCCAGGCGCCCGCCTGGACGCCCAGGCGCCCAGGCGCCTGGGCCCAGGCACCCGCCTGGGCCCCTGGGCGCTGGGCCCAGGCGCCCTGGGCGCCAGGGCGCCCGGCCCAGGCGCCCTGGGCGCCAGGCCTGGCGCCTGGGCTGCGCCCAGGTCCAGGTCTGGGCTGCACCCTGGTCCAGAGGTGGGCTGCACCCGGGTTCAGGCCTGGGCAGGTTTTATGGGTCCCATCTTTGGGTGTGGAACCCTAGGTTTAATGGGCAGTTTTTTGACGGCTCAGTTTTTGCGAAAAACTAGCCTAGGGCTGATCTTTGGACACTCAATTGGAGGGTCAAACGAACTCCGATTGACGAACCGTTTTTTCCTATGCGTTCACGGTTGAACGCTTGTCGTATTGATAGGTTGTATCAATCCTGAAGCTCAACGGTGAGTGAGTTAAAATTCACGGAAGTTTGCACTTTGAGAAGTGCAAACTAACTTGATTTTAATTAACTCATCATTTAGTCCCACATCGGATTTTGAGAAAAGGGGAGAGTCCGCCGCCTATATAAATAGGGGTCTCCCCCCTTTCTCAAAACTCATCCCAAGCTCTAGATCTGAGCGGCTCTCGTAAATGTTGGAGCACGCTTGGATCTAAGCTTAAATAAATATTTCTCTTCTCCCTAAATTTCTGCCTTACTCCTGCGGGCTCTAGCAAAGCCACAAAGGAGTTCGGATTCTGAATCTGAAATCTTGGCGGAGGTTTCACTCGCGTGAAACTTTCTTCGGCGCGTGGTTGGCTCGGCGGCACGGGGATTGATCGCCTCGGGATGCGGAGCAGTTCGAGGAGCGGTTCAGGGAGCGGTTCAAGGAGCGGCTCGACGTGCGGCGGGAGCAGCTCGGAAGACGGCGCGGAACATCTCGCCTGCTCCAGGGCTGAGATTCCGGGTATGTGGTTAAAGTATTTTTAGCATTAGTTTAGTTTAATCGCAGTAGGCTAGATCCTTCTTGGGTTGGTCAGACCCATCCCAAGTCGGCATAGATCTTGGCATAGGGTCTTGGACCTTAGGGCTAAGTTAAAAATAGTTTTAACTGCATGTTAATTAGTTAACATAGTTTTTCTTTCCGCTGCAAATGATTTTTGTGTCTATGTTCCGTCCGACTTAGGACGGGACTAGTGTTTTTGTGCCCTAAGGGACCGCGAATTCCCCTACAATGGTATCAGAGCCTATGTTTGCGTAGTCGATCTAGGTACTGCGATTTCATTAAACTTATTAATGCTTTTAAATATTTTAAATTTTTTAAAGTTATTAGATAATTTTAAAAATGCTTTGAAGTTCAAAATTCTATGTGTTAAATTTTTTGAACATGAAAATTTTTAAAATAACGTTTTAAAATTTATGTGATAATTTTTAAAACTAATTTTAAAAGTTTAAAAGTTTAAAATTATTTTGGATGCCTAAAAATTTTTTATAAGATAAATTTTTTAAGCATGGAAATTTTAAAATAGTATTTTTAAATTTATGTGATAAATTTTAAAATTGATTTTAAGGCTTTAAATTTATGCGATAAGTTTAAAATATTTTAGATGTTTAAAAATTGTATATGATAAATTTTTGAACGTGGAAAATTTTTAAAGCAATGTTTTAAATTTATAAGATATTTTTAAAACTGATTTTAAAAGTCTAAAAATTGTTTATGCGATAAACTTAGTATATTTAAATGTTAAATAGTTGTGCACTATCTTTATGCGATAAATTAGTGTAGCTTTATTTTAATGGCTTGTTAATCTTGTCCCTTATTTGATAACACAAGACAACCCTTTAGGTTAGCCATTAAAAATGATTAAAATTTATTACTTGAATTTTAATGACATGCTATGTTTTAATAAATCATTAACAACAATATTAAGACCTAATTCCTGATTAGGGTAGTCCTTTAAATGAATTTTCAATTCTAATTGTTATAATTAATTTTCATTAAAGGACTTCGCTTCTAGCGTTGTTAATAAAATTTATTAAAATCCTAATAACGATTAGGGTAGCACGTGAACCTTATAGTTGATAAGGACTTAATAAAAGTTATTAAACAAATCCTAAAAATTTTGAATTCTAGGATTCAACTAGTTGATAGGATTAATTAGTTGTTAATAAAAGCTGTTTAGTCTATGGCATACATACAAAAATGACAAGCTTCATTCAATGGACCATGATCCAGTCAATGTGCTTGGCTAAGAGTTCTGGGTCAACCCTTGCTAGTCCAAGGGGTAGTGATCCTGGCTTAGTCAATTCCCTGGCTGAGTTCCGCTGGACCGCAATGTCACGAATCATGATTGTATGACACCCTAGACTATATCTAAGTCAAATACGTTAATGATCTTTTTCAAGATTAGCCGTAGCCCTCCTTGTTTTAGGGGTTAGTAACTATAGGACCCGCGTTATAGTTGTTGAGATACACTCAAGCTGTAACCTGGCAATCTTATAGGAACCAACTTCTTAAATACATAAGATGACATCTTGACTTGACCCAAACCGACGTTGTCGTGAATACACCGAGCGGCGGCGCAAGTTTAGTCAAGGATGTAGTCTGCCCAGATGTAGTCTAAGACCTGACCCTAACCAACGTGTCGTGCATACACCGAGCTGAGGGGCAAGTCAGGCTAGACATGAAAACAAGGGTCCGACTAGACTAGACATTGTGATTTGGATGTGCACACTCATGATCACGAATGGCTAGGGGCAAAAACCGATTAAGAGAGTCATATCCGATATGATCGATGAAGAGTCATCTTCCGATCGCAGAGTCAATCAACTTGTTGAGCTACACTCAAGGTTGTTTAGACTCAAGGTGATTGGAACTCTTACCCATTAATTTTAATTCGATTAAATCATTCGTTATTAAGCTTTAAAACGATCGTAAAATTAGTGGGAGGATATAGATAGATAAAAGCCAATCTACCTATATTTAATATTGAACATATGCTAAAACTAGGGCAAGACTATGTTTACCGTAGGAATTAAAATATAATGTTTTAATAAGTTAATTGGTCAAAAGTTGATTAATTGAATATCGAATTAAAGTCTAATTGATAGAATTAAAACTATATTCTCGTTGACATTAAATGACCTTCTAAAGAACAGACTTAAGAAATATGATTTCATTAAGTTCTGGGTCCAACAAATAAATTAAAGCTACATGTCACTCGTCTCTATATGAGGCAGCTTGAACATATAGGACATTCAAAGTATGTTTCTCCCTACAACTTGTCGAGCTACCCTCAAGGTTGTATGGACAAACAATTTTGATCCGCAAAGTTCGAGAATTCGATTAAACCGTTTGAGTCGAATACGAGTGCATAAGCGATGCAAGACTATGTATCCTAACCGGATCTTGAGACAAGCAACTTCTTGAGCTACACTCAAGATTGCAAAGCTCAAGCGTTTGGATACATAAGTTGCTTGCATAGCTATTTATTTATGTTGATATCTAAATGTGATTTAGAAAAGGAAGAAGGCACTTCGGAAAGTCAATTGAGAAAGTTAGTTTAATTTATCATTAGTAGAGGCATAAGTAGGAGGAAATGAAATTGTGACATATTTTGATGTCACGATTTCAGAATAAATTGTTATACAAAAGACGTTTAACACATTTTGACGAATGTCGTCACATTGCTTCTGAAGTAATGTTTTGTGTTAAGTAATTTGTAAATAACTATATATATATTAAATGTTAATATATAAATACACAAGATAGTAGCAAACTTATATGGTAAAATTAGACTAGGCCGTATCAAGAGATTAAGCTTCACAAGTCACATAAAGATGGGTCTGACCTCTCGTATTATGAAGTCTACGGACACTTGTGAGTCTTAGCCTCTTAGATACAATGGCCGAAACCCATCTGTGAGACAATGGGAGAATGAGTTGTCGAACTCAGTCTCGTACATACTGATGTACCCGAGTCTATCTTTTAACAAAATAAGTTATTCGTATATTTTATTAAGACACGTGTTCTTGATGAAACACAAGTCTGATAAAATAAAGAACGAAATGACTAAAGTATTTAAACTGATTAGATTAGATTGAATGGTCAAATACTTAGCTAAATAAAATCTTGTGTAATTAAAAGAAAATGTGATTTTCTCTCAGATCAAGTCTGTTAACACATCGGTGTGTTAAAAGGTATGAATCACACTTAGTTAGACTTGGTGCGATCCATAAGTAAGTGACTCTGAGTTAAATCCTCCCTCTGGGTTAAGTCCCAGATAGACAATGCCTAGGTTTTGATAAATTTCTATGAGAACATTATCAATAATATATTCAATAAATCAATCGTAAGGAAGTTGTAATAAAAAATAAAAAAATACTCGAATCTCGTGAGACGAATTGTCGAGTTAGACATCATAACTGATGATGACTTAGTCAACTTCTAGGATGAAATTCGGAGTAGCAACTCCGATTTAAAACTTGATGAAGGTCCGTGTGCGTAAATAAATTTGAGAATTTAGTTTACGTGCCCAAGGAAAATGTTTCCTCACTTTCTGCAAGTAAATCTTTAAGTTGAAAGATTGGTGCAGAAAAGGAAATAGTGAAGAACAATCATGTTGGACGGGAACGGTTTTCATCCTAATTTCTTTAAAACGGATTAGTTGAAACCGTCTCGCCAGCAGATGTGTACAGATCTACTCGGACCAAGCTCGATGTAAAACACTCAAGTTGACCATGAAAATTTGCGCATTCACTTATAAGTTCGTTTTTCTAAATATGATTTAGACGAACCAACTTATATGAATTAGCCAGAGAGTTTTCAAGGTCAGTGGGAGCGTGTAAATTACATGCGAATCATCAAAGGGATGGAACATACATTTTGACAAAGTAATCAAAAGGTTTGATACTTTATCAAGAATAGATATGAGCCATTTAAAATGACCAATAACTAATTTAAAATTATTATCGTAAGGTACGATGAACTGGATAAGATCCAGGGAAAATAAAATATTATGGATTCCGACAGACCAAATGAATTATTTGAATAAGATTCAGAAGGTTGGTCTGACATAAACATAGAAACCCCTTAAGTCTATAGTGTAGACGGTTTTAGCAGATCCACTCACGAAGGCTCTACCACATGAAGTCGGAAAAACTTATGTGTAAAAACGGTATACGATATCGAGATAAATGGGCCTGAGTGCAAGTGGGAGATGTAGGAATATGATGCCCTCAAGGCCATTTATTCCTGTGTGAATAGCACAAACATCTTGTTCGAAATAACAGTAAGCTGTTTGGTAATAATTTATCTAAGTTATATTGTAATGTAGTTAACATTAGATATCAACTTAGGTAAAGTCCTGAGACTTTATGCAAGGTCGAACGGGTATCGAGATGAGTATCTCGATCATGGAGAAACGTTTGACCGTCTGTAGCATAAGTCTAAAATGGTTTGTGGTCGTAGATGTTCCGAGACAAGGATATCGAAACATCGGATAGACCATTGTGTCTTAGTCTTCACCGTTTAGTGGTGGCGATGATCTCATGATCGCTTGACTTGGCGAAGTCAAAGACGAGACACAGGTGCTCATTAGAATGAGTTCACTGAACGATCCACTAGAGTTATCATATGGTTATATTGACCAATTTGTCAGTGATAACTCTGAGTGATGATAGGATAGTTGGTCTTTTGACTTGAGGTCATTTTGACGGACCTGTGCGTGAACGGTGCCACTTAGATCAACTGACCTAGCTTCGAGGCAAGGCCTGTCGAAAGGTCTTTTGATTGGGTGTCACTTGAAACGTACGAGGCGAGTAATGACCAAGAGAGGATTCGTCTCTCCCGGTCAATGGGAGTTAGTGTCGTAGAGTTAGTTCGGTCTTTAGTAAAAACTCTGCGCAGAGTATGTTGGAAGAAGTCCAACATTTATTGACCAAAGATCGATCGAAACTAACCGGATTCAAGTTATTGGGGTTGACAGTTTGACCGTACCCCAGACTTGATCTACACGACATATTTCAGACGAAGAGACTATAACTGCGGAATTCATCACTGAAACAGTCAGGTGGTCCCGACAATACTCATGTCAATGAGTTAACCACATAATGATGATTCCTGAAGCAGGGACGGCAACCACTGCTCGTGGTCACTGCCGTATAGGGCTACAAGCCCAACCTGTTGTAAGGGTCAGGCTGTAGGGTCTCACACAGAGTGCAACGCTTCGTCTAGTAATAGGTAGAAATTAGTTAGAGAGAATATTTGCATTTGATGCAAAAGAAGAGATAATTGCATTTGATGCAATATGGTAATTTAAGCTTAGATAGGGACTACTTTGCATTTGATGCAAAAGCGATTAAATGTGTATTAAATTGTTTAATACAATATTTAATAATATAAACGCAAGGAAAAGTTCACGGGTAAGACGGGAATATCCCGGTCTAGACCCAGGTTCGAACGGTGTCCAAATCGGACACCAGATGATCAAGTTATGCTCAAAACAGCCCAAAGGGTCAGATCAGACTAGACCAGACAGACCAGATTAGTCTGGATCTGGTCTGGCCTGCTGACCAGACCCAGGCTGCCCAGACCTGGGCGCCAGGCCCAAACAAGGGCCTGGGCGCCCAGGTCTGGGCGCCCAAGCACCTGGGCACAGGCCCAGGCGCTGGGCGCCTGGGCCTGGGCCCAGGCGGGCCCACCTGGGCGCCCAGGCGCCCGCCTGGGCCCCTGGGCACTGGGCCCAGGCGCCCTGGGCGCTAGGGCGCCAGGCCCAGGCGCCTGGGCAGCGCCCAGGCCTGGCCTGGGCTGCGCCCAGGTCCAGGTCTGGGCTGCACCCGGGTTCAGGCCTGGGCAGGTTTTATGGGTCCCATCTTTGGGTGTGGAACCCTAGGTTTAATGGGCAGTTTTTTGACGGCTCAGTTTTTGCGAAAAACTAGCCTAGGGCTGATCTTTGGACACTCAATTGGAGGGTCAAACGAACTCCGATTGACGAACCGTTTTTTCCTATGCGTTCACGGTTGAACGCTTGTCGTATTGATAGGTTGTATCAATCCTGAAGCTCAACGGTGAGTGAGTTAAATTCACGGAAGTTTGCACTTTGAGAAGTGCAAACTAACTTGATTTTAATTAACTCATCATTTAGTCCCACATCAGATTTTGAGAAAAGGGGAGAGTCCGCCGCCTATATAAATAGGGGTCTCCCCCCTTTCTCAAAACTCGTCCCAAGCTCTAGATCTGAGCGGCTCTCGTAAATGTTGGAGCACGCTTGGATCTAAGCTTAAATAAATATTTCTCTTCTCCCTAAATTTCTGCCTTACTCCTGCGGGCTCTAGCAAAGCCACAAAGGAGTTCGGATTCTGAATCTGAAATCTTGGCGGAGGTTTCACTCGCGTGAAACTTTCTTCGGCGCGTGGTTGGCTCGGCGGCACGGGGATTGATCGCCTCGGGATGCGGAGCAGTTCGAGGAGCGGTTCAGGGAGCGGTTCAAGGAGCGGCTCGACGTGGGGCGGGAGCAGCTCGAAAGACGGCGCGGAACATCTCGCCTGCTCCAGGGCTGAGATTCCGGGTATGTGGTTAAAGTATTTTTAGCATTAGTTTAGTTTAATCGCAGTAGGCTAGATCCTTCTTGGGATGGTCAGACCCATCCCAAGTCGGCATAGATCTTGGCATAGGGTCTTGGACCTTAGGGATAAGTTAAAAATAGTTTTAACTGCATGTTAATTAGTTAACATAGTTTTTCTTTCCGCTGCAAATGATTTTTGTGTCTATGTTCCGTCCGACTTAGGACGGGACTAGTGTTTTTGTGCCCTAAGGGACCGCGAATTCCCCTACACATCCAACCTATAGAAGCTAATCTGATAGAGCACCAGCAGTGTTCTACATCACAAGAATTCAGTCTCTGGCATTATAGACGAGGTCACCTAGGATCGGTAATGATGCACCGCAGCATTAGCCAATCCCGTGGACATAATTTGAAGAATCTGAAGATTCTCCAAAAGGGTGATTTTCCTTGTCCCCCCCTGTTATAATGGTAAACTAATCACTAGACCATCCTACCTGAAAGTGGGATTTGAGTCTCCTAGCTACCTGGAGAGAATACATGCGGACATTTGTGGACCAATTCACCCATCAAGTGGTCCATTTAGGTACTTTATGGTACTAATAGATGCATCTTCAAAATGGTCGTTTGTGTGCCTTTTGTCCACCCGCAACCCAGCTTTTCCAAAGTTATTGGCACAAATAATAAATTTGCGGGCACGTTTTCCCGATAATCATATTAAAAAAATACGTCTGAACAATGCTGGGGAATTCACTTCATAAGTCTTTCAAGACTATTTCTAAGCAACTGGTATTGAAATTGAACATCCAGTAGCTCATGTTCACACCCAGAATGGGTTGGTTGAGTCTCTTATAAAGAGGCTGCAATGGATTGCTCACAGTTGCCTGTGGATGCATGGGGACATGCCATTTTGCATGCCGCTTCGCTTGTTAGAATACGACCCTTTGGTGGTTATATTTTATCGCCGATGCAGCTTGCATATGGTGTACATCCCGATATTTCTCAGTGGAGAGTGTTCGGTTGTGCAGTCTATGTTCCCATAGCACCTCCACAGAGGACTAAAATGGGTCCTCAACGCCGTCTTGGTATCTACGTAGGGTATGATTCACCCTCCATTATTAGATACCTTGAACCCCTGATGGGCGACGCGTTTAAGGCTCGTCATGAAGATTGTGAGTTTGACGAAAATTCTTTTTCCAAACTTGTCTCACAAACGAAGAAGCCCGAAGCTTCAGAGACCATTTCTTGGGACATTAAGTCTTTGTCTCATTATGATCTGCATATTAATCTGTGTGAAGATGAGATCCTGAATATCCTTCACATTCAGAATACAGTACATCTACTACCGGACAAATTCACTGAGAACCAGAAGATTATCAGATCACGCGTCCCTGCTACCAATACGCCAGCTAGGATTGATATCCCCAAAGATGGGTGCAATCCACCGGCAGGAGAATCGGCCGTACCTCAAATAAAAAGAGGACGACCGCCTAGCTCCGAGGATAAATTCCCTCGCAAGAGGAAACTACCAAGAGAAATAAAGAATATCCCACCACAGGATGCTGAGCTCAGACCAGTAACCTCTCCCCTCCTTCAGTCCCCTGAAGAGGACAATACAGGAGAAATATCATTAAATTTCGTACGTACTGGGGAGGTACTGGACAGAAAAGCACTGTTGATGACGACGACTTCGTGTTCGATATTGATGTTTATGTCGCTCAATGCGACGATGATATCGATCCACGATCTCTAGATGAATACAAACGCAGAGATGATTGGCCAAAGTGGAACGAAGCAATAGGAGTAGAGTTGGACTCACTCTTGAAACGTAAAGTCTTTGGACCAGTAGTCCAGACACCAAGAGGTGTAAAGCCCGTGGGATACAAGTGGGTATTCGTAAGGAAAAGAAATGAGAATAATCGGATCATACGCTACAAAGCATGGCTTATAGCTCAGGGATTTTTCCAACGACCGGGGATAGATAATGAAGATACATATTCCTCGGTTATGGATGCAATCACATTCCGATTCATAATAAGCTTAACATCAATGGAAGGCCTAGAAATGCAGCTCATGGACGTTGTGACTGCATATCTATATGAAAATATAGATAAAGATATCTATATGAAACTTCCAGATGGTTTCAAAATACCAACAGAAATAAAAGATAGACCTCGGGACGTCTATTCTATTAAGCTTCAAAGATCATTATATGGTCTTAAGCAAGCGTGAAAAATGTGGTATAACAGACTTAGTGAATTCCTTGTTCAACATGGTTTCACCAATAATGAAGTCTACCCATGTATTTTCATAAAACCCACGGAAACAGGATTTGTAGTAATAGCCATCTATGTAGACAACTTAAACGTCATCGGATCCCCCATAGAGATTGATGATATATTTGTAAGCCTAAAACTAATGTTTGAAATGAAAGACCTAGGCAAGACTAAATATTGTCTTGGCTTACAGATAGAACACCTTAGCGGAGGAATCATGTTACACCAATCCACATACACAAGGAAATTACTTAAAATTTTCCATATGGATAAGAGCCATCCTCTAAGTACACTAATGGTCGTTAGATCTTTGGATGTACATAAGGACCCTTTTTGGCCACTGGAAGAGGGGGAGGAAACATTAGGTCCTGAAGTATCTTACCTTAGTGTCATTGGAGCACTACTATATTTGGCAAACTGCATGCGTCCCGATATAGCGTTCGCAATCAACCTGCTTACCAGATACAGTTCAGCGCCCACAAAGTGCCACTGGAATGGAGTTAAGCTGCTTCTGTGATACCTCCAAGGGTCGATTGACCTAGGATTATACTTCCCGATAGGTGGATCTTCCACTTTGATTGGTTATGCATATGCAGGTTACAGGTCTGATCCACACACCAAGAAATCGTAGACTGGTTTTGTGTTTACCTTCGGTGGCATGACCATCTCCTGGAAATCTGTGAAGCAGACCACCACAGCAGTCTCATCCAACCACTCAGAGCTCATGGCAATCCTTGAAGGTATCAGAGAATGTGTCTGGCTTCGTTCAGTCATTCATCACATTCTGGTGACGACCGACCTGAAGACGGACGTCCTTGAGCCAACCATATTATTTGAAGATAATGCAGCTTGTATAGCTCAACTAGAAGCTGGTTACATCAAGGGCGACAGGACGAAGCACATCTCTCCCAAGTTCTTCTGGACGCACGAGCTACAAGAGCAGAAGCAGATTGAAGTACGGTAGATTCAGTCTTGTAATAATTTAGCTGATCTGTTTACTAAGGCATTGCCTAGATGTACTTTTAGAAAGCTTGTAAAAGATATAGGGATGCGACAGCTGAAAGACCTACAAGGCTGAAGCTTGTACGGATCAGGGGAGTCACTTATGTATTGTACTCTTTTTCCTTAAGCTGTTGGTTTTTTCCACTGGGTTTTCCACATCTAAGATTTTAACGAGGCAAAACACGGTAACTCTGGATCCAGCAGTATCCACCCCACATTAGCGTATTGGATCCTGAATAATTCATATGCTAAGAATGGATGGATGAGGGGGGATGTTATGAATGGGGGAGACTTTTGGTCTCCACCCAGTAACATCCACCATTACACTCACTACTAAGTGGGTGTCCCTTGGGTTTCTAATAGCTTTGTAATTCTCATATGATCAATATATATGGCTATGGTATCCACCATTAGTCTGCTACTTCTTACAATTCTAACATAGTTAATATTTTAAATAATTATAAAAACAATTGTTGGTGATATGTACAAAGTAATCAATGTAGAACATCTAGTGAAGTATACAATCAAACTATACAACAAAATAAGTTTATAAAAAATATTTGCAAATAAATTAACAAATAATGCCATGCGATCAAGTCAATTATAAAATCCAAGCCCCAAATCCAAGTTGCTCAAACAATCCAAGGAAATCCAATCACCAAATTCAAATCTAAGATCAAGTCCAAGTCCAAATCCAACTTGAATTGAAATCCAAACGATTTGAATTTGGGCATCGAAATCTAATTTGAATTACTTCCTTAAAAGTTTGCATGGCAAAAGGAGGAACATTTTTGTTTGATTTTATTATTTAATTTTGATATGAATAATGGTCAAATTTTGGTCATTAGTGTAAGATCGGCTGGGCCCATTAGAAGAAACTAGGCATACAGACTTAGTTGACGTTGCCAGTATGCTTGAAATATATTTTGACCCAAAAAATTAATCATATTTGAGTCATGTGTCCTAACATATTTAACCACATACTGATCCTTTAGTTTTTATCGATGTGGGACTAAATCCACTTTTTAGTTGTGTTGCCAAATCATCACTTTACTTACTCGAAAAGATACGATACACAAACCCTAACAAATCTTCACCTTGACTTGTATCCGCTTGAGCTCAACATGAAAAAAGGTAATGTATCACCAAAACTTTATAGGCGAATAGATCACAACCAGATCCATAGTACAATAGCACATTGTTGGGTTTAGGTACGCCCATGACAGGTTAGACCCAGGGGTAAAAATATAAATATTGAATAATTAAGGGGCCTATGTGTAAATTTCAATTAATCTTTATGATAATTGAAATTAAGCAAATTGTAGGGTTCCCACTGCAAAATATTATCCTACCTATCCTATAACGTTAAAATTTTAACGTAAACTTCTCCCCCTCTTATTCCTATATATATGCCCCTTGGGAGTTCACGTAAAAAAGATAGAAACAAAAGAAATGCTCTTTTCTTTTAACATTGATGGTGACTTTGAAGTTTGGTTTCCTTCGGTGATTCCAATCTCGATCTGACGAAAGTATTTCTTCCTTTTTGATCCTATTTCGCTGCGAAGGTGATGTGTTCATCCTCTTTGAGATTCAACATTGGTATGAGAGCTTATGTTGAGGAATTCGTTAATTTTTTTACTCCTATTTTTTTTCTCTTCTTCCGATAATATGGGCATCTACAGAGAGGAAGCCTGCAGCCGCTAAAGCCCTAGGGTCTCTGCCCCGTCACGGGTTTGACCGTCATCCCCTGCATTGGGGACTTCGATTGCTGATTGCCGATGATGGAACATCGCCTTCGTCAATTTACCGTGGGGCTGCGACCCCACATGGCTCGTTCCTTTCGTCAATGAAAGTGGGAGGTTTGCCAACTTGTGATTGGCCTTATTGGGGCTTCGCTGCCGCCGGGGCTCTGCCAAGGGGCTTCGCTCATCTGATCAGCACTTCTATGTGGCTTAACGGTGACCATCATTCATCGATAGGTGGGGCGCACCCCTCCCCTGTTTCTCGGGTGGCCAGTGTATCTTCGCCATTGATCGATAAAAGGGGGTTACTCCCATTTCTGTTTCTTGACCGTAGGGCTCGGCTCTCCCCTCGCCGCTTGGCTTTGTCTTCATTGCCTTTGCTTGGCCATGAGGGAGCCCTCGCCGCCCTGCACTCGTTCCCTGTCGTCGTTCGTCGGCTGATGGTTTTGCCATTCGTCGGCTGATGGTTCCACCATTCGTCAGCAACAGGGGCCTGAGATGATGATCAGACTATAGGGGATCTCGTGGGCTGTTGCTCGTTGCCCTAAGGGCGTTAGCCGCCAGGGAGGGGACTTTGTCCCCTTCCTTGTTAATAAGCCGTCCACCCCTGTTGTTTGGGGCTGGGGCTCATCTGCCGCAGAAGATGGCCCGAGCCATGAGGGCTTGTCGATGGGATCTGTTGGACTCCAACAATTTTTCGCTTAATTTTCCAGCGAACTAGTTGCTCGAAGCCTGGGGATCCCATGTTGCCCTGTCGTGGATCGGCCTTGTCGATTGACCGAGAGGGTCCCCCGTTAAACTAGCCGAGTGGCTGTGTAAATTGACCTCGGATCTGGCCTCTGCCGGTTGACCATGGATCTGGCCGAGGGTTCTGACCTCTGAATGGGTGTGCCACTTTGGCGGTGCAGCGGCCGTGGAAGGCTGAAAGGCTGAGGGATTTAGCCCGTTGTATGATTCTCTTCATTTATATTGCTTCAGTCAAGATGCATGTTTGATCACATAAGGGCATGTTCTTTTCGTTGATAGTTGGGAGAGAAAGTGAAAAATGTTACTGTTCACACACTATTCACCGGATTCCAGCTCCCAGTTTTTTGTGTCTGTTCTTTTGTGGTTTTGAGAATTTGGAGAAAAAAAATCTGACGTGGCGCTTGTCAGTGGGAATCCGAACCCTATTTTGCAATCCACAAATTTTCATCGGATTACAATGGATTCTCGGTTTGTGTGGGGACAAATTTCGTTCGCTGGCCAATAAGAACGCGTGCGTGGTAACTTTGCATGCAGAAGTGCACAGCGATTGCATTTTGTTCCAATTTTTTCTGCTTTGATTCGCTGGCTGGAGTGAAATCAGATGGGCCCCCACTATATACACTTTTGTGTATCAATTTCGTACCCAATTAAAATTTTTAAGTATTAATTAGTTATTATATTAATTAATTAATTAATTTTTAAGTGTTTAGTTTAGGTATATATAGAACAAATTAAATTTGAGTGGACCCCACACCATTTTCCACATCCAACTTTCTTCAACCAAAAGAACACACTACACGGAGTGGGACCCACTTCAACTTTCCAACTCCACAATCCAACCCCACTTTCCAACAAAAGAACACACTACACACCAATTTCTCTCTCATCAGATTCCTAACTTCTCAAACTTTCCCAAATATACTTTCAAGCAAAAGAACAGGCCCTAAGTGGCCAGCTTGACTGCCAATGTGAAGGCTAGTAGTGACAAATGATGTGATTTTATTTTACCACTAAGGGCATGTTTCTTTCCTTGAGAATGGGCTAGAAAGTGCTCCAAAAATACTGTTCACATCCTTATTCATCAATTGTTCATCGTTTTCTCAATTCTTTTCGGCGTCCTGTTTTTCTTTTGGCCAAAAATTTACTGAGAAAATTTTCCGACATGGCTCCTCGTTGCAACGAAAATTCTTAGCTGTAAAATCCGCAGATTTTCCACGGATTATAGCTGAGAAAGTTGAAGGGGACCCACTTTTTTCGCTCCTTTCTCTCACAGCCAATTACAGCGTGCGCATGGAGCGATTTTATTTTTTTATTTTTTAATTCGGCCGAGAAAGAAATGCACAGTGATCGCGTTATTTTTTGTCTTATTAGGTGAGGAATGCACAGTAGTTGACGTGCGTTTATATTTCATATATTTGCGCATGTTTTCTTCCGTGTTTTTCCGTATTTTACCGTCGTCTTATATTCGTTTTCTCGTGTTTTCTTGTTTTCTTTCACTTTTCCGTGTTTTCCGTATTTTGCAGGAGTTTGCTGGCATAGGGGACATAAAACGAAGATATCGCAAGTCCCCGGAGCAATGGGAGGAGTCACGCGTGATCAGGGGGTCAAACGACGATGATATCATCTTTCAGCCCCTCACCCGATCGGTTGGTCGTCTTCAACCGATCGGGTGATGCACGCGTGCACCACCCAGACGCAGCTTGGAGCTCACAAGAAGTCACCCGGTCGGTTCAGTGACCGGGTCAAAAGCCCAAAGTCTCTGGATTTTTATTATGATTGCCAACCTATCGGGTGACCTTCACCCGATCGGTTCATCTGTAGGCGAATCTCCAGAGCCAAGACACGGTCAGCTCAACCGGCCTCCTCACCCGACGGCACCAAGATCAACCGGTCACATTCCTATGTCAACCGACCGGGTGAAGATGATCGGGTGAAGTCCCGCATTGCACTGTAAATGAGTGAAGCAGGTCACCCGATCGGTTGACTTGTCAACCGATCGGGTGATATCTTTTCCTATATATATAGAACCCTAGGTTTTCCAGAAACGGGAGTTGGTTATTTTTTACTGTTTTCTTCATTTTGTGACGGCTGTAATTTCCCAGTTTTGTAAGTTTTCAGATCTTTGTCAAACTTTAGTATTATCTTAATTGCTTTACTACCATTGATTTTCTATTGTCTGATCATGATTTTTGCGGTCGATTTCAGTTTAGATCGCTTTTTACTAAATATGTGTGAGTAGTTCCCAAATCTGAGATTTTGGTGGAAACCCCTTCGTGGGCTCTTCCCGATGCGTCCATAGGGCTAGGAAATCGATAGGGATTAGGAATCTAACGGTTATGCAGGGTGTTTTATTGTCATCGGCGGGAAAAAGACCGCCTTTAACCGTTGGGCCAAGGGGGAATAAACTTGACGGTTGACTCCCTAGCCATAGCTCACGCCCTTAGCGTAGGCATCGAATCCTAGCGCGCGGGACCGGCAAGATGAGACGTTGGGAGTTATCGTTGCGAGCTTAGTGCTCCTGGAGTCGATCAGTGTTAATGGATATGGGAGTGCCCACTGATCGAACCTGGGAAGTCCGGCGTATCATCCTGGGCACCGACCGGAATATCGGGCCCATGGGACGCTGGTACCACTCTTAGAGGCAACGTCTCACCATTAGACCCTAATTCCGATCGTTATCCTACCCGTAGGCCGCATCGGTGAGAATCGCTCGATAGGGTGGAAACCAAAGTCCCTGGTTTTTCCTTTATATTGTCTATACCTTGCATTCCATTTACCGTGACAACCCATTATTCGATCCGGACTAGCTCGCCCATGGGGTGATTTTGATCCTCTTTGACACAAGCACATCCACGCCTCCCTGAGTTCGACCCTTAAGCCACACTACAACACCGTGCACTTGCGGTTACAAATATTTAAATCTCACGCCCCCGATCATATCATTGCACACATCTAGCGTGCCACACACGGGGGGCGTCAAGCTTTATGGCGCCATTACCGGGGATGCAACATGCTTGTTATTTTTGGATTTCATGAACCCTTGTGTCTAGCTCTCATCCCTACCTCACCATAATTTTCGTATTCTTCTTTTTCCTTTTTATCTTCTTATTTTTATTTTTATTTTTTATCTTATCTGTTTCTTTCGCACTTTTCGCTTCACGGGTGTTTGTTGTTTTTCATGCGCAGGAGTTCAAGAAGTCTCGACGACTTGATCCCCATTGATCCAGAGATAAACGCCACCTTAAGGCGTTTGGCCGTCGAGAAGCGAAGAAGAGAGGATCCTGAAACCATGGGGGAGAACACCCCACCTCACAAGTCCCTGCTGGATACTCGATGCCTTCCATCGAGTCCACCTCCGCCATATGTCCTCCAGCTATTACGGCCCAAAGCTTCGAGCTTAAGCCATCTTTGGTGACGTGGATCCAGCAGGATCAATTTTCGGGTGCACCCATGGAGAGCCCGATTGAACATTTAGACTCCTTCTTGGAGAAATATGACACCTTCCGGATAAACGGTGTCACAACTGAGGCGATCCGATTGAAGCTGTTCTCCTTCTCTCTACGAGATAAGGCCAAGCTGTGGCTTAGGGGGAAGGACCCGAATACATTCAATACCTGGGAGAAGCTCTCAAATGCTTTCCTGACGAAGTTCTTTCCCCTGGGGAAGACCATGAAGCTGAGGAGTGAGATCTCCTCCTTCTCCCAGGCCAGCCACGAGTCCTTGCATGAAGCTTGGACGAGATACAAGGAGATGTAGAGAAGATGTCCCCACCATGAGCTCCCTAAGTGGCAGATCATAAATCTGTTCTATAATGGGTTGAGGGACGATTTGAAATCTTCCATGGACGCCGCGGCTGGAGGGGCCTTTATGTCGAGGAGCGAAGATGATGCCGGACATATTCTGGAAAATATGGCATCTAACAAGGAGCGGTGGTGTGACGAGAGAGCCACACCTAGATCTGGGGGCATCCATAGGGTGGAGGACGTCGACAAATTGTCAAGCAAGTTTGACTTGTTGTCGACCCAGATCTCCGCATTGATGGTAGACACCGGTGGCGCTGGTTCACAACAGATTGCTGCGGTGGAGTCTGAAGTTTTTGGAGAGTTCGACGGTGGTGACATCTCACCACCGTTGGATCAAGCGAGTGCATTATTTTACAATCCTACAGGGAATGCGCCTTTTCCACCATGACCAACTCCAACCCGGCCGACTCTCCCAACAACCGGAATCATCCCAACCTTAGCTACCGAGCGCCTTATCAACAGCCGACTCAGCAACAACAGCAGATATATCAGCCGGCTAGGTCTCAGCAGCAGTTTCAGCAGCAGCAATTTCAGCAGCAAAAACCTCCACAACAGTATCAACAGTATGCTCCTATGAATCAACAGCCCACCCAGCAGCAATACAGCCAGCAGAGGGCCATCTCTCCGGTTGAGTCCCTCTTGACTCAATACATCGCCAACCAGGAGAAGATAAATCTGAAGCTGGAGATGGGACAGAGAGTGCTCACTAATCAGGTGACCCAGCTGGGGTTGCAAGTGGCGAACCTTCAGAGACCGTAGAATTTATTACCGCCACAGCCTGAGGTGAACCCGAGGGGGGTAAATCGGACCTTGGCGCTCACGCACGAGCATGAGAACGTGTCCGCCATCGTCTTGTGGAGCGGAATGCAAATACCCACGAGAGAGCCCCCCAAAGGACCAGAAGCACCGTTGTTCGTGGAACGACCAATTGAGAAATTAAATGACGACGGTGCTTCGTCGCCAAAGCCAACTACTCGGAGGGAGTTCATAGAGAGGAGAAGAAAAAGGATGAGGAAGGGAACCTAAGAGTATTCAAGCCTGTTGTGCCTTTCCCACAACGGCTTGCCCAAGCCAAGATCGATGAGATGTATGGCAAATTTTTTGCCATGGTGAAAGATCTGAGCTTACAAATCCCCTTCCTCGAGGCCATCGAGACAATTCCCTCATATGCCAAATTTCTGAAAGACTTGGTAACACTGGGATCTAGAAAAGAGAAGGTCGTGTTAACGGCGGAGTGCAGCGCCCTCATTCAGCGCGCAAATCCGCCCAAGCTCAAAGACCCAGGAAGTTTCTCCATCCCTTGCTCTATTGGGGAAGTGCAAATTCAGGGGGCTCTCATTGATCTAGGAGCGAGCGTCAGCTTAATGCCCCTACCGCTATACAAGAGAATAGGGATGGGAGACTTGGAGCCCACCGGCATGACATTACAACTTGCTGACCGTTCGGTCAAGTACCCGGTGGGAGTAGTGGACGATCTCCCCATCGATGTGAGAGGAGTACAAGTACCGGTTGATTTTGTGGTGATGGACATGCCGGAAGACAAGCATACTCGTATTATCCTTGGACGACCCTTTATGGCAACCGCCGGAGTTTTGATAGACGTGAAGAATGGGAAGCTTTCCCTCAATATCGGCCAAGAAAGAGTCGAATTTGACTTGGGGTTGTCGATGAAGCATCCAAATCCCCCGGACGATCCTAGTATCAGTATGCTGGAGAATGAAGAAGATAGAGCTGTTGAAACAAGTGCCTGGGAAGTACTCTCGAGGAATCCCCCCGATAGCTTGGGGGACCATGGAGAGCAAGTTGGCTCCCCAAAGAATGAAGTTGCTAATGAGGCGGTCGCGCGACGTGTGACCCCTCTCGAATTCCCTAAGGCTCCTCCTACGAGGAGAAAAGGGAAAGAACCCATGGACCTCACCGGTGATGAGGTCCGAATCCTGAAAAAGATGGCGGTAGACGCCAATTTGAGGGAGAAGCCCCCGGATCATGTCGACAAAGGGAGGGTAGTTGAGCGAATCTTCTTACAGCCGTTGACTACACCAAAAGCCATAAGCTCTGGAGTTGAAGAGATACCGGATTTTGGGCATCACCCGTATCGCCCACCATGAACATCATCAACGGGCGTCGAGCTAAACGACGTTAAATAAAAGCGCTTCATGGGAGGCAACCCATGCTCTAAACTTTTGTTTCAATTTTTAGGATTATTTTTTTAACTTTATTTTATCTATTTTTATAAATAAATCCAGCCGCAAGAACTTCCGTTGTGGAACTTAGGCGATTTGTGGGTTTTTGCAGAAAACAAGGCCCCAACCGATCGGTTGATAACTCAAATGATCGGTTGGGATGTATCAGCTAACGGCCATGTCTGCCACTGAATGAACCGACCGGGTGAGGAAAGAAGAGACCGGTTGGCAGACCGGTTGGCAGACCGAGTGACCTGGGGTAAACTCTCAGGAAAATTTCAAAATTTGTCAACCGACCGGGTGACAAGAAGCGAGACCGGTTGAGGGACCGGGTGAGAAACTCTGAACTCTCGGGAAAATGTGTGGAGCGGTCAACCAATCGGTTGACATGTCAACCAACCGGGTCACCTGTAGCAACTCTTCAGCAAAAAATTTCAACCCTTAAGTCAACCGATCGGGTGACAACTCACCCGACCGGTTCAACTGAAACCCTATAAATGCCCCCCCCCCTCGACCCACCCGTTCACAAACCCTCGCCCGATCGCGCTTTCTCACCGTCGTTTCGCCTCCCACCCTCTCCCACCGGCCAAAAACTCCTCTCCCACGTCCTCCACTCCTCCATTAGCCTCTCTCTCCACCTCCCCCTTCCATCTCTCCATCTCTTTCTCTCTCTCTCTCCTATTTCGCATTTTTCTAGCCCTAATCCACAATATCCACTCCCACTTTCGAATTTTTGTCGAAGTAGAGTGCAGCGGCTCCACACTTCTCCCATTGCATGGCATTGGGTCAACTACAAGCGAGGAACTCGAATCTCTGCTGGGTAACTTCGCTCCACTTCTCAAATTTCAATTTTTACCCCAGATATTTAATTTGCTTGATTGTTCGTGTGTGTGCAATTCGATAGTATTTTACACTCATTTGCATCACTCACACGCACACATGGCCCGGGATAGAGATAAGGGGAAGGGTATCTTGCGGGAGGAGGAACCATCTCGAAAGAGACGGAAACAAACACGTACTCCCCCCCCCCCGCACACGTGAACTGACACTAGCCCCTCCCCCACCTGTTATCCCCCCTGTGGACCCCATGTTGGGCCCTCATGGGTACCTATTTAGGAACCAAGAGCACAAAGACTTTTATCGTAGACTTGATGCTCGGGGGCATCTATCAACCAAGTTTGCTCACACCCAATCACTCGTCAAACTCGGTGTCTTCACCGAGGTCGAGACTCTTTTTGCCAACTTAGGTTGGTTGGCCTTCCTGAATGCCTCTGCTATATCCTACCTGTCACTCACCCTAGAGTTTCTCTCTACACTTGTTTATGAGTCGGGGTCGACTGTCATTTTCCGGGTGCGTAACAAAACCATCCGCACCAACCTGGATACGATCAATGGTATATTTGGTTTCCCTATTCTAGGAAATGACGCTATCTGACTCTACAGATACCCCCCAGAATTTGACGTCGATAACTTTTGGTTCCGCCTCACCATACTCCTTCGCTATCCCCGGGGTAAGGCCAAGGCCTCCTCCATCATCCATCCCATATTTCGTCTATCCCATAGGATCATATCCTCTGCATTTTTCACGCGGGATGAGTCAGGCACCGTGACTATCCCCGATCTTTTTATTCTCTGGGCCATGACTTTCCCCTTTGTTCGTGATGATGATGGAGTTAGCTTTAGGGCCCCGACTGTCCTTGTCCATGTCGGTGATTGGCTTGTTTACAAGCTTATCGAGATTAGCAGGGCCGGGAAGGGCAAGATCTGTTGTGGGGGCATTATCACTATTATTGCTTCTTGCCCCCAGTTTAATATCATTATCCCCGTGATCTTCCCGTCGCCGCAGGACCCTCACGTCTAGATCTTGACGTCCTGCGGCTCATTCATATGATTAAGCCCCGTCCCGATGGTCGCTTCGAATTCAATTACGGCCACCCCCCCTCACCCCTACACCATTCTCCCCAACCCCGCTCGCATGACTGTTGCTATCGCGGCGGATTGGACTTTTCCGCCCGATCCCGAGTTTCTAGCGGGGTTGCGCCTTCCTTTCTTTCCCCCGGACGCACGCAGACCACCTTCCCATGTCGCCCACTTAGGCGAGCAGGATATTCCTGTGTCCCAGGGAGATATCGGGGCTGGCCCGAGTCACCCTGTTTCTGCTCCTGGCCCTATCCCTTCTGTGAGCCTTTCTCAGGCCACCTTAGGCCTTCTATCCAGTGCTGGTATGACCACTGTCGTAGGCACTACTTCCACATCACTTGTCGGCACCACTTCTTCTTCACGTCAGTCCACTTCCTTTGGTCGCCGTCAGGTCTCTGCCCGTCTTACTCTCGAGAGGGAGGTCGCAGCCCTCTGTGATCTTGCCACGTCCTCTGTCCCCTCAGACCCATCACCATCCTCCTTTCTTACTCACCCACGCTTCCTCGCACTTGAGAGAAACGTGGCCGACATCCATTGCCTTCTCACTCACCTCCACGGACCACCACCACCCTCACCACCACCCTCACCACCTCGACGATCTTCTCCTCCACCCTCACACACATCCCCACCTCCATCACCTCCCCCGTCATATTCTTCTCGTCCACCATCCCACCCAACCCCACCTCCTCCACCCCCACCTAGGCGATCATCTCCCCCTCCCATATCTATTCACATCCCCGTATCCACCTCTACTTTCATGACCACTTCTATCGCACCCACACCACCTTCTACCTCCTCCACCGTCACTTCATATGTGCGCCGCAAGAAATTGCCGGTGCGCTCCAAATCTCTCCCACTGCCACCCACTACCGTCACCATCACGTCTTCTCTTCCCATTTCTACCCCTTCTACCACCGCCTTGATCGCCGTACTTCCACCACCACCCACCTCCACCGACACTCTACCCATCGTTCACACCACCACTGCACCTATTCCCCCACCTCTGTCCCCACTTCTCCGCACACCCCCCGCATCCCCCGACCACCCAGCCACACCCTCTTCCGAGGAGGGCGAGGACTCGCCTTCTCCTGATTTTTGATTTCACTTTGTTTTTTGACCTCCCCCTTGCATATCTCTGCACTTTCACGATCATATCTCATTGCTAGCATTGTCATGTCTAGCTTGGGGGAAGTCTATTTTGTTGTGTTGTCGTGTTTTGTTTTCTTTATGTGTGTGCTTGTTTCATTTGTCGTGTCGTATCATTTTCTTTCCTTCTTTTTCTATTTTTATGCCGTGTGGTTTGATTTTGATTTTTCTTTATTTTCAGTTTTGTATCTGTGTTTTCCATGTTTTTCATTTCTTTTTGTGTCAATGCGTACCCCCCCCATTTTCATTGCCCTCCCATACTCACTCTTATTGCATTGAGGGCAATGCAAGTTTCAGCTTGGGGGAGTCGCACTTTGTGCGTCATTTGAGTCTTTCTTTTTCGTATTTGAGTCGTTTTCCTCCATCTTTTTCTTTTTCTTTTTTATTTTCTTCTTTTTATCTCTTTCTCCTAGAGCTGAACCCTATGATGAATTGCCACAATATCACACACACCTAGCATAGCATCGATAATCACATCACTAACCCTAGGATATCGAGTCCTCCTGTATTTCACGCGTCGTGGGTCCACTTAGCTTTTTGTGAGTCGTGTGTCGTGCCTAGCTGTTTGGTGTGCTTCTGCTTTGTGATTTTACTTTATATACCTGTCCAGGAATGACCCCTAGATTATCACGCTTAGATATGAATAATGTGGTATTTGCTTCTCTTGTATGTTTCTGTATGCATGATTATATATATCGTATGCTTCATTTCGCATGTGTCGGGATTCCACAATTAAGGACTAGGATAACCCATTTGGCCCATGCTCTAATTAGCGAGAATAGTTTCCTTTGTCCAAGTGTTTAGATTCCGATTTCTTTTTTGTTTTACTTGGTGCAAATCCCCTCGCCATGTACCGTTCTCCCACTTGGGAGAGTACACATGTGTATAGCCAAAATCCCCGAAAATCCAAAAAAAAGAGAAAAGAAAAGAAAAACCCAAAAAGAAAGGAAAAGAAAAGAAAAAAAATTGTATAGCCAAAAGTCCAAAAAAATATACAAATACCCAAAACCCAAAAAAATTCTAGTGTGAATATCTTTTCCTACTTGCCGAGAATAAAGGGAAGGCGAGAATTTGCACCGAGTGTTCTTCTCCACATCATCTCAACCCCCATCGGTTTCGAAAACACTTGGCTTAGGAACTTTTTAGCTATTATTTAGGCTATAGTGGGGTGATTTCCTTAACCCTATTTGTGGAGTCCCCGATGCATGATATGTTTCGATTCTCTCTCTATTCTCATGCATGCTTGAACTACATATATTCACCGCTTTATTCAATTTGAATCGATATTTGGGTCATTTCCTGGATTTGTGTATATCGAGCTTTATCGCACATCGTAGATAGTGACACGGACTGCTAGCGCACGACCACACTCACTCGCGCTTCACCGCGTGGGCCCATGACACTTGTCTGGACTCGTATTCCTTGGTTTAGTGATGTGATTTGGCGTTTTCTTGCTTGGTGTGTCGTTTTTGATTTTGTTGGCCCTGACGGGTGATCTAGGATATAGAGTTTTCTTTTCTGTCTTTCTCTCTATTTTCTCTCTCAGAGCTCTTACTCTCACTCGTCTTCCTCGAGAACGAGGAAGAGTTCAGCTTGTGGGATTTTGACGTGCGTTTATATTTCATATATTTGCACACGTTTTCTTCCGTGTTTTTCCGTATTTTACCGCCGTCTTATATTCGTTTTCTCGTGTTTTCTTGTTTTCTTTCACTTTTCCGTGTTTTCCGTATTTTACAGGAGTTTACTGGCATATGGGACATAAAACGACGATATCGCAAGTCCCCGGAGCAACGGGAGGAGTCACGCATGATCCAGGGGGTCAAACGACGATGATATCATCTTTCAGCCCCTCACCCGATCGGTTGGTCGTCTTCAACCGATCGGGTGATGCACGCGTGCACCACCCGGACGCAGCTTGGAGCTCACAAGAAGTCACCCTGTCAGTTCAGTGACCGGGTCAAAAGCCCAAAGTCTCTGGATTTTTATTGTGATTGCCAACCGATCGGGTGACCTTCACCCGATCGGTTCATCTGTAGCCGAATCTCCAGAGCCAAGACACGGTCAGCTTAACCGGCCTCCTCACCCGACGGCACCAAGATCCAACCGGTCACATTCCTATGTCAACCGACCAGGTGAAGATGATCGGGTGAAGTCCCGCATTGCGATGTAAATGAGTGAAGCAGGTCACCCGATCGGTTAACTTGTCAACCGATCGGGTGATATCTTTTCCTATATATAGAACCCTAGGTTTTCCAGAAACGGGAGTTGGTTATTTTTTACTGTTTTCTTCATTTTGTGACGGCTGTAATTTCCCAGTTTTTGTAAGTTTTCAGATCTTTGTCAAACTTTAGTATTATCTTAATTGTTTTACTACCATTGAATTTCTATTGTCTGATCATGATTTTTACGGTCGATTTATGTTTAGATCGCTTTTTACTAAATATGTGTGAGTAGTTCCCAAATCTGGGAGTTTGGTGGAAACTCCTTCGTGGGCTCTTCCCAATGCGTCCATAGGGCAAGGAAATCGATATGGATTAGGAATCTAACGGTTACGAGGGGTGTTTTATTGTCATCGGCGGGAAAAAGACCGCCTTTGACCGTTGGGCCAAGGGGGAATAAACTTGGTGGTTGACTCCCTAGCAATAGCTCACGCCCTTAGCGTAGGTGTCGAATCCTAGCGTGCGGGAGCGGCAGGATGAGACGTTGGGAGTTATCGTTGCGAGCTTAGTGCTCCCAGAGTCGATCAGTGTTAATGGACACGGGAGTGCCCACTGATCGAACCCGGGAAGTCCGACGTATCATCCTGGGCACCGACCGGAATATCGGGCCCATGGGACGCTGGTACCACTCTTAGAGGCAACGTCTCACCATTAGACCCTAATTCCGATCGTTATCCTACACGTAGGCCGCATCGGCGAGAATCGCTCGATAGGGTGGAAACCAAAGTCCCGGGTTTTTCCTTTATATTTTCTATACCTTGCATTCCATTTACCGTGACAACCCATCATTCGATCCGGGCTAGCTCGCCCATGGGGTGATTTTGATCCTCTTTGACACAAGCACATCCACGCCTCCCTGAGTTCGACCCCCAAGCCACACTACAACACCGTGTGCTTGCGGTTACAAATATTTAAATCTCACGCCCCCGATCATATCATTGCACACATCTAGCGTGCCACACACGGGGGGCGTCAGTAGTTGTGTTCCATTTTTGTCCTATTACTTGAGGATGCACAGTAATTTCGTCGGAGCGGTTAATTAAATATACGGTTAGGTTAATTAGTTAATTAATTAGGTTAGTTTTAATTAATTAGATTAGTTTAAAATAATAATTTATAATTTATAATTTCTACTAATATTTATTATTTCAATTAAATATAATAATAATTAAAATTGTCATTTAACTTAAAAATAATTTAAATTAATTAAATTAGTATAACTACAAGTAATTTATTATTTCAACCCTGTGGACCTCACATTAAACTTTCCCATGAAACTTTAAAAACCAAAGAAACACATGAAAGTTTTGTGGGCCCCACATAAAATTCTCAAACCAACTTTCCAACCAAATTTCTAACCAAAAGAACAGAAAACCAAACTTTCCTCTCATCAAGATTCTACAACCCCTCAACTTTCCACAATCCCATTATCAACAAAAGAAACAGGCCCTAAAGGGATGTGAATAGACATCATGCATCTCGTAGTTGACTTAGGACATGTTCTTTTGTAGGAAAGTATAATGAGGAAAGTTTAGAATTTGGGAATCTGATGAGAGAGAAATTGGTGTGTAGTATGTTCTTTTGTTGGAAAGTGGGGTTGGATTGTGGAGTTGGAAAGTTGAGGTGGGTCCCACTCCGTGTAGTGTGTTTTTTTGGTTGAAGAAAGTTGGAGGTGGAAAGTGGTGTGTGGTCCACTTAAATTTAATTTGTTCTATTTATACCTATACTAAATACTTAAAATTAATTAATTAATTAATATAATATCTAATTAATACTTAAAATATTTAATTGGGTGCAAAAATGTTAATCAAAAGTGTATATAGCAGGGGCCCCATTTGATTTCACGCGAGGCAGCGATTCAAAGCAAAAAAAACAAAATGCATTCGCTGCTTTGATTGGTGGGTGGAGAGAGAGGGGCCAACCTGGGTTTCGGATTCTTGTGTAATCCGCACAAATTGCATAGAAACCAAATTTGGTTTCGAGGTTCCACATTAGCCGCCACGTCAGCTTTTTTCCCCAGAAATCACAAAACACAAAAGAACACACAAACGGAAAGGGGGGTAGGAATCCAGTGAACAGTGAATGAATAGTGCGTGAACAATGATTTTTTCACTTTCTCTCCTATACTTTCCTACAAAAGAACATGCTCTTAATGCATTTATTTTTTTGATGCCTTATGGACTGCTGGATTAATGAGGTGTGCAGGGGCTGTGTTCCCATTTCAAAAAAAAATCGGTATGCATTTAAAAGTCAAGTGTGTTGTGAATGGGTATTTACTGGGTTGGATGAGTTATTGGGCCAACCCAAGTGTTTGGGCCCATATCTGTATAAGCCCACTTGTATTCTCCCCTTTGGCTATAAATATAAACCTGAGGGCTCTCCCCTCAGTAGTTGATTCATAACACGTTATCAGCACGAGCCTCTAAAAAATTTTCCTTTCCACAAATTTTTTCCGTTCGTTGCGAAGGCGAAGGCGAAGGCGAGACGGGAGATCCACGAGCGCGGTGCAAGGCTTCCTCCATCAAGGGTCGTCATCCGCGTAGGGCTTCGAGCAACCGTCGCTATATCCGGAGGACGGATATAGAGGTAAAAATACTAAAAACGATATTTTTAATCATACGTATGATTGCCCCTCCCCTAGATCTCGCAAGATCGTCATGGGGATTCATCGTCGCCTTGAAAACGACGGATTTTTCATCCCAAAAACTCAATTTTTAGGGTAAAAACCCTAATTTTGAACCCTCCGGCGGCTACCCGTCACCGGACCCCCCCAAACCCCCCCCCCCCCCCCCCCCCCCTCGCCGGAAAAAACCCCCCACCACCCTGGCCGCCTCCCCCTGCAGGGGGGGCGGCCCCCGTGGCCGCCTCCCCCTGCAGGGGGGGCGGCCCCCGCCGCCGCCCCCTGCAGGGGGGGCGGCCCCCGTGGCCGCCTCCCCCTGCAGGGGGGGCGGCCCCCGCCGCCCCTCCTGCAGGGGGCGGCGGCCCCCGAGGCCGCGCCCCCCTGCAGGGGGCAGCCCCCGCCGCACCCCCTGCAGGGGGCGGCGGCGGCGCCGGCCGCCCCCCCCCCCCCCCCCTGCAGGGGGCGGCAGTGGCGCCGCCCCCCCATGAAACCCTAGGTTGAAAAGAAAAAAAAATTTAAAATTTACAGATCTGTGGGCCTGAAGCCCACAGCAAATCTGTGGGCTTCAGGCCCACAGATTTCAAAAAAAACAAAAAAAAACAGAAAAATCTGTGGGCCTGAAGCCCACAGACCTGCTGCGGGCCTCAGGCCCACAGTCAGATTTTCAAAAAAAAAGAGGCTTATGGGCCTGAAGCCCAAAGGTCGACTGCGGGCTTCAGGCCCGCAGGCTGGTTTATCTGAAAAAAAAAATAAAAATTTGGGGGAGGCAAAGGGCTATAAACTCGCCTCAAAAGGCAATTTATTAGCCTAAATATTAATTCAAAAGGGGGATTTAAGGGCAAAATATTCGTGAAAAATCACGGTAAATTACGGGACAAATACCGGGCAGGCGAGGACTTTTTGGGGATTCTCGTGGGGGGCTTTTGGGATGATGAGGAAAACTTTTTCCTCTGACAAAGAAAATGTTTATTTTGGGCTCTTAATCAATTTAATTGATTAAACCCATTCAATTTACAACCTTTGCATTGTGATGATTTTTTTTTTGCAAAAATCATATTTACATGCTTTGCATCTCTGGTATATTCTGTTGGATATTATATGCGTGGTTGTGCATTGTATTTAAAACTTAATAATTAGGAAGATCCTGCGACCGCTCTGCCGTTAGTAACCTAACGGTGTATGACGTTGCCCAGTGGTCCAATAATTATTAAGTGTTTAAATTATCTATCCATCTCTGCGAATATTAAATGCCTGTGATGCCTGTGATGAAAATGTCTGATGAAAATGTTGATGAGCACAATATTTCTGCATGAATTGCTAAATGTGGTTTTTGGATCGGCCGTTTAGTCCCACGGTTTATTTCCCGCACTTTTCTTTTATTTTTGAGAGAAATTGTAGTGAGGAATTTATGTAAATGTCAAAGAAAGAAGACCAACTTCCTTGAAGACGGAGGCCACGCTTGAAGATGGAGATATCATATGGGACCCACGGGGTTTCTAAAGTTGTATTTTCATTTTCTTTAAGCTGCAAATTTGTATAATTTGGACTGTGGACTTTTTTGGACTCTTTCTTGTGGGACTGGCCGATCCACACATTTAGTTTTTCGTTAAATATTGCCTCCGCATAAAAATGTTTTCTCTGAATTAATTATTAATTCATGCATGTTTGTGCTCTGCTAGATAAATGGCTAATATTGCAAGCATTAATTTCGAAGTACTGGAAGCATCAGGTAGAAACTATCTAAGCTGGCAGCTAGATGTAAAGTTTCACCTGCGGGCAAAGTCCCTCATCGCTGCTATGCCTGAAAAAGAAAATGTTAGCGATATAGAGAAGGCGCAAGCCATCACCTATATTCACCGCCATGTGGACAAGACCTTAAAGGCCGAATACCTTACGGTCAAAGATCCACTTGAGCTATAGACCGCCCTTGTGGACAGGTATAAACATCAGGAAGATGTTATACTCCCAAGGGCACGATATGAGTGGGAGAACATGAGACTACAGGACTTTAAGTCCATTGCTGAGTACAACTCAGCACTTTTTAGCATCACCTCACGCCTGAAGTTGTGTGGTGAAAAAGTCTCAGAAAATCGCATGCTGGAAAAGACGTATACGTCCTTCCATGAAAAAGATGCGATACTCATGCAGCAATACCGTGAATGCAAGTTCACCAAGTATTCCGAGCTGCCGTCATGTTTACTCATGGCTGAGTAAAACAGAGAGCTTCTTCTCTCCACTCACAATATACGCTCCCCGGCACTGCCCCCCACCAGAAGCTCACTATTCCTCTTCCTTCAAAAAGAAGAGAGATAATAAAAGAAAAGAAAGACCACAGAAGGGGGGTCAACAGAAAAATGCCAAGGGCCATGTACAGCAGCAGCGAAATAATGAAAGTAAGCGGAAGTTCACGTGGCACAGAAATGACAAAAATAATTCACCCCCACCCAAGAGGGAATGGGAAGACTAGTGCCACAATTGTGGCTTGAAAAGCCACTGGTCCAGAGTGTGCCGAACTCCGCATCATCTCCAGGATTTGTATAAAAAGAACAAGAAAAATAAAGTTGAAACAAACCTGATGACATCTGATGCTCCAGTCAAGTTTTCAGCTGACAACTTCGAAAATGATGACTTGCTTGATTAGCCCTTATTTTTATCTTAGCAATTTGTTTTGAGAAAATCTATGAGAGCATTTTAATTATGAAATTTGTTCTGAATGAAAATGTTTAGTAGACAATAAATGAAAATGTTTATCTAAATATGCATGTGCCGATACGTTTCATCTTTTGAAACTGCTCTCATAAATGCTTAGTAGACAATAAACACGTACGATTTCTATCAATACAAAGCCCAATATCAGGGCTATATTGAAGATCCAGGGAATGCAACACAGTTGCCCCCAAACGACAC
The DNA here is from genome assembly GCA_030789695.1 of Scilla litardierei. NCBI lineage: Eukaryota > Viridiplantae > Streptophyta > Magnoliopsida > Asparagales > Asparagaceae > Scilla > Scilla litardierei. The sequence goes on from CM061141.1 coordinate 138,735,218, forward strand.
AAAAATAATGGATGCACTAATCCCTCCGAATTCCAAAAAGAAACTTTCTAAGTTTCAAGGACATCCGTTTCAACGGATCCCACTTGGAAACAGCAAATGTAAATGAAAAATTACCGTATGCAACGTCTCAAGAAAAAGGAGTAAAATCCACACTTGAACGTTTTGAGAGCCTCATAGGCCTCTACCATACGAAGATTCGGAGAAAGGAAGCAGAATTAAACGGAGCACCTGAAGTGCCCTACATCAGCCGAGTTTTTACTCTGGCATGTTGGACTTGGCCACCCTGGATTTGTGATGCACAGCATCTTATCCTATGGGTATGACTTGAAGAACCAGAAGATTCTTCAGAAGGGAAAATTCCCTCGCATCCCTTACTATAAGGGAAGATTAATTACAAGGCCATCTCCACGAAAAGTTGAAAAAGGATTCCACGCTTCCTCAAAAAGAATACAAGGAGACAGATGTGGATAAAATCCACCACCCCTAGTGGGCTATTTTGGTACATCATTGTACTGATAAATGCATCCTCAGAATATTCGTACGTATGTCTACTACAAGACCCGCAACTTAGCTTTTCCAAAAGCTATTGGCACAAGAATAAAAATGTTGCGGGCACATTTCCCAGACAATAAAATGTTGTAAATAAGTCTGGTTAATGTTGGGAAATATACCTCCCAGTCTTTTCAAGAGTACTGCCAATCAACGGGAATTGAAAATGAACATACAAGTGCCGCATGTTCATACCCAAAATGGGTCGGCAGAGTCACTGAAAAGTAGACTCCATTGGACTGAACGTCCATTAAATCCCGATTGCCTATGGATGCATGGGGACATGCAATCTCTGCATGCTGCATCGTAAATGAAAATAAGACCCTCTGGAGGTCAGAGTCTCCAATGCAATTTGCATATGGAATGCCACCGAACATTTCTCTTCTGAGAATCTTCGGTCGCGCAGTCTTAAATCCCCATTGCACCACCAAAGAGGACCAAAACGGTACTCAACGTCGCCTAGGTATCCATGTAGGGTTTGACTCACCCTCACTTATAAGATACCTAGAACCCCAAACGGGGGACGCATTTAAGGCACATCTTGAAGACTGTGATTTCGATGAGACGAATTTCCCAAAAATATGCCCAGATACTAGAAAATCTGGCGCGAAGAAAATTATAACGTGGGATACAAAAAGTTTGACCCACTATGATCCGGTAACAATACAATGTGTAGAAGAGATCCCGAAGATCCTCCACATACAGAACACTGTCTACCAATTACCGAAATCATTTATTGACAACCAGAAGATTGTCAGATCACACATCCCTGCTGCAAAAAAACTCCAGCTAGGATTGACATCCCCGAGAATGGATGCAATCCACCAGCAGCAGAAGTGGCTGATCCTCAACAGAAAAGAGGCAGACCACCAGGCTACTAGGACAAGAAACTCCTGGAGACCTCAAGACAATACTACCACAGGACAATGAGCTCCTGTCCACACCATCACCCTTCCCAGAATCCACTGCAGAGGAATTGCCGGGAAAAAGTGAAATTAAGTAAATGTTGTACGTACTGGGGAGGTGTTGGACAGATAGAACATAAATTGTCGACAATATATTCACGTATCATATTGCCATATACATCGCAATGGCGATGATGTTTATAAATTATCGTTCCACACTCCGTTGCTAGAAGGCAAACGTAGAGATTGGCCAAAAATGTGGAACGTGGCAATAAAAGATGAGCTGGACTCACTTATGAAACGTGAAATGTTCGGACCTGAAGTCCTGACACCTAAAAGGTGTCGAACCTGTGGATAAAACAAAGTATTGCAAACATAAGAAAAATAAATACAAAATCGTATGATATACGGTATAACCTATAGCCCAAGGAAAATTTCGCTGAAACTAGGGATCGAACAAATTCAAATGAGCATGTCTCATAAATGATGCATCAATCTCCCTAAGTTATCAAAAGCGAATACCTTACGATTTGGCGAAGGAAAATTTTGGATATGATGTTATTGGATGTTGTGACGGCATACCTTCGTGGATATCTTGTAAAGATAATTTCCACATTTCCTTAAAAGGCCTGAATAGATTTCGGAACGTCTATTCAAGAAAAACAATAAGTATAAATAAATGTACAACCAAGAGAATCACTTGACAAGTCAATGATTCCTACTGAAGGTTGTCTTTGCACCTGTGCAAAGAACAGGATTAGAGATCTTAGTTGTAGACAACTAACATCTCATTGGATCTCCTGAAGAGAAAACCGAAAATAAATGTACAAGCCTGACTTTTAAACATGAAATAAAAAGACCTAGGCAAATAAAAAGTCATGGCTCATAGAATCCTGTTACAAACGCCCAGAAGTGCGTTGGAGATATTAAACAGGACCATTGTCATCCAAAGTACACCTACGGTGGTACACTTACTGGATGAACAAAAAGAACCCTTCCAATCGCTGGAAGAGGGGGAGGATATAACTGGTCCCAAAGTCCTTTATCTTAGTGCAATCATGCACTCCTGGCTAACTGCATGTGTCCCGGTATAGCAATTGCAGTAAACTCATTAGCCAGAGATAGTTGGCACCTAAAAAGGGCCATTAGACCTGAGTTAAGCCTTCTGCGCTTCCTCCAAGGGTCGAAATATTTGGACTTACAAAATGTAGTAGCATCCTCCAATGTTTATGCAAATGCAGGTTTCAGGTCCAGTCCCTATGCTGAGAAATCACAGAATGGGTACCCACAATGGGATGTCCATCCCCTGCAGATCTGCAAAGCAACTGATGAAGGCAACATCATCCTATCATTCCGAGATCCTCAGCATTCCAGAATCACACCAATGGTGTACTTGAGGGCGCCTGGTGGTACATCACATCCCAGTGACGACTGGGATAGAGGCTGGTTCTGTGGAGCTGACCATATAGTCTGAAGACCACATCAGAGGCGACGAAACTTAGCACACCTCTCCAGAGTTTCTGGATTCAGCAGCTGCTTGATAGTGACAAAATTTGTAATCTGTGTACATTTTCGGAATATTGTAAATAGGAGTGATGAGATAAGCCTAAGAGATCTGAAAGCCTAAGAGCTTTTACAGATCAGGGGGAGTTGAGGGAATTTGTACTCTTTTCCCTTAGCTATGGTTTTTCCCACTGGGTTTTCCATAGCCAAATGTTTTAACGAGGCAAATCAAATCAACTCTGGATCCCGAAGTATCCACCCCTCTGTGACGCTCAGAATCCAGAAGTATTCATGAGCAGAGTCACTTGTATAAATCAGGGGGAGTTAAAGAGCGTTTGCACTCTTTTTCCTTAACTATGGTTTTTCCCACTGGGTTTTCCATAGCCAAAGGTTTTAACGAGGCAAATCTCACCAACTCAGGATCCTGAAGTATCCACCCCATGTGAGACCCATGCAGGCTCAGAATCCTGAAGTATTCATGAGCAGGGTCCACAACTATGGCTGGATAAGGGGGAGTGTTGTGAATGGGTATTTACTGGGTTGGATGAGTTATTGGGCCAACCCAAGTGTTTGGGCCCATATCTGTATAAGCCCACTTGTATTCTCCCCTTTGGCTATAAATATAAACCTGAGGGCTCTCCCCTCAGTAGTTGATTCATAACAAAGTGATTATTTTTTATTACCGACGTTTTTTTGTTCCCATTTCAATATATATATATTTTTGTATCCGATTAACTATTTTTGGGATTAATTAAGTTACTTGGTGACTAATGGATTTAGCCCCGATTCAATATGTTTGATGTTATAATATGATTAATTTAATTCCTGAAGGTAAAATATTTTGAAATCATGTTCAAGATTAGTTCTTGACATATAATTTGATTAGGAATTAATTAATTTGATTAAATACATTATTTCCTTAAGATAAATATGCATGAATTTGTTAATGCATAATTAAGAGCATAATATGTTTCGTTGCTCAAGGTAGTTGCTCAAGGTAATTCTTAATGGAACTTATGGCTTATATGCATATGTTGCTTACTTATTCTCATGCTTATGTTTTAGTACTTTGATTTGCATAAGTTTTATGTTTAAATTAATAATGGACTTTTAATGTTATATTTTAACATTAACAATAATTTAAAATTGGCGATTTTAGTTTGCCAATTATCAGAATCATCCCACTTGCCTATTTTGTGTAATTAGAGCAGTTATAATATTTTATGTAAATATTAATGACTTATTAAAATAATATGTTTAAGAATTTTGTGTTCTATGTGAATACATAAGTTTAGTGGGAGCAATACAATTTTTTGATAATATGTGTGAAGACTTATATTTGTTCGAGTGAACACGATATAAGTATAGATATATTTTTTGAAAGGGTCTTTAAATCAATGATGAAGTTTTTAGTCATGGACGATGATTGAGAATTTAATGAACTTTCGGTTCTATGCTATTAACTAAATCATTATATTTAAAGACTTGGCCAATATATATTTTTTGGGCAATACACTAATCTTCTAAATATCTTTATATTTGAGTTATAACTTAAGACCATCCTACAAAATGGCTGCTACCAAAAACAACATTTGTCATGCCCCGCTCTTCCAAATACAGAAGGTACGCAGCATGACAAGGCCACCAAAGTATTCAGACGCATGGCTTTGAGCCCTTTTTATTCCAAATACTACTAGGCATTAATTTGTGAATAAATTAATCCATTTACGCAGGCCACTACAACTTACTGGAATAGTATAATAAAGAAAAGTGATCCAACAAAATTTAAAATCCACAGTCGTAGAAAAGAAATACAAAACATCATATTATATTATTACAACATGATACATCCATACATACATCATATTGTACAAGGGTACAAAAGTAAGAACAAGAAAAAAAGAACTCCTAACCGAAAAAGTGCAAAAGGTGTCGACACCTAGTACAATACACCCACTAGTCTACCTAGGGAAAGTCCAACTGGACAAATTCGCACGCAGGCTCCATCTTTACCTCGGAAATGTGAATAATCACCTAAATCGGGTCCCGCTCCACCTGCTCTGATCCTACTCCTAGAAAACGTAAATGGGACATGTCAACGCGTGACCTAGTAGAAATTTCTAACATCGTTAAGTAGGATCCAGTTTTAGAGCCGGTCCACCTAATAACTGTTATACAATGTCCACATAAATAATGCATAAAAACAAACATTCATATCATACAAGTGCTGAAAGTAAAAGCTGAGAAATGGAAAGTGAACAACCACAATTATAGATTAAGCTAGTCTTAAAGTTTGGCATATAGTTATTATTTGGAAGCTCTGATAAATCGTAAGACACTAAGGAGCTGGACTTCACCCAGGGTAGGTGAATACAGTGTTATCCCTAATAGCGACACAAGTGCTGTAGGGGCCTCTCGTAACTCCCCCGTTTCAGGAGTGAGATGGTGTTTCCTCTACCACCTGGTGCATCACGAGTACATCCATGGGCCTCTCTAACCCTACCCATTCCCCATGCCGGCTGTCGGAAGTACACGTGAGACTAATATCCAGGTCCACTCCTTAATTCCTACAATTTACACGTGCTTTCCCGAAACCCGTATCTGGAGTCTCACCCATCTTTGAATAGATTGATAGTTCCAGATAATTATTATCACTCTTCCTCTCTCTCAGTTTCATAGTTCATATCAGTACATGATTTAGCGGTCTCAATAACCCATTCACAATTTTTCATTTTTTTCATCCATTCACCGATGTCGTGTTTTCTAACAACGAGCATCACATCAACATTCATTATAACCTCACATGTTTCCATCATTCTTAAAATGAAACATAGCATTATTACCATTAAGACTTGAACATGAGCATGGTACTAAAATATGTTATACCACAAGGAGTATGACATGTCCATAGTGAGCTTTTAACATAACAAGTTACTAACATGTGACTACTAGCATAACATTAATAATATATCAACATTACCATGAACCAACATGAACAACCATATTCATGAACATGAATAATATCTTTTAACTCAACATTTCATACTAGTGGCTACATGCTACTATAATGACTTGTAATGGCAAATAACCCAACTTTGAATACTAACTTTCTATATGCCAGTGTAATGACATGTGATAGCATAATAACACAACTTGCATGTATAGAGCAACATACTAACCTAATATGAAATTATAGCATATCAACATGGTATTGGAGCATAATTTTTCTCACATGGACATTAGCAATATGGTTATCGCCCTTTGCTAACATAACCCAACAATTTGTAATCTGGCATATTAACCTAAACTAGGATGCAATTTTAGCACGATCAAAATTAGCATGAATATTAACTCACTTGCATGGACTTCAACATACATACATACATACATACATACATACATACATATATTAAAATACAACTGTTTTTGAATTCTAGAGCTGACTAGGACAAACATGTTGATAGAAAGACGGCTTGGATTTAATCTTGAGGAATAAATGGTTGAGATGAGATTTTGTGGAAAGTTTTGGAGGGAAAAACATTTTTAGAGAAATGAAAGTTTTTGGGCAAATGAAACTTTATGATGAATGAAAGTTTCTAAGGAATAGCAGAGTGCATGCACTTAATGCATTTGGGAAAAAACATTAACTTACATTTAATGCTGTAGATCGAATACTGCTACAGATCAAATGATCTCTCCCTCAACGCAGGGCCCACCGTATCTTCGACCCATGGGGCAAAGATGAGAATATCGACGAAGGCGCCCGAGCCGAAATTTTTTACGCTAATTTGTTGTTCCGTGTCAAAGGCGCCTGCGCCGAATTTGTTATTCCGCACCAAAGGCGTCTGTGCCACTAAATATTTTTACGCTAATTTGTTGTTCCGCGCAAATTTTGACAGTGGAAATAATTTTTTAGGGAACAAAGATTCGCGGGAGAAAGTCTTAAATGAACCGTGCACGCATGCGCGGTTTATGACTAGTGTGTGTGTATATATATATGTATTACATTTGACAGCGATTTTTGAATCCTAGGGCTGACTAGGACAAGCTGACTAGGACAAACTGGTCGATAGAAAGACGGTCTGGATTTAATTTTGATGAATCTATGGTTGGGATTAAACTTTGGGATGAATAGTTTGTATTTTAACACATACTTTTATATTTGTGGGTCCCATTTGATAGCACCAAACTGTTAAACTCAGCTTTTTAAATCATTTTCTGGTAAGAGAAAGAGGGATATCAAAAAACTTTTTAGGGAAGAGAAAGATGCGTTTTTGGGGAAGAGCTTCCCAAAACGGCTCTTCCTCTTCCCCAAAAGAGCAGCAGAACCCATGAACCCATCCGTTAACTCCAACGCCAGCTTTGGGTTGTAACACATAAGGCGGCCATCATGCGTTGCAATTTAACCCCTCATTCAAAAACCTGCGATCGTTGTTGGTCTCTGCTTCCAATTTTCAGGCATGGATCCTGATGGGAAGAACTCGGTGCCATCAGCCGACGGTAAGGATCTTTACCAAGGCTAATGAGGATTTCTTGCTTTCGATCCGGGATGGGAAAGTTATGCTCGTGCCAGCTGATCCCAGCGATCCATATCAGGTATTCTAAATTCTTAGGGGGAAAAGGATATTTTTGGATTTTTAAGGGTTTCATTTTTTCAGTGTATAAATGGGTATGCTTCAAAATTTAATCTTTTGAGTGTGGTTCTTGGCATTTTGAATTCTGTTGCAGATTTATCCTCTGGGTCTTTTTAATTTTTGTTTAGCAGGTTCTATTCAATTTTTTTTTGTTTAGCAGGATATGGAAAATCTCTCCCTCTCTCCCACAACCAGATTAAATCCCAATCCTCAAGGTGGGATTTGCAAAATCTCTCTCCCCCCTCTCTCTCACAATATGTCTACGATTAATATTTTGCAGATCAAATCAGTCTATAATTATATATATATATATATATATATATATATCTCTCTCTCTCTCTCTCTCTCTCTCTCTCTCTCTCTCTCTCTCTCTCTCTCTCTCTCTCTCAGCAAGAAATATCCATGTGAGCAATGAAGATAAGTGCAAAGATGGAGGCCATCTCCACGTGAGCTCAAGTTTGGGCTTGATTTTTTTTCTTTTTTCGTTTAAAAGAGTGGTTAGTAGAAGGAAGAAATCTCGGTGAGAAATGAAGAAAGATCAGTGCAAAGATGGAGGCCATCTCCAGGTGGGCTCGACTTTGTGGTTTGTGCTTTTTTCGTTTTTTAAGTGTGATTTTGCTGCCCCAATCGTTTTTTAAGTGTGATTTTGCTGCCACAATTCACATGAGTTTTGCACATGTAATAATGTCATCACACATGGAATTTTAGAGGGTAATTCAAATAAAGTGGATGAACACACACGGGCCCATTCATTTCCGAGCCCAAGCCAAGATTCTCTGGCGAACTATCAGAGGGTAATTCAAATCTTGAACGTTTTCTTCTTATTGACTGATCGAAAAGTGTGGGCGAGAATATTGAAATGATACTTGAATTTTGCTTAATTGGCTGGATCTCTTAGATCTCATATCCTATGCATACGGTTTATTGTAACAAAAGATGTCGCAGTTTTCTTAGTAGCGTTTTTTTTGAATGACTTGAATTTTTTATTCCATGTTGATATCATCAAAATTCTGCATGCCTACTTATTATTGCTTAAAACTACTATTCATGGAGGAAATTTCCCTCATTATTCCTGCACGAGGTGTTCACTTAAAAATATTCATTGTTGCAGGCTTTCTGCTTACATTAGTCACAATCAAATTCATGCTATCTGTGACCAACATTTTCTATGAATCATCAAACAATTCTGCAGCAATTTTCAACAGTTCATTGTCCAAGTTGATTTATCAATGCTCATAAACAGTATACAAGTTTGAGTGGATGATACCAATCCTTTTAATGCTTGAAGGTTTACATAATCCAAAATTATAATTAATAATTATCACATCGTTAATAATCTCTCACAAATTTTTCTTTTCTTTTTATCCGATTTTTTCATTGGTTGATTATAATTCGGCCAGTGATTGATGTGATCCATGCTGCAGAACATTTATGTTCAAATATACTGGTGTCTAGACATAGCACATACTGGTCTCTATTATCCACATAAGGTCTATGTGGACTGCAGAAAATTTAATCGTCCAATACAAATTAAATTCGTCCAGTATACTGGTATGATATGACTTCTTCAAGGGAAACTCTATTATTTCCATAAGGTCTATGTGGACCTGTTAAGACTTCTGTTTTTCCAGCTCTAGAAATGACCTGCACGCATGAATTATGTCATAGAGTGAAAAGAGACATTCATATTCAATCCCACTACTAAACATAATTTTTTTAAAAAAGGATATGTTTCCCAGCACATGGAAGTGCAAAACAAACGTCATGAAGTGAATAGGAAAATACCACGCTTGAATCACCAACATGAGAAATGATCAGGACATCTTTTCCCAGAAACCTGGCTGTAGCTATTGCACCAGAATGAACATCTTTGCCCGTCTGTTCAAGCCTTCATAAATAAACCAACAACCAGACACTTCACATATTAAATATAACGATGCATATCCAGTACATTATGACTGTGTAACTCAAGTAAAAACAATGATTGTGCTGTATCTACTTAAAGATTTTCAATTTTTTAATAGAAAGACCTTCGTTACTTCGTACGAGTTGTTAGGAGAATGAGTACTCACCAACTAAATTCTCTGGGAAGAACTACATTTTGAAGCAACGATGTTTTTGATAGGGGGACTGAGTAATTATTGTGCTTTAATTATTGATGTTCGTTTAAAAGTAGGGGGTCCAAGATTTTGAGGAGGAATATCTTAAACGAGGATGTTCAGAGGGGGACCGAGTAATTATTGTGCTTTAATTATTGATGTTCGTTTAAAATTAGGGGGTCCAAGATTTTGAGAAGGAATATCTTAAATGATTCGTGCCCTTTGGGCACGGGTTATGACTAGTGTGTGTGTGTGTGTGTGTGTGTGTGTGTGTGTGTGTGTGTGTGAGGGAAATATGCCTGCAAGAAATACATGCGCACACCCCATCTGTTCGGGGTTTATAAGTATTTTTTGAACTTGTTTTTGCAGTAGGTAGATATACTTGTTATGTAGCTCTCCACAAAATTTCAGGTCAAACAAACACCATTTGGGTATCGAAACATCCATCACAAAAACTTTGCGCAAAACTGTCTAGAATTCTGGACAGTTTTGCGCAACGTTTTTGTGATGGATGTTTCGATACCCAAATGGTGTTTGTTTGACCTGAAATTTTTTGGGAGCTACATAACAAGTATATCTACCTACTGCACAAAAAATAAAAAATAAATACTTTAAACCCCCGAACAGAGGGGGCGTGCGCAAGTAATTCTGCCTGTGCACGTTCTTAGGTACATTTTTGGGTATATATATATATATATATATATATATATATATATCTCTCTCTCTCTCTCTCTCTCTCTCTCTCTCTCTCTCTCTCTCTCTCTGTGTGTGTGTGTGTGTGCGCGCGCGCGCGCGCGCGTGCCCTAGCATACTACTCATTTGCAAAAACAATAGCACATTCACATACTAGCAAAATTGGATATACTATTCAAATAACCTGCTTATATGTGACATGGCCTAATTAACATGAAATGAGACATAATGACAATTTAGATTACAACATGAACATTCATACTACACTACACAAGAGCTTATAACATGCACTTTCAGTTTTCTTTTTCTAGCAAGAAGATTAAGCTAAAAATTTCACTAATTACCCTACATCAATTCAAAACTTGAAAACTAATTAGAGTGATTTGAACACCTACTAAACACAAATCCTAGAACTAAGACCTAACTAAGGATGCTAAAAATTCTACCTTCAATTAGTCATTCTTTTCAATCTTTGGCCCTTTTTCTCCTTGAAGGCCTTCTAGCTTTCTCTTCTCAAGCTCCTTCATCTTCAATGTTATTGGATTATGGTAGACTATTTGGCCTTGGTGATGAGAAATTTTGTAGTCGATGTGAAGATTGTATGGGAGAATGTTTAATGGAAGTTGGATTGGTGGTGGAAGAGGAGGAGTAGGTGTTGGGAGAGGTGGTGCCAAGGGAGGAGAGAGGGGAGGGTGTACGGCCAAGGGGAGAGGGGAGAGGGGAGAGGGGAGAGGGGACTGGTCATTTGCAAAAAATTTCTTTTCCTTTTTCTTTTTCCTATCTATATTTTCTCCCTTTCAATACTCACCACACATTAGTCAAAGTAAATGACAAATGTAATTACAATGGCATGCAAAATGACACCTAACATGGCTATATGTCGTCTGAAAGATTTTTCAAAAATTTTATTTTTTGAAAATAGGAATACGTAATTAATACTCCATACCATCCTAAATACATAGTATTTCATCCAAATACTTAACTCATTATAATTCAAATGATGTTTAAAAATTGTTTAAAAAATAATTTGATCATTAAAAAATTACGAAAAAATTCATAAAAATGCACAACAATTTCATACGTACAAATACGTTCAGAAATACGTACATTATACTCATATATTAATATTAGGGGTCTTAGAACATTGCTGACCTCAACAAAGGAGATCGTCTCAATGGAGACAATATCAATGTTTGGAGTTTCTGTTACGTCTTGAAACCATTAACCATAAGTTGGAACAAGAGGTCATTGAAGCCATTAACCATAAGTTGAAAGATCCTGGTGAGAAAAACACTGTCCAGCACAGACGTGCATTTGAGACTTACAATTAGTTGAAGAAAAAGGATGCCACTGCACGTGGTATTCTTATAAGCTCGATGAAGGATGACTTGGCTTGTAAGTACAAGGACTATCATACTACTTGTGACCTACGGAAGGCATTAAATGAAAAGATGGGAGGAACTTCTCAGTCAAAGATACAACAGCTCATTATTAAGTTTGATACTTATAAAATGAGCTCCAATCATATAATCAGGCAACATCTCCAGAAGATGTTGTTGTGTGCTTTAAAAATGCCGCAAGCGCACAGGTCGTGTAGCCTTCGTGTGTCAAACACGAGGAGGCAAAGATTTGAAACCTAAGATTGATGTCGTACTTTGTGTAACCGAGAGAGTGAGTAAGATGAGTGTCAGAGGGGAGATAGCTAAGGAAAAATCAATAAGAGGAGGAGCTAGGGCTAGCGTATCACTGCTATTGCAAGGATCTAGGCAATGGATCTAGCTTCTCGACACAAGGATTGTAGTCTTCGATGAGGGCTAAGCCTCAATCCTTGTCTACTCGACATCTAACCGTGAGAGAGGGGACTCGTATGATAGGTTGGATCCATATCATAACTCCAATGTTAGTCGTGAGCTACGATATCAGTAGTTCTTGTGAGTGTGCCCGATTGGTCGTTGGTATCGGGCACTAGATAGTCAATCCTCCGTTGGAGGCATTGAATCCAAATCCCAGGGGTTAATTGACGATTTGGATTGTATAGTATCCCAATGGATTAGATTGAATGATGTTCATTATCCAACCTATAACGAGACTACAACCTGTTGGTAGCAACGATCTATGAACTTCGTGTTTGATGATAACAAACGTGTGTGAACGTTTTAACGTGTGCGTTAAGTGTTTCAGGAATGGCGAATGTGCGACTAATTCACAGAAGAACTTGATCAATGTGCAAAGGAGAAAGGGGAGAACCTAACTTGAGTTGACTCATATCTATTGGAATCAAACTCTAACTCCATCTCCAATTACAATTCCTCCTAGCAATAGGATTCCTTTATAGCCGCATCCAATCCAAGCCCTAGGAACAACAATTTAAGGGAGAGCGTCTTCATCCGCACTTTGCTTTTCTAAAAAAGCACTTGGCCGATTTTTTTGTCCCTATTATTATTCACAGAGCCGCCTCATCAAATAGAGAAGTCAAAAAAAAATTCATCTAACCTAGCAGCAAGTTCTGGAGGTGAGCGGACTTTGTTTTACAAAAATCCCAAGAGCCGCAAAAACCCAGATGATGCACGAAAATTGATTTTCTTTTCGAAAAAAATCTCTCCTTGGCCGAAATCCCCTGAGAATCCTCTCAGCCGCAGTTTTTTTGTTTGGGTTTGTTTTTTTTTGATTGATTGTTTTTGCCTCAAAAAAAAGCCAAACATTTCAGCATGTCCTCTTGACCTTTGCAAATCAAACAAGTACACACACAGGTCGATTCATTTTTTAAAAAAAAGTCCCCTTCGAAAATCTTTGAGAGCCTGTAGCCGAATTGTCTTGGTCTTTTCCTCAAACCCTTGATGCCACCTTGAAGAGCCAATCAACTAAGAGGAGAGAAAATCAAAAATTATCGAGATCCGCACTTTCATCTTGTTTGTTAGCTGAAGTTTCTTGTGTTCTTCATATTTGAGAATCCCAGAGTTCCAATCAAAGATTTCTCAGTCACAAAAAATCTCTTCCTCTTGAAAAGCCACACAAAACCTTGGAACTAAATCCAGACGTTGTTGTTTTTTGTTGTTGCTTCATCTCTCCAATAAAAAGAAAAGGCCCCACTTCTGTTTCTTGATAAAGAAACCTTTTTGGCCAAATTTTGTTTTAACCATGTGTTTTCTTGAGAGCCGCAATTGTTCTTGAGAGGGGACATCCAAAAAATTATTCCCAGGCGACAAGACTTGAAGCACAGGAGCCGCAACCTAGAGATCGACACTTTTATATCATCGTTCAGGACTTGGGACTAGGAACGAGGGACTACTACGTGTCAGATTGATCTGATCATTCGTTGAACGACAGAGACATCAACGCCTTCACAACTGAGCAATTCTAAACTCTGAACTTTATTTCATTTGTGATTTGGTGTTGTAATCTCTGTGAAACTATTTTATTATTTTTTTTGGGGACTTGGCTAGTTGGGACTAGCCAAGAGAGAGGCTTTACTAGTATTGTTATTGTTTGGGCACTTTGGTGAGTGCAGGTACTGAGGGCCAGGTGAGTGTAGGGTTGGTGCTCTAGCTACAGGTTGTACCAGTTAACTTTAACAATCTAGTATTGCTTTTGGGGCTGGACGTAGGTCGTGGGTGCGACCGAACCAGGGTAAAATCTGCTGTGTATCTGTGGTTGATTATTGTTTACTTTGCCTGTGGCTTTAACTACGTGTGATTTCTCGTAGGTTGCACGAGAATTTTTTTATAAGCCTATTCACCCCCCTCTAGGCTTAGATCCAGATCCAACAAGTGGTATCAGAGCCAGTTTAGCGGATCTAGCCTAGTTGATCATGTCTATGAATATGTCTGATTCTGCTTTGCTGAGGGTCAGTCTATTTTCCGTCCCCCCAAGTTTAATGGTGTTGACTTTGCCTATTAGAAAACTAGGATGAGGATTTATTTAGCTGCTGTTGATTATGATGTATGGAGCATTGTAGAAAAAGGCTATAAACCTCCCACCATTAATGTTGCTAATAATGAAATGATAAAACCAGGAGATAAGTGGGATGACTCTGATAAGAAGCGCTTTTCATTGAATAATAAAGCTATGAATGCATTGATTTGTGCTTTAGATAAAGCTGAGTTTAACCGCATATCTCAATGTCAAACTGCGTAAGAAATTTGGCATACTCTGGAGGTGACTCATGAGGGTACATCGCAAGTTAAGGAGTCCAGACTTGCGTTGCTCAGCACTGAATATGAAAGCTTCTGCATGCTTCCATCAGAGTCAATCAAAGAGATGTTTGCGAGGTTCACAGACATCGTCTACAAATCCACTTCTCTTGGAAAGCCGTACTCAAGCCTAGAACAAATCAGAAAGATCTTGAGAGCGCTGCCTAGCTCCTTCCGTCCTAAAATTACAGCTATTCAGGAAGCACAGGATTTATCGCAGATGAAAGTGGAGGATCTGATAGGGAACCTGATGTCCCACGAGCTGGAGCTGCAGAGCATTGAACTGAGAGAGAAAGATGAAATGAAGACTTCAAAGGTAATAGCCCTTCAGGCTAAAGAGGATGAAGATGGAGATGAGGAGGAGGCCTTTTTGGTGAGAAGCTTCAAGAAATATATCAGAACTGGCAACGGGAGATCAGAGATGCTGAAAAGGTTTAATCGCTCTAAATTTAATTCTAATAATAAATCTTTTGAGCAGAATACTACTGATCCGGTTACATGTTTTAAATGTAAAAAGCAGGGACATTTTATGAAGCAATGCCCTTAAGGAAAGAATAACGCTACGGAACAAAAGGGAAAATCTTTGATGCTCACATGGGATATGGACAGTGAGGATGAATCTCAAGAGGAAGTTGCACACTCCTTTCTTTGCCTGATGGGACAACTAGACGAGGTAAAATCTTTAACTTAAGCTCAACTTGTGACTACTTTTAATGAAATATAAAATGAAATTGAAAGGTTGGAATCAACTGTTGAGTTACTAGAATCCCATGTAGAGAAGTTTAAAAATGCTAATTTTGAATTGCAACAAGACAATTATAATATGTCATTAGAAGTTGATGAAATTAAAGAGAAACGTGTTGCATGTAATTCTACTATTAGTTCTTTGGAAAAGGGAAAATCTTGTATGCCTACTGAAACTGAGTGTCTGAATTGCTCTACTTTGCTTAAAGACATTAGCATGTTTAAACTAAATATGGTTACGCTAGAAGTTGAAACTGAATTACTAAATGAGAAGATTTGCATGCTAATAAATGAAAATAAAGAGCTAGAAAAGAAGATGGCTAATCTGAAAAAGACCGAGGAAGAGAACAAAAAGGCCTTCATTAGTAAATGTACCATGCTTGTTAATGAGAACATGTTTTTAAAGTCTAAAATATCTGATCTTGAATTGTCTATAAAAAAATTTGGTGTTGGAAAGCATTCATTAGATATTATTCTAGGTAATCAGATACAAGGAAATAACAGGCGTGGTTTGGGATATGGAAATAAAATTGATGAGAGGCCTAGAATTAGTAGAAAGACTCAAAAAGAAACTGGTGTAGGAAGAAGCATGTTTGCTAAATGTTATACATGTGGTGGTGTTGGTCATGCTTATTATAACTGCAAGTATAGGAATACCAACATCAAATTTAAGCAAATTTGGGTTCCAAAAAATAAAGTGACTAACACTAGTGGACCTATTTGGATTCCTAGGTCACACATATCATGCTTTTCTTATGTGTAGGTACATGGCACGGCTAAGGGACAAAAGTGTGAGTGGTACTTAGACTCTGGCTGCTCAAGACACATGACAGGTGAAAGAGAAAAGTTCCTTAGCCTTGCTAAGCATGAAGGAGGAAGTGTTACCTTAGGGGACAATGGAAAATGCAAGGTAATTGGTAAAGGTGTTGTAGGTATCGACACCTTTCAGCTTACAGATGCCTATTGGTTGAAAAGTTGAAACATAACCTCATTTCTATCAGTCAGCTGTGCGACAAAGATATGAAAGTTGAATTTGATGCAAAACTTTGTAGAATCATTGATATCTCCACATGTGACATTATTATTACTGCAAATAGAAAGAATAATGTTTATACTCTTATGATTGAAGAACTAACTGTTTCTAAATGCTTGCTTGTAGGTGAAGAAGAGGCCACACTATGGCATAGACGATTAGCACATGCAAGCATGGGATTGATAAAGAAGCTGGAAAACAAAAATTTGGTAAGAGGACTACCGCATCAAACATATGAGAATGGTAAGTTGTGCGTGGCATGCACCAAAGGTAAACAAACTAGATCTACTTTCTCTAGCATTAATGAAGTTGCCACCACACGTATATTGGAATTAGTGCACATGGATTTATTTGGTCCAACAGACATTCCTAGCCTAGGAGGTAAAAAGTATTGTTTAGTATTGGTGGATGATTTCTCTAGATATACATGGGTATACTTCCTAGCCAAAAAATCAGACTCATTTGACCATTTTCAAAACTTTTGCATACAAGTTTCTAATGAGAAAAATTCTTCCATTGTAAAAATTAGAAGCGATCATGGAGGTGAGTTTGAAAATGCTATTTTTGAAAAATTTTGTTTTGAAAAAGGAATTTTACATGAATTCTCTTCTCCTAGAACACCTCAACAAAATGGGGTGGTCGAGAGAAAGAATCGCACATTAAAAGAGATGGCTAGGAGTATGTTAAATGAATATAGCTTGCCTATGTCTTTTTGGGCAGAGGCCTTTAATACAGCATGCCATGTATGCAATAGAGTTATGCTTAGACCTATACTAAATAAAACATCTTATGAACTATGGCATGACAACACCCCGAAAGTTTCTTACTTTAGAGTTTTTGGATGCATGTGCTTTATATTAAATACTGCAGATCATCTTGGCACCTTTGAATCAAAATCAGATGAGGGAGTGTTCGTAGGATATTCAGCAAGGAGCAGAGCATACAGGATTTATAATAAACGCACCCTTGCTATTGTTGAATCTATAAATGTAAAATTTGATGAATCTGATATAAACTCTTTGGATTGCAGGCAGAACAATGAAGAGGAAAAAGTAGAGCAACAAAGCGTTCCAAAGGTTAATGAGGAGCAACCTGAAATACAAATGGAAGCTGAAACAGACACGACAGAATTACAAGATGAAGCAGTTACCAGAGGAGAGCTGAGATTCAATCCAAATCACCCACCAGACTTAATTCTAGGTGAGCCTACGGCAGGTATTCGCACACGTTCCTCTTTTGGAGATCTTTGTGCTCTATGTATTTATGGTGACTTTATTTCTGTAATAGAGCCTAAGACTATAGATATTGCTTTAGAAGAGGAAAGTTGGGTTTTGGCCATGCAAGAGGAATTAAATCAATTTGTCAGGAATAATGTCTGGATACTAGTACCTAGACCCACTGATTATCCTGTAGTTGGTACTAAATGGGTGTTTAAAAACAAGCTTGATGAATCTGGCAATGTTATTAGAAACAAGGCTAGGTTGGTAGCTAAAGGGTATAATCAAATTGAAGATATTGATGTTGATGAGACTTTTGCACCAGTTGCTAGGCTTGAGTCCATTAGAATCTTGCTAGCTTTTGCAAGTTATAAAGGGCCCAAGCTGAAACAAATGGATGTAAAAAGCGCTTTTCTTAATGGCTACCTAAAAGAAGAGGTATTTGTTGAGCAACCCCCTGACTTTGAAAGCTATAATTTTCCAAACCATGTTTATAAATTAGAAAAAGCTTTGTATGGTCTTAAGCAAGCTCCACGAGCTTGGTATGACCGTCTAAGCACATATTTGTTGGAAAATAATTTTAAAAAGGGGAGTGCTGACAATACACTATTTTTGATGCATGAATCTGAAGATTTTCTCATTGTGCAAATTTATGTTGATGACATTATTTATGGTGCTACTAACGATCTTCTATGTCAAAAGTTTGAGAAAGTCATGCAGGATCAGTTTGAGATGAGCCTTGTGGGAGAGCTGAAATATTTTCTGGGGTTCCAAGTAAAGCAAGGAACGGAAGGCATCTTTCTATCTCAAACCAAATACATCAAGGAGCTTCTGAAAAAGTTTGGGATGGAGAAGTCTAAAGGAATTGGAACGCCGATGTGTCCTAACACAAAAATGGACAGAGATGAACAAGGAGTTGCAGTGGACCAAAAGCTATATCGAGGTATGATTGGTTCTTTGTTGTACTTGACTGCTTCTAGGCCTGATATAATGTTTGATGTATGTTTATGTGCACGTTTTCAGTCAAACCCAAAAGAATCTCATTTGAAAGCCATTAAAAGGATCTTTAGGTACCTAATTAGTACACCTACTTTAGGCCTTTGGTATCCTTCTAGTGGTAATTTTGATTTGGTGGGTTATTCTGATGCTGATTATGCGGGAAGTTTAACTGATAGAAAGAGCACTAGTGGCACTTGTTTTATGCTAGGACACTCTTTAGTTTCATGGTCTAGCCGTAAGCAAAATAGTGTTGCATTATCCACTACTGAAGCAGAGTATATTGCCCTCGGCAGTTGCTGTGCTCAAGTACTGTGGATGATGCAAACATTATCTGATTACGGACTAGCTCTTAAAAGAGTTCCTCTTCGATGTGATAGCAAGAGTGCCATAGATCTTTCTAATAATCCCGTACACCACTCTCGTACTAAACATATTGACGTAAGACACCATTTTCTTAGAGATCACCTCACTAAAGAGGATGTGTCTGTGGAGTTTGTTCCTACGGAATCTCAACTTGCAGACATATTCACCAAACCTTTGGTTGAGGCTCGCTTTTGTCGTCTTCGTCTTGAGCTTGGTATTATTGATAAAACTTAGTACGAGACTCCATGTTTTTTTGTATGCTTGAACCTTTTTGTTGTTTGTGTGCTAGTAGTTGCATTGTTATGTGTGCATGATTTTTTTTGTGCTTGCATCTCATGTTTGCTTTAGTACCTCATGCAAAAACAAAAACAAAAAAACAAAAAAATGAAAAAAAAACAAAAACAAAAAAAATGGTGCTTAAATGTGTATCTGTCTCTTTGATTCATTAAAAAGGTATTCATGAATGATTTTCATATTTATGTAGAAATCGCTGTATTATTTCCTCTGCTACATGCGCATGTTCATCTTTCTAAATATTCTTGGCATATTCAATGTTAGAAAATAACTTGATTTCTACACCTCCTATTTCACTCCCACATGTGTTATTATTGTTGCACATTTGGAGATATCATTTATGAAATTGGAAATGTGAATGTAGGAGGAAAACTTAACTGAAAATCTATGGGATATGATATACCTTGCCATGGATAAAAATTGAGCATTAAAAACATGTTACTACAAGTAGAAAAATTGGAAAAGCAAATACATGCTCTGTATGAAAAATGGATACAATCCTTGGTAACGGTATTACCCACGAGTATCCAACATAAGCTTTATGGGTAAACTTTAGCGTTGGTGTATTTACTCGTCAATCAATGCCACCCCCACATCTAAGAGTCCTTATAGGCTATGTTTTTGGGGTTCGGTACCTTGAACTCATTTTTAATGAGGTGGGAAAAATCAATCCTAGGTGATAGAATGTTATATGGAAAATGTGGATTGGTTTTTGGTTGACTTTCTTAAATAATTCTCCCTATGTGCTTCAATTTTAATCATCGCACGTACACGTTGGTGTTGAAGTCGTAGTTGTTTAATTTCATTGGATTTTGACTTGATTATTCTATGAGTGTATGCATGCAATTGTTGGTAATGGTTAATAATACTCTCTTTTTGCATAATATATGATTTTGACTTCGTGGTCTGACTTTTGATGATAACAAAGGGGGAGAAAAAAAATTTGGGAAGATTTGGTATTTACTTGGTGTACTTGTAATGCTCGTGATTTAATGATTGATTGATTAAGGGGGAGCATTAATGAATATTGGGGAAGCATAAAAGTAGGGGGAGCATGCTTATTGATAAACTTTACACATTATTGTTCGCACATCACTTCATCTTATTGCATGTCACCTGCTATCGCCACAATATCACACACACTATTTGGAATTTCATTGCTCAAATCTTATACTTAGTTTGTCATCATCAAAGGGGGGAGATTGTTGGTAGCAACGATCTATGAACTTCGTGTTTGATGATAACAAACGTGTGTGAACGTTTTAACGTGTGCGTTAAGTGTTTCAGGAATGGCGAATGTCCGACTAATTCACAGAAGAACTTGATCAATGTGCAAAGGAGAAAGGGGAGAACCTAACTTGAGTTGACTCATATCTATTGGAATCAAACTCTAACTCCATCTCCAATTACAATTCCTCCTAGCAATAGTATTCCTTTATAGCCGCATCCAATCCAAGCCCTAGGAACAACAATTTAAGGGAGAGAGTCTTCATCCGCACTTTGCTTTTCTAAAAAAGCCCTTGGCCGATTTTTTTTGTCCCTATTATTATTCACAGAGCCGCCTCATCAAATAGAGAAGTCAAAAAAAATTCATCTAACCTAGCCGCAAGTTCTGGAGGTGAGCGGACTTTGTTTTACAAAAATCCCAAGAGCCGCAAAAACCCAGATGATGCACGAAAATTGATTTTCTTTTTGAAAAAATCTCTCCTTGGCCGAAATCCCCTGAGAATCCTCTCAGCCGCAGTTTTTTTGTTAGGGTTTGTTTTTTTTGATTGATTGTTTTTGCCTAAAAAAGCCAAACATTTCAGCATGTCCTCTTGACCTTTGCAAATCAAATAAACAAGTACACACACAGGCCGATTCATTTTTTAAAAAAAAGTCCCCTTCGAAAATCTTTGAGAGCCTGTAGCCGAATTGTCTTGGTCTTCTCCTCAAACCCTTGATGCCACCTTGAAGAGCCAATCAACTAAGAGGAGAGAAAATCAAAAATTATCGAGATCCGCACTTTCATCTTGTTTGTTGGCTGAAGTTTCTTGTGTTCTTCATATTTGAGAATCCCAGAGTTCCAATCAAAGATTTCTCAGTCACAAAAAATCTCTTCCTCTTGAAAAGCCACACAAAACCTTGGAACTAAATCCAGACGTTGTTGTTTTTTGTTATTGCTTCATCTCTCCAATAAAAAGAAAAGGCCCCACTTCTGTTTCTTGATAAAGAAACCTTTTTGGCCGAATTTTGTTTTAACCCTGTGTTTTCTTGAGAGCCGCAATTGTTCTTGAGAGGGGACATCCGAAAAATTATTCCCAGGCGACAAGACTTGAAGCACAGGAGCCGCAACCTAGAGATCGACACTTTTAGATCATCGTTCAGGACTTGGGACTAGGAACGAGGGACTACTACGTGTCAGATTGATCTGATCATTCGCTGAACGACAAAGACATCAACGCCTTCACAATTGAGCAATTCTAAACTCTGAACTTTATTTCATTTGTGATTTGGTGTTGTAATCTCTGTGAAACTATTTTATTATTTTTTTTGGGGACTTGGCTAGTTGGGACTAGCCAAGAGAGAGTCTTTACTAGTATTGTTATTGTTTGGGCACTTTGGTGAGTGTAGGTACTGAGGGCCAGGTGAGTGTAGGGTTGGTGCTCTAGCTACAGGTTGTACCAGTTAACTTTAACAATCTAGTATTGCTTTTGGGGCTGGACGTAGGTCGTGGGTGCGACCGAACCAGGGTAAAATCTGCTGTGTATCTGTGGTTGATTATTGTTTACTTTGCCTGTGGCTTTAACTGCGTGTGATTTCTCGTTGGTTGCACGAGAATTTTTTTTAAGCCTATTCACCCCCCCCCCCCCTTAGGCTTAGATCCAGATCCAACATAACCCACACTTGTGTCGATATTTGCGGCGATCCATTGCGATCAACCCTTGCAATAGGGATCTACATTACCTTAGCTAAATGAACTACTCGCTATTCATGGCTAAACCTAGTGAAATCAATGGAATGGAGTTCATAGCTAAATTGGTAATAACAATGGGCAAATAAATAACAAACAACCCAAGAAATCACCAAATCAATACTAGAGAAAAGAGATTAACTAAACTAAATTAGAGAGTAAGGGTTCTTACAATGAATTCATCAGAAATACAGCAAGAAATACCCAAGGAAATCGCCTAAAACGATGTTCAAAAGTTCTAGAAATCAAAAAGCTTCCCTTTAGTTCGTTGCAGACTTTCTTTAAATAGAAAACGTTGTGCATGGCCGTGCCGCTAGCCAGCACAGCCGTGCAAGAGCATAAAACCTAGGTAGAAGATGCACTGTCATCTCGTGCACGGCTGATCTACCCAGAGTTAACTCCGAAACGATGTCATTTACCGCAAGCGCACGGTATAGTGGCAAGCGGGTATCGAACACAGGGAAGCGGTGCTATACTACCTATCTACTCCTAGGTTGAGTTAGACTTGCGGGTTTATTGGTGTATGCGGAGTATGGAGGGACGTAATGGTGATGGATGCGATGGAGGGACGTAATGGTGATGGATGCGAAGGTTGTGTCACTCAACGTCGCAAACAAGGGATTCCACAGAAAGAAATAAAGAAATAAAATATAAAATATTAGGGCTTTAGGACTCATCGCTAGGACTGTCGGAGGTCGATGCTAGGTTGAGGGTTCCTATGTTGCATTGGTTTTATGGGATTGGTCTCTCAACTCGTACCACTCTCGTGGATTAGAACTTCGAGGTACTTTGGTGGCTCTCATTGACGCAATGGCGGTACCCGTCAATTTAGTGATATAGTTCGTCAGTGGATCCCCTCAAGGCATGAGCCGGGCATGGTCACGAGCCTTGGTTGGATCCACTAACTCCCAAATTAAATCCTTGGGATAATCCTTAATCAAATCAATTCCACAGACCGTGGAAATGATCTCAGTACGAGTTCTCATAGGGATTTGGCTGGATCAACCAAAGTACTCACCTTTTATTCCCAACACAACCTAAAAATTCCAACTTTGCATCTAAATCCTAAAATCCTAGGGCTAATCCATTACCCTAGAAAAGGCTACTCATGCATGATAGCAATGATATAAGAACGACAGAAAACTTCATTGCATGAATCAAAGAGATATTCAATAAGCAATCAATAAGAAAAACTAAAATAGAATTTAAGAGAACAAAAATACTTATCTTGATACAAGGGAGGGGCCTATGGCATAGCCTAACTCTCAAAAGACCGTCTCCCCAAAACTTAATAGATCTAACTAAAAACTCTCTAAAAACTCTCTAAGGTCCCCCTCTAATGACGGCTACAATTCATATATATAGTCCCTTCAAAACCCTAGCAAATAACCCAAAAACCCATCTGAAATTCGTTCCCAAGATCAATTCTGGCCGCAACTTAAGTTCTGGGCCCCAGCTAACTCGGTCAAGTAGCCCCCTACTCGGTCGAGTCAGCAGTAGGGCAGAATCTCTAAAAACGCTGCTCTGTCTGCTCGGGTCGAGTAGGGTCTGCTCGGTCGAGTAGGTAGCTGCTCGATAGAGTAGGTGGTCGAGTACAGATTTTAGCACTGTAGCATCAACTTACAAAAATTCCCCAGATTTCATCCGACCTCCGATTGACATGTTCTTGGCTGAGTTGGAACTGTCCTAAAGTCTACTATCCATAAAAAATATGAGAAAAATACTTTGCTTACTGGAATGATAGCAGATTTCTAAAGGGTGAGAGGCTGTCTAAAAATCTGGGCGTTCGCCTTACTCAACCGAGTGGCCTTTGTGCTCGGTCGAGCAGCCCCCTTACTCGGTCAAGCTACAATAGATCTGAACTTTCCTTCAAAAACATCGCTCTGCCTGCTCGGGTCGAGTAGGTTCTGCTCGGTCGAGTCGACAGAAGGTATGAACTTTCCTCCAAAACATCGCTCTGCCTGCTCGGGTCGAGTAGGGCCTGCTCGGTCGAGTAGGAATTTTATGGAAGGAAGCTTGGAAATAAGTGTGACTCGGGTCGAGTCTAATCTTTGCTCGGTCGAGTAGGGCATATCTGTTTCCTCTGCGAGAATTGCGTGTCAGCTCGACCGAGCAACTGATGCTACTCGGTCGAGTCGCCTGGGAAACTGAAGCTGGTTGCTTCTTGGATACTCCTTTCTCTTTCTCTCCCTCTAGTCTTCTTCTTTGGCACCTCAATCATGTCATCATGAGTCTCCTTGGTGCTCTCACATCGCCGATCATCTTATTGACTCAAAATTGCTCCAATATCGCTCCAAATCCCCGAAATGCATATAAACTCTCCGAAAGTCATATTGTTCCAAATAATAGCGTAAAAACGTATAAAATGAGGATTTGGGGGGTGAAATGCGTCATGAAAATATGCGATAAAACATGCAAAATAAGCACATATAAACGGACGTGCCGCTAATCAGCACAGTCGTGCTGGCCAATCCGCTGCTCCCAGCTACTCCTAACTGCCAAAGAACTTGCACGGCCGTGCAAGCCTGCATGTGCATCTTTAGGGTCTTCTGTCTAATTTGCACGGCCGTGCAACACAGCCGTGCAAGCCTTCTATAGATGAATACTAGATAGTAGGTGCACTGGCACGGCCGTGTGTGTTCTCCCAAATCAATCTCCAGTGTGGCGAAGTCCTCATCGCTCTCCGCACTATCTCCATTGGCCTCAATGCCGCCAAGAATGCATCATTTCTGGCTCAATCACATGCACAATATGAAACACACACCCAAAGCGTGAAAGTGATAAAAGAAAGTGAAAGGCGTGGAAAATAGAGGAGATGGCGGGAAGTAAATTAGGAAAAATATGGGAAAAGATGTAAAAATAAAGGTAGAAAAAACGTGTAACATATGTCTAGACTGATTAAGGAGCTAGCTAGCTGCCAGGTGTAACCTCACTGACAAACAACAAGTTCAAGCTGTAATCTGTTCTTTGCCTAGCTCATGGGAACACATGAAAATTAACTTGACTCACAATGAAAGTGTCAACACTTTTGATGATGTGGCACATCACGTGGAGTTGGAAGATGAAAGGTTATCTTTCCTGAAACCACAATCGCATTCCTACGTGACTGAGTCAAGTTCAAGGAGAGAAAACTACAAGAGGAAGAGGATCTAGAAGAAGAACTATGGAAAAAAATGTAGCTTTAAAAAATCAAAGACATTGGGCTGAGGAAATTTGATATTAAGAAGAAAAAAAAAGAATGTTAACAAGCTAATATGCTTCAACTGTCATCAGAAGGGCCATTTCGCTTAGGATTGTCTTAAGTCGAGGAAGGTAACTTCTGATTCTTCTTCTATTTATTATCATAGTGCGTATTGTCCAGTTTTATTATGCTTATAGAACCTGATCCTTGGTGGATTGTTGATTCAGGAGCAACAGACCACTTATCCAGAGACAAAGACTATTATGTGAAGTACCGTCGTGTTCCTAGTGGAACCAAATAGGTGTATGCAAGGGAGTCAGTATGTGCAAACTGGTCTTGCACGGAGGATAAACCTTACTACTGCATGATGTGCTATACCTCCTGAAAAAAGGCAGAACTTAGTCTCTGTTGTATCCTTAACTACATTTGGATTTGATTTTTTTGTTTATACAACATGGTTTGAAAATAAGTTTTTGTAATGAATTTTATGGATCTAGAACTTATTTTAATTGTTTGGCATTTCTTAAATACAAATTATTGTTCTTCCGGTTATATGTTAACCTCATCTTCGTGTGCTACATATGATAATGACGCATTATTATGGCATGCTAGACTAGGTCACATAGGAAAAGCCAGAATAGAACTCTTGGCTAAAGTGGGCCTTTTGGGCCTTTTACCAAAATAGAAATTCATGCGTGTGAACCATGTCTAGCAGACAAAGCAACTAGGAAACCATTTGGAAAGGCAAAATGAGCTGACGCTCCATTACAGCTTATACACTCTGACACCTATATGAGGTCAAGGCATTGTGCCTCATATTTCATTACATTTATATATGATCACTCTCGGTTGGGAAAGGTATGCCTTATATCCCATAAATCAGAAGAATTGGATTGATTCAGATTATTTCTCAACAAAGTTGAGAATAAATTGGATAGAAAGGTTAAAACCTTGAGAACAGACCGAGAGATGGAATATCTATCAGATAAATTTAAGGATTTATGTAATAAAAAATGGATTCTAAGACAACTTACTATTCCTTAAACACCTCAACAAAATGGTGTGGCTGAGAGAAGGAATAAAACTCTATTAGAAATGGTTAAATGCATGATGTCACAAGCAAATTTGCCAGTAAGTATTGGTAAGATGCTTTGTTAATAGCAGCACATGTTTTGAATCTAATGCCCTCCAAATTGATTCATAGAACCCTATATGAACTCTGGACTAGGAGAAGTCCAAACTTGAGTTACTTAGGGCTGTGCAGCTTATGTACATGACACTTCTCATAAACATGTGAAGTTAGAACCCAAAGGAAAGAAGAGTATATCCATTCGATACTCTGAGCACTCAAATGGTTATGTTTTCTTGGGTGAGCAAGAAGACGGGGCTATCACAAAATATGAATCAAGGGATGCCACGTTTTTAGAGGATAAATTCCCTAAACAAGGTGAAGTCAGAAATGAAGATGATATCCATGAGTTGAAAGATCCATGCCTCATGAATATTAGGTCATTTGAGATACAAGAGAATGCTTTTCGAGTTTTGAAGTTAGTGGAAGCGGTGTGTCCGAAAGAGAAGTAATTCAGAATTCCCAACTTGATGAGTCAATTGAAAGAGGCAAAAGGGTTAAGGTTCCCCAAAGTAGATTTGAAATCAAAGGGGAAGCCCTAATTATTGTATCTCAAGATAAAGAGAAAGGTATATGGATCCATTGAAAAGATCGTCTAGTGGGAAAAGGATAAACCCAATAGAAGGTATAGATTACTTTGCACCAACTATCAAATTTGCCTCTGTTCGCCTTATACTAGTAACATAAGAACAAATTTGGCATCTTATCATTGTATGCAGATGACATTCTGTCAGCTAGTACTGACATGGGTTTCTGATGACAATAAAAGAATGGTTATCAATTGAAATAAAAGATATGTGAGAAGTAGATTTTATATTTAGTGTAAAAATCCAAAGAAATCGTTTTAAAAGTTTTCTTACATTGTCACAAGAAACATATATCAATAAAATATTAGAACAATTCAACATGTCTAAATGCAATCAAGTTGAAACTCCAACAGCAAAATGCGATAATCTTAGTCAAGATGATTATCCTATTACAACAGACGAAAAGAATAAAATGGTCAGAGTACCATATGCAAGTGCAGTGGGTGGCACAATGTATGCTATGTTGTGTACAAGGCCAATCATATGTCGTGTAGTAGGATTGGTAAGTCGATATCAATCAAATCCTGGACATTAGTATTAGAAAGTTGTGTGGCAGATCATTAGATAAAGCAGAATTTATTGTCGATTCACTAGGAGTTCAAGAAACTGTTTGGTTACGACGAGTCTTGCAGAATTTGGTTGTAAAAAAGAGCCAGTGATTATCGTGTGTGACAATCAAGCTGCAATAGCTTACATCAAAGACCTAAGATATCACGGTCGTACCAAACATATCGACATACAATACTATTTTGTAAGAGACATTGTGGCTGAGAAGATAGTTTCTATCAAGTATACATCAACACACAAAATGGTTGTTGATTCTCTTACTAAACACATTCCCATATATGCATTTTTTGAAACATGTAAAAGCTCTGGGTTTGCATTGAATTTGAAATATACTTGTGTATGTACTTTGTATAAATATTGATATTGTTCAATAAAGTGTTTATTTCATTCATTGTGTTGGATGATATATGTTTGCCCAATAGTGTTATTTATTAACACATGCATATGAAAAAGAGTATATAAGAAAAGTATCTCAAATAGACATGGAGATTGGCCTTCTATCACATGCCATCACCGTTGACGTGCTAGGTGAACAGGCTGGATGAGACTTAATCCTCTTTAAAAATGCCTTGAATAAGTTTCAAGATGAGATCATTTTTATATATGTACAAATAATGACCGAGATGAACTGATTCCCCAAAGTTCATCTAAGTCTATTCATGAGCCAGACACGAATTCTTAGAGCAATTGATTGTTGTAGAATTCAGTGTTAAATGTATGCGTACATCTAACTGGAGTCTAAACTGTGTTGGATTGAATTACTCCAAAGACATATGCAATACACCGTTGCATGTGATTCATACCACATGTGTTGAAGTCGACCATAATGAGAAGTGAGCTAGTGGATCCCTGTCGCTCCACTGTGTGAGTCCTTGGAGGATTGGTTTCCTCACTATACCCTTTGACTATTGACTAATATTCAAAGTCTCAATCTTGGTGATAGCTACTTTAGCATATTCATTATGTCCACGAGTGATTCAGTCTAAAAGGGTATGTCTAGGAAAGCGGCTAAGTTGAGATTTAAGACATTAAGTGTAAAGGAAGGGCTAAGTTTATTGATACCAAGTTTGATGATCTCATAGACCGGTTAATCTGTGTGATTAGAGACATCAATGTGGAGGTGTTTAAGTATTCCTCGTGAATATATGAAAAGAGAGATCAGGAATACTTACACTGATATAACAAACTAGACCTAGGGTATTATAAGCGACAGATATACTTTGGAGGATTGATTACATAGAGCACAGATGTCTATCTCTAACCAATGCACAATAAGATTGCCTATGTTTGCTTATGAGTCGCACGACCAAGTTACCAAGTATAAAAAGGTCTTCTTCTCGAGTTGTTTATGTAACAACAATCCCATGATGTGCGAGTGGGAGATGTTGGGTTTGGGTATGCCCATGACGGATTTGACCCATGGGTAAAAATATAAATATTGAATAATTGAGGGGCATATGTGTAAATTTTAATTAATCCTTGTGATAATTAAAATTAAGAGAAGTGTAGGGTTTCCAATGCAAAATGTTATCCTAACACCCTATGACGTTAAAATTTTAACGTAAACTTCTCCCCCTCTCATTCTTATTTATATGCCCCAAGGGAGTTCACGTAAAAAATATAGAAACAAAAAAAATGCTCTTTTCTTTCTCTCCCAAATAGAAGAAGAAGCCAATGGTAACTTTGGTGGTAAATCTGAAGTTTGGTTTCATTCGATGATTCCAATCTCGATCTGAAACAAGTAATTCCTCCTTTTTGATCCTATTCCATTGCGAAGGTGATGTGTTCATCCCCTTTAAGATTCAACATCATGAACTTCACAAACGAATTGAGTCACCATTTGACAAATCAAATTGCACCCGAGTCCTATGCATGATAACAAATGCAATAGTTGGTGAGGTGTGAGGGATCCACCTCAAGCACAAACAACCATGCAAAGATAGAGGTTCGAAGCAAACAATGAGGTGTGGAGACTCCACCTCAAATCAAACAATCATGTGTGTAATTAGAGTCTTTGAAGCAATCAAACATACATTCTTAACAAAGACACTTTGAACGGTAGGCACAACTACCAATTTGTAAGAATTGGAAGGCCTAATAGAATACACTAAACCCATCAGCATTGATGGATTGGCTAATATGCTTGAATGTCATATGGACTCAAAATGATTAACCATATTTGAGTCATGAATACTAATGGAGTTGTTCATATGTTCATCCTTTATTTTAACTTATGTGTAATTAATTCCACTCTTTAGTTTCTTAGTACACCATCTCTTTAATTATTGGAAAGGATGCGAGATATGAACCCTAACAGTTACATACTAATCATATAAATTTATTGATCTTTTTTCCTATATCAGACTTCCATTCAGAATTAAACATATATGGAGATAAGGTAAACCATATTTTTTTCTTATAAAAGAAAGCATACCCCTTTTTAAAACTCACTTATAAGCATAACCCTTTTTAATACTCACTTATAATGTGTTCTTGATTGCAAAAATAAAAGTAACAATGATGCATAAAATGATTTTTCAGATTTCCCAAATTGAAAAAACTAAATTAAATAATTAGAAATGGTTTCTTAAACTATTTCAAAAAAGACTTATTTATATGGTTATAGTCTACTTGAATCTTTACATCATGAAAATCCAATATGATTTTCTATCACTTCAAATTATAAGAACTCATTTTCTATTTTTAGGTTGTAAATGTACAGATTTTTTTGATACATCGGAAAGAAATATACAAAAAAATAGAGGGTGACCCTCCTAGGAAGTCCATATCCCTTCATATCCATGATAAGTAGTTGCGATAAAGAAGCAGACGGGTGATCCTAAATCTGTAACTCCTCATTCAGTTGACATCCCAAGTTTACAAGCGCATCAGCACAAAAATTCACCTCCCGAAAAACATGTTGGAAGGTACAGGGACGAAATCTCGTAGCCAGCTCCCGAATGTCCAGAATCAGGTTCCGAAGGGGGTGAGAGTGGACATCCGTTGAGTGAAGAAGCAAAAGAGCAACCTTTGATCTGATTCACACATAATCTCCAAGAACCCCCTCTGCCATGCGATCTGCAACCCAAAACATATAGCCTGGAGCTCCGCGTTCAAATTAGTTTCCCACCCAATATATGCAAAGAAACCAAGTAGCCAAGAACCTCGATCATCCTTAAAAATGTCACATTCACCTGCAAGACCCAGATTATAATATCTAACCCCATCAACATTTAGCTTGACCACTCCTGGACCAGGAGGAACCCACCGAATAAGTGAAATAGTGCGAGAGGCCGGAGGAGGCTTGCAATAAAGAGGAGATACCTCTGCTACAACCTGGGCGACCTGTCTCAATATAAGTGTATCCTAAGTGTCCTTGTCCCTCGGCAAAAAAAATCCTATGACAACGGGCGCCCCAAATCTTCCACAAACTTGTAGCAAACAATACAACCTGATGGTGAGATGTGTCCCAATGTCCAAGAATACCTTAAACCACTCCGCCAAAGAAAAGTGTAGAATTTTGGGAAGGTCAATCTAGGGAAGAAAACATCCCAAACTCTCATTGGAGCTCTCTTAGCTCCAATGCAATCTCTGAGAACATGGATCGTAGTTTCGAAACCAGATGCACAGAACGAACACAAATCAGAATCAGAGATACCCCCCCTGAAATCACAAAGCATTTGCGACAATCCTTTCCTTGATGATAAGCAATAAAAAGTACATCCAACGATCAGGCAAAGGAAACTTCCATAACCATGCAAAATGAAACTCAAAGACACTAGAATGAGTTTTCAGCAACTGCCAATAAACTTATTGAGTAGAAAAAAAATCCCATTCAGTGTTATATGCCGTATATAATTCCCCGTGCTGAGACTTTGGGAAGTGTGTAAGACATAATTTGTTGTTCCATAGTATTTGGAACGGAATGAAATTACTTTTACGTATCCAATTAACAATTTACAGTAATATCACTGACAAGAGTCTGAGAAAAATCCACCCTAGGTAAAGAATCAATAACAGATGAAAGTGGTTGACCCAGCCAATTATCTCGCCAAAAATAAGTACGTAGCCCATCGCCAACTCTCTTTACTAGCCCATCATTGAAATGTAAATAAGTACGTAGCCCATTGCCAATTCTCTTTACTAGCCCATCTTTTAAACATTTCAAACCTTGGACCTAACTTTTCCAAGAGTAAGACCAAGATGAAGTAAGGGGATCCAAGCCAGAAACATACTCAACCAAGTCTGCGGGGAGCTTGAACTTTGATTTCAACAGCATTACCCAAAGAGCACGAGGCTCTGTCAAAAACCTCCAAGCTAATCTCTGCAACATTACATTATTATGCAACTCCATAGACCGAAGTCCAAGACCTCCCACCTTCATCGGTTTACACACCTCCTTCCAACTAACAAGATGAAGTCTCATCGTCCCGTCCTGCCTACCCCAAATAAAAGTCATAGTCAACTTATCTATCTCCTTCATAGTATGCTTTGGGAAACGGGTTGTGAGCATAGCATACATAGGAATGGCAGAAGTAACCAAACTAACTAAAGTAGCACGTCCACCCAGACTCAATAACTTCGATTCTTGACCAGTGAGTTTAGAGCTGATCCTCTCCACCACATCTCTTTAGGTATCATTCGAAACTCTGCCATGAAGTAAAGGCATGCCCAAGTACTTTCCCAAGTCAGTATATAGTTGAACACATAGCGAAGTACAGATACTTAAAGCATGTTGATGCCCTACCACCGGGGAGACAAAGCATCTAGATTTCTCCAAATTGACCTTAGAACCAGATGAGGCACAAAACATATCCAAAATCTTCGTAACCCTACGAGTTTGTTGTAAAGTAGCTCTCATAAACAAAAACATGGCATCTGCAAATAGCAAATGGGTAATAGCATGACCCCCCTTTCCAATGACAATTGGTTTCCAAGACTTCACAGCTACCGCTTCAGTAATGAGTAACCCCAACGTCTTAGAACGAACAAATATGAGGAAAGAGCATCGCCTTGACGTAGCACTATGTACAGATTAATTATTTTTTCTAAATTTTTATTTCATAAAATATTTTGTGTGCATTTAATATGTAGGAATGTATGAAGGCATTCAAGGCTACCACATAAATTTTCATGTTTGTCATAAGCATTCAGTCATAGTCGAATGATTATTCATTATTACATAAAAATGTGATTCTTCCCATAAGAGGGAGGGAGGTAATATCATGATTATGTACAATCAACTATATTTATCAAGAAACTCATGGTTATACTCCATCATTAGACTACCGCCTCTATTACTATCATCTTCACCACCACTGAGCCATCATTACCATCAAATTATCACTGAGGACAACTGTGAGTAATTTCTAGTTTAGTCGACTGCGAACTTTGCTTTTTGAGGACTTCATCATACTCCACGGTGAGGATTTGGGGATTGGTGCCAATTTTCTTTAGATGATAGCCACCATCTTAATTAATGTCTTAAATTAGTCAGTAAGCCCAGCTTTTGTGATGAACTCAAGACTTGGCTGTGTA
Source organism: Scilla litardierei (assembly GCA_030789695.1). Classification (NCBI taxonomy): domain Eukaryota; kingdom Viridiplantae; phylum Streptophyta; class Magnoliopsida; order Asparagales; family Asparagaceae; genus Scilla; species Scilla litardierei. Next base: position 138,768,396 of record CM061141.1, read on the forward strand.
ATAAGAGTGATGGTTCTCGTTGTCACCACCAAGTTGGTCTGTCTCCATCTATAGGACGAGTTGGTCATCATATTACTCGGGTTTTCCACAAAATGACACCAATTGTTACATTACATCTTACACATACAATGCACACCATAGAATTTATATGGAAGCATTGTTCGAGATAGGCTTTTTGAACTCAACAGTTAGAAGAGAGAGTAAGGGGATGATGATCTGTAACGTACCGGTAAGACCCATACATGAGCGAGGAACATCTCATGGGAGATAAAGATATTTTGACCTAAACCATCCAATGCTCAAGTCAAAATAGCTTACTGTAGCTATATATTGGATAGTGCACGAAAGACCGAATTGCATAACGTAGTTCCATAAAGGTTTTCGTGTATTTAGGATATGTAGTGGCTACGTTGGGTATCCCTTCACTGAAATCTTGGCTTGATGAACAAGCATGATTAAATTGCAACAACTTTCCCCCAACTCCAATTCTTTCCCAACATGGGTTTTTCCTGGTTGATTTGCAGTTGATTTGCAGTATTTTTGCATTGTCACCATTGAAATTCATTGTCACCATTGAATGAAATTTGTTACAACTACTTACGGACATTGGATTATTAGACATCCAAATAAAAGTGTTGTAAATATTATAAATTTTACGAACCTTGGATTATTAGACATCCAAATAAAAGTGTTGTAAATATTATAAATTACATCACATAAATGAGCGTGGCTCACCAAACTCTCAGAACACTTCGTTCAAACTCCAGAACACTTCGTTCCGAGATATAGAACGCTTCAAATTCCTAGATATACCGAATTCCATACTTGACTCACAATGGAAAACACTTTTGAGTTTTGCTATATACACATCAAGATTGAGAGATTGATGTGTATAAATGTGATTTTGCTCAAAATTGACAAAAAAAATGAAGGAGAAAGATATGACATATGATAGGCTTATTTTTGCCGATGTTGACAAAAATCACAAAAAATGGATGAGAGATGTGACACATAACAGTCCAACCCAACCCTTCTCCCCTTGAGTGAAAAAATAAATAAGAGCATGTTCTTTTGTCCAAAAGTTGGAGGAGAAAGTGAAAATTTTTGTTATTCACATACTATTCATCTACTTTTCGATGGATTTACTGACCGGATTATATTTGTCTGTTCTTTTGGCATCTTGGATTTTGGGAGAAGAAAGTTGATGTGGCACAAATTTTGGAATCTCAGTGCGGTTTTTGTTTCCTCTACAAAAACAGGAGAAAACAAAGGAATCCACAACTCCGTGGGACCCACTCTCTCCCATTCTCCAATCGTTGAGTAGGTTTTGGTTTTTTTTATTTTTTTTGATTTCGTTGAAACGCAATGAACAAAAGTGTAACACCCCTTGATATAAACACATCATTTTAACCTTTGCATACTCATTTATGTATAATAAGCAATTAATTAATAGTAAATTAATTAATTTGGTTTTAAACAGTTAGTTTAGGTTTAAATAGCACAAATTAAATTTGAGTGGACCCTACACTTTTCAACATACCAACTTTCTTCACCCAAAAGAACACACTACACGAAGTGTCACCTCAACTTTTCAACTCCACAATCCAACCACACTTTCCAACAAAAGAACACACTACACACCAATTTCTCTCTCATAAGATTCCACACTTTTTCAACTTTTCCAATTATACTTTCCTACAAAAGAACATGCCCTAAATCAAATTCTCACCACCTCTCATTTTAAAAAAAAAGTTAAATTGTTGTAACATAATGTACAGCGTTCCTCCCCACCAATAAAAATGAATCTTCTCTATATTTATATTTTCCCACATCCATGGTTAACTGAATTAATAATTTATAGTAAGCTTCGCTCACACACCCACAAAGCAATTTTCCCCCTTTTAAATTATCGTTTTATTTGCAATTCGAAAATAGATCAACAGCAAGGAAAAGAAAAGATCAAGTGCATTCATATTCAAATTATATGAATAGCCTCTGATCGAGAGGAAGAAACACACTCGACGCCGGCCAAATAAAGCACCACGCAAAAACCGGAACATAAACTTTTTCTTAAAGCATTACAATACACATTTCACGAGGCCCCCACACAAAAGGAGCTTATTACATAAAAACACGTTAATTAGACGGCAACTTGGACAGAGACTTGGATACATAGATTGATAATCGATTACTTGCGATTTCGATAGAAACCCTCTGTGGTATTAACCGGAGATCTCGATGGCCTTCACCTCCGGCTTCTTCACCTCTTCTTTAGGCACCGTCACCGTGAGCACCCCGTTCTCCATTGTGGCCTTCACCTGGTCCGTCTTCGCGTTCTCCGGCAGCCTGAACCTCCTCATGAACTTGCCGCTGCTCCTCTCCACCCTGTGCCACCTGTCGTTCTTCTCCTCTTGCTCCTTGCTCCGCTCCCCGCTGATCTGCAGCACCCTCCCTTCCTCCACTTCCACCTTCACCTCTTCCTTCCTCACTCCCGGTAGGTCCGCCTTGAAGACGTGTGCCTCCGGCGTCTCCTTCCAATCGATGCGCGTGTTGGCAAACGCGGATGTCTCGCTGAGGGCACCGCCGCCGCTAGTGGGCCGAGCAGCGACGGATCGGTCGAAAGGCCAGCCCTGGAAGGGATCCCAGAGGTCGAGAGAGAAGGGGTCGAAGATGTTGCTCCTCTGCCCGAAGATCTGAGGAATCAAAGCCATCTCTGCCGTCTGCTGCAGATAGAGATTCAAAATAAGCACAAAGACTCGTAGAAAAGGGGGATTGTTGTCTTGGCTCTTACAACGCGACTACTGATTTCTCTTCGTTGAGGAAGAAGCCGACGTATCGCGTATATATATCAGCAGCGCAAGGGGAACTTGGAAAAATCTAGAGAAATGATGAAGATCGTGAAGCAGCAACGATGTTCGAGACAATTCCAGAGAGAAACGCCAGCACTCTGGAATCTTCTCTTGACATCGCCATTGCTAGAAGTTTGACACGTGCAATGCACGTGCTATTGCAATTGGTAAGGTGCGATGATGATTTAGACGCAGTTGTTAATTTGTCACAGTAAAATGAATAAATAATTTCCTAAACTAATAGTATTATGTTATGAATGGACACTAAAGAACCTTGGTATCCATCTTCATTGTGGAGACGTTTGAATTCATCCTTTGTAACAGCTAATCCTTATTGCAATTGAGGGATGTTTTTGAATTTGTCTCATTTGACAATGTCAAATCGACGCATGAGACAAACTCCTTAAAACTAAAACCCAAAAACCCACCCAACCCCTCAAAACACATCCAAAACCAAAACACCCAAAATCACACCCCTAATTAAAAAACCAAAAACACCAAGATAATACACTCACCCATAACCACTCTTCTCATTTTCACCCGTTTTTGCACTTATCGAAAAATCCAGTGTGGGTCCCGCGTCCTGATTGGGTGAGTTGGTTTTTGGGTTGTCCGTGCATTCGCTCCCCTTTTACCATCTGACGCGGCCGACATGCACACTCACGCTTTTCGCTTCTTCCCGGTTCCGCGCGTGCATTGCGGCCATGTTCATAGGCGGTTATTTTTGCTCCGTGCACCAAATGCACGGGCAATTTCTAGTTCTAATATATATATATATATATATATATATATATATATATATATATATATATATATATATATATATATATATATATATATATATATATATATATGACCTATGGTTTCCATCATAGAGATGGATTCTCAACACGTTATCAGCACGATTATGCATGTAGAGAAGGAAAAGATGTGGCGAAGCTCTGACGAATTTTTCGCAACATCTCAAGAAAGGAATCGATGCGCGAAAAAGGCTTCATAGCACACACTAGAGACACACTTGTTGAAGAACAACTCACTGTTGAGCCTGCGAATGAGTACATCCAGAGCTGTGATATTGTTGCATTCAACAAAATCTGTGAGTATCTTGATTTTAGTTCATGACTATTACAGTAGTTAGATTTATGATCAAACCAATCTGCGCATTGATAACATTAGATTGGTAAGGTGCTGCTGATAGTTGTATATTTTGTTAGGCATATTTTAATCTAAGGGTGGTTTTTAAGAGACCATCGATGAGAGCACCTTCTCCTTGCATTGCAATAGGAGCATTAGCCATGCTTTAACTAATGCAATATTTAACATGGGGGTGTTTCAATTGGAGCAGATGAGAGTTTCAAGGCCATTATAATACTTCGGATAATATAGCCAGTGAGAATTAAAAAATTATTTTTCATTTTAGAACTAAAGTTTTTCATATTATAAGACAATTGTGCAAAACCTGTCCTTGATGCCCTTGAAATAAAAATCAAATTTCTATGATGTTTATCGACTCCACGGATCCGGCCTGAAGTCGGCATTGATTCTGATCCTCGGCCTGAAGCCGACTCCATGGATTCCGACGTGAAGCCCTCGAATCCGGCCTGAAGTGGAGGATCATTGATAATGGCTTTTGAGTCAGTTTGTTTTCATTTCATGCATATGTGGTCAGTTTTACTGCACCACGGTATTGGATATGGTACTGGATATTAAATTGAGTTATTTTCTGGATATTGGATAATTAATTGCAGTACATGGCATTGTATATATGATCGGCCTGGAATTAACTTTGAAACGACGTCGTTTTACCGCAAGCGCATGGTAAAGTGGCAAGCGGGTATCGAACACGGGGAGGCGGTGCTATAATACATATCTACTCTTAGGTTGGGTTAAACTTGCGAGTTTATTAGTGGATGTGGATTATGGAGTGTCGTGATGATGATGGATGCGAAAGTCGTGTCACTCAACGTCGCAAACGAGGAACTCCACAAAGAAAGGAATAAAAGACTAGGGCTTTATAACTCATCATTAGGATCGTCGGATATCGATGCTAGGTTAAGACTCTTACGTTGCATTGGCTTTATTAGGGATTGTCGCATCTAAGATGTGGAATTCATGGCTCTAAGCGCCATGAATCTAACGTATCGCATTAACTCCGCTCCCGCGACAGGCGCACATGATACGTGCATTAAGAATCGACAATATTCATGCCATTCTCGTGGTTAGAATGATCTCAACTCACGCCACTCTTGTGGGTTAGAGTTTCGATGTATTTTGGTGGCTCTCATTGACGCAATGATGGTAGCAGTCAATTAGTAATATAGTTCGTCGGTGGATCCCATCAAGACACGAGCCGGGCATGGTCATGAGCCCTAATTGAATCCACTAACTCCCTAATTAAGTTTATAGGATACTCCTTAAGCCAATCGATTCCACCGACCGTGGGCACGATTTCAGTACGAGTTCTCCTATAAACTTTGCAAGATCAACCAAAATACGTCCCTTTTATACCAACGGAACCTGAAAATCCTAACTTTGCATCTAAATCCTAAAATCCATGGGTTAATCCATTAGCCCTAGATGGAACTGTTGGATCATGTGGATGGCAAGCAACACTAGAAGGGGGGGGGGGGGGGTTGAATAGTGTTGATCAAATACTAAAACTTTTTCGCTCAACGATATTAACACAAATAAATTCCTTCTAACGTTGCCTAAGAAACCAAGTAGAGTGATCTACGCTTGGTTCTTAATCAACAATATAAATAAAAATGCACAGCGAAATTTCACAGCAGGTAGTCGACTCCTTATGAGCAGTAGTCGACTCCCAGAGAATATGTTAGGACAAATAAGATTATAAATATGAATTTTCAGCGTATATAGATAAAATTGATTCTTTGCTGTAAATAGACGATATGAATGAAAAGATAATCAAACACAGATCAACAAGCGCAAACAAAAGGATTTTATCCTGGTTCCCCGCAACCCGGGTACGTCCAGTCCCCGACCAATCCGGTACGAGATTTCCACTATCTGCCTTGGCAAATACAAGCACCTAACTTCACTTGTTAGGATTTCCAACGACCTAGCCTTGACCAGGATTTCCGAACACAACACCTAGACTTGTCTAGGGTTTTACCCTTGCCTCACAAACCGAGGACTTTCCAACTGGCAATAACTAGACTTGTCTAGTGTTCCAACTATTAACACAATGAGAGATTTGTTCAATACTCTACAATAAATGATAGAGATTGAAAATACACCCGATTCTATAGCCAATCAAAAGATAGACAATTGTGTAGTGGCTTAATAGAATGATAGTCTAGATCACACAAAGATACGAGATAAGTTCTTTGTGATTTAGAGCTTTTTCAAGAATCCTTCAAATAAAATTAAAGAGAAATAATAGAGAGGATTTTGAAAAACAATTTAGCCAATAAAATAATAATATGATCTTCAAAAGAATTGGAAAAAATATTGCAAGATCAAAAACTGAAATTAAAATTGGCTAGAGAGAAGAAATTAGAGAGCTTTGATTCACGAGAGCTTTTACGAATTTTGATTTTTCAATCTTGTATTTTTCACAAAAGAATTAAGCTCTATTTATAGGGAAAAACTGAGATTTGAATTTCAAATTTGGTTTGACTTTTGTCCCAAAAATTTCGGAGTAAATTGCTCAAAAGATTTTAAAATTCAAATTCAAAACGTCTGAAAATTTCCAGCAGGTAGTCGACTCCCTCTATAGGTAGTCGACTCCCAGAGGAGTCTAGGAAATTTTCGTCCCTGACAAGTAGTCGACTCCCTACTTTTGGTAGTCGACTCCCAGAGGAGTTATTCCTGTTGTTCTAGTCAAAAGTGTAGTTAACTCCAGGGTGCGTGGAGTTTCACTACGAGAATTATGAAGTGACTAAAAAAGCTCTTTAAAAACTATTTTTGAAGATAGTTAAAAATTGTTTCGAAATCATTTGTGTGTGTGTGTTGTCTATTTGATATGGCTTTGACAAATATCCTAAAAGACACGACACACTCACACTAGACTCTGAACATGTCTTCGATCGGCAGTTTAGTCAACTTGATGATGCTTTGATGAGCTTCTCTTTGAGCTTCTTGTTTTGTTTGAGCTTGAGCTTCATCACTTGAGTTTAGCCATGTTCGTCTTTGTCATGGAGTATTGATGCGTGCTTCTTGGAGTATTAGTAGAGCTTCACAAAATTTTTATACTTAAAGTGTAGTGTAGTTAGTACACTAAGCATTCATTTGGTGTGCTCATCATCAAAATTACTTAGGGGTGGAATTCAATTTCCATCACTCTCCCCCTTTTTGATGATGACACCCAAATGCAAAATTTGAAGCAAGACATGAATATGAATAATATTTCAAGTATACTTACTCCCCCTGCTTTGATGCGGTTCTCCCCCTGCATCGAAGCTATTAGAAATACAATTCACATTTTTGCATTATATATTTTTCTCCCCCTTGTCATCAACAAAAAATAAAACAGTAATTTCTACGGATCATTTAAAAATAAGAGGAATTCAATTCCATATGCCTGCAATGGAGATGTTAGTTCATAGAACAACTAAGTTTGGCATAGCAGATATCTTCATAGTAGCTAGCAACACACAATAAGAGTTATTACAAACCATAGTTTAAAAGAACATTGTTTTTGAAAAAAGAACCATTGTTTTGAAAGAGAATTTCATGAGGCTAAGGATGACCGCTGTTCTTTTTCAGTTCCTTGATCTCTTCAAGGATCATAACAAGCGTCTCCTCAGTCATCTTGTTGCTTTTCACAACGATCTCCTTGAGGTCGTTCACCTTTTGATTGAGATCTTCAAATCCTTTCTCCTGTGAGATCTTCAATTTTCCAATATTTTTCAGGAGCATCTCCTGAAGTTCAAGGATGTAAGCAGGAACTTCTTCTTCTTCCTCGCCGCTTTCTTTTTCTTCTTCTTCACTTTCTTCATCTGAATCTGAAATAACAACCTTCTTACCTCGCCTTGAGGATGATGATCCTCCTTCGGTAGCGATTTGCTCTTCAGGGACATTCTCATCAAGGTCATGATGGAGATTCATTCTCCCAAGAGCATGAACATCAAAGACACGGGCAGGTTCTAGAATGGTTGTTTCATGATCCAAAGGCACGTTAAAGCTAATGAATAGAATGGTCAGATATTGCCCATGAGAAAGAGTGGATGAAGGTCTGTCAGATGAAGCTGAAAGTAGGATGGAATCCATGATGACTTTAGCCCAATTCACACGAATGTTACCAAGAATGGCATAAATGCATTTAGCTTGTTTTTCACAAAGGATAGCATGACTCCCAGATTTTTGAGTTATGTTATACGACAGAATATTAGCTAAGATTCTCGCCGGATAGCGAAGATGGCTATAAGGAAGTTTAGTGTGAAAGTGTTTACCAGGCAGATACATTCTCTCTAGGGTATTCTCGTCAGTCATCTCAATTTTGTCTAGGATCATACCGGAGTATGGGATTCCTAGGGCTTCACCTAGGGATTTTACAGTTATTGCAAGTTTGGTATCCAGAACCTTAGTAATGAAACGACTTTTCACGAGATCATAATCCATGTTTGCATAAAAGAGGTGAACAAGCCTAGGATAACAAAGATACACATTTTCAGAGGAGAACAAATTTGCTAAGTTTTGGAAATCTAGCAGACTGTCAATACCGTAATTGATAACATCATTAAGTTTGACAAATCTTTCATGCAAGATTGGTTTCTTAGAAACTTTAACAAAATGTTCATAGGTAGTTGCTTTGAAGAGATAGGGTAGGATGATTTCTTTCTCAGAATCAACATTAGCAGTATCAATTTTTCTCTTCTTAGGGAAAGCTCCTTTGAAAGGCATCTAGATAGAGTAAAACAACAAAAATATATTTTTACACTACTAGATAACCAAGAGAAATGAAATAATAAAGTTCATGGAAGTAAAAGAAAATTTTTACCTTGGGTAAATTTGAAGGAAGATAAAAAAAATTGCTCAAAAAGTCCAAGCTCCAAGATGAAAACCCAAGAGAGGAGAGGGGAAAAGGAGGTAGTCGGCTACCTCTAGGGTTTTCTTGGGGTTTTGATTGAAGAGGTGAAGAGATGAAGAGAAGTAAGAGCCATTAGATCTAGATTTGGGTGGCTAGGATGGGTTTTAGGTATTAGTGGGTAAGTTATCTTAACGGATCTTGACACATTCACTCAAATAGAACCCAATAGGAGATAGTCAAAAAAAAAGCAACCCAGAATTTTACGCACTGGTAGTTGATGTTGGATATTGGACTCCCCGGATTTGGTTTTGGATGATGAACAAACATAAATATAATATGAACTAACTCTCTGTGAGCGCAGTTATGGAGATCGTCGCCAAATTCACATGAATATCAATAACGACGTCTCAAGACTTCTCAAAGCACGTGATCGTATGCCTAAAGCTTCGTTGAAGCTTATGGACCTATTTAGAAGTCATGAAGATTCGATTAAAGCTATTGAAGACGGTATCGTCAAGTTTATTTAATAGTCTTTAAGCTTCTTTCGTAGAATGTTAAGCCTTGAGTAGGTCTTACGTTTTAATTCTTCATAACGCTCATATCTTAGCTCTAGGATCTTAGTAGAAGTCCATACAATTCTTCCCGAAGCTTCGCGCTTCGATTCGGGACTTCTTGTGCATGTTAGTTGGTTCAAGAAGAAGAACTGACCGACTAGATGGTGATCTAGTCGGTCAGCCAAGCTTCTTGGACCGACTAGTTTCTGTCAGTTAATTCTTAGCTCTTTACTGTTTACAGTTAGTCGGTCTAAGTTGACTCACCGACCGACTAGTTTGTGAACTAGTCGGTCAGTGATGCTTCTGTGACCGACTAGTTGAGCTTCCCCTGAACATGCACATTTGAGCTTGAGCTACTGTTTATCATTAGTCGGTCTGTGCTCATTGATCGACCGACTAGTTGATGAACTAGTCGGTCAACTTTCCTTCTTGGACCGACTAGTTTAGTTTACTGTACATGCCAAATTTTTCACCATACTTACTGTTTATTGTTAGTCGGTCTATGTTCATTTGGTGACCGACTAGTTGGTTAATTAGTCGGTCAACATTTGTTCTTGGACCGACTAAGTCTAATTCTTCTCAGACTTCAGTTTTATCTGTTAGTCGGTCCACGTTGAGTAACCGACCGACTTGTTGTGAAACTAGTCGGTCAGCTACTCTTCTTAGACCGACTAGTTCCTTAGTCTGTACTTTGATCTTCTCTCAGTTTACTCATTAGTCGGTTTACGTTAATTGACCGACCGACTAGTTGATGAACTAGTCGGTCGGTGGTTGTTCTTTGACCGACTAGTTGGGTTCAGAAAAGAGCCGTTGGAGCTTTAATTGAAACGTTTTTCTCTCTCTCTCTCCTCTAACCTATATATACTTGTTGGGCTGCATTCATTGCTGCCAAGGCTGATATTAATGCAAGTTTAGAGTTCAAGAGAAATCAATCCAAGCTCATTCAAAGCTCATTCCCTCCATTCAATAATCTCTCCTAACTCTTACTTCCAAAGAGAGATTCATTGAGTGTGAAGCCTTCCAAGCCAAGTGCTTGATTCTAGGTCACCAACATCCCCAAAGCTCTCCATCGCTGATCTACATCTTGGAGCTAGGGTTTGGTGCCACTTCTTCCTCAAAATCATCCTTGCCCTAATTCGTAAGCAATACTCAAGGCATAGGTATTTTGTTCGGTAAGAAGTTTCTTTATTTCATTTCATATTTGATTTGTAAGTTTCACTCTCGGTTGTGAGAGTGTGGTTGTGATCCCGGGTTGTGGGAGTCACAAATTATATTTTGTATGATTTGACTTGTGGAGGTTTTTCACAAGTATTTCATAGTGGAAATCTTGAGTTAGGGTTTCTAACTCAAGTATCCGGAGGGGATCCGGGTGGTTGGGACGTAGGATCACCGGGAACAAGTCGGGGAGACTTGGGTGGATCCGAACCCAGTAACATCTCTTGTTAGCGTTGTTAATTTTGTGTTGTCATTCAATTTAAGCTTCCGCAAATTGATTTGGTAGTTGTTTGCATTTTAATTTGGAATTATACTCCTTATTATTTTAAAGTACTATTCACCCCCCCCCCCTCTAGTACTTGTGCAGTAGCTTGTAGGGCATTACATTTGGTATCAGAGCCAGATTCTAAGCTATGTCTGCCAACGACAACAAGACCGTGCGTCCACCTTCCAACTATGACACCTTCAGGAACCGTGAAGGAGCATCTTCGGTGATGGAAGGACATTCCTCTACGAGGCCTCCATTCTTCAACGGTACCAATTACGGGTACTGGAAATGCCGAATGGAAACCTTCCTCCGGAGTGCATCCTTATGGAGGACCACAATGAAGGAATACATCGAGCCCGAAGAAGAAGATTTTGAGAAATGGACTACCGCGGAGGTCACCGCGGAGGTAAGCAATGCCAAGGCAATGAACGCCTTGCAATGCGCATTGGAGCCCGAGGACTTCAATAAGATATGCACATGTAAGAGTGCATATCAAATTTGGAACTCCCTCCTCATTCTTCATGAAGGGACGAGTCGGGTAAGAGACTCTAAACTCGTAGTTGTAAACAAAGATTACGAAATGTTTCATATGCAACAGGGCGAGAAGATGAAGGAGTATTACGCTCGCTTCGTCGACATCATAAACGAGTTAGAGGCTCTTGGCAAATCCTACACCCAAAAGGAGAAGTGTTCGAAGCTTATCGAAGGACGTCCTTCTTCTTGGGAAAAGCGCACATTCGCCATCGAGGAAGGTAATGACATGAACAAGTACACCGTAGTTCAACTAATGGGTACTTTAATGTCATACGAGGTACGCAAGGATAGCAAGCTCAAATTGCAGGAAAATATGAAGTCCTACCTAAAGCAAGACGAGCCAAAGAAGAAGGCCATTGCTTTCAAGGCCGCTCCATCCACATCCACATCAACCGATGATGAAGACTCGGAAAACGAGTTGGACTTGGAGTCCATGGCACTCATGGCCAAGAAGTTCAACCGTTTCTTCCGAAAAGGTAACTTCAAGAACAAAGCTAAATTTGGTTCTTCTAACTCTTCTTCCTCTCCTTTGTGTTTCAAGTGCAATAAGCCAGGACACATGAAAGCGGAGTGTCCTCTCAACAAACAAAAGGAGAAGTGGAAGGCGCCAAAATTCGATAAGTCCAAGAAGTACAAAAAGGGGTACAAGAAGGGACTTGTCGGAGCAACGTTTACCGACTCCAAGGATTCCTCAAGCGGAGAGTCGGACGATGAGCAAGTGGAGCAAGCGCACATGTGCTTCATGGCAAGAGAGGAGCATGATCAAGGATCCTCCTCTTCCGATGATAGTGATGACGAAGGCAACGATGAGGTAACTATGGATGACCTTAGGAATGGTAACTCTCAATTATGGTCAAAATACACTAAATTAGTAAATAGATATACTAAAGTAAAAGATGACCTAGCTAGCATTCAAACATCGCCAGACTTACTTCCGGCCAAACACCACATTGGCTTGGGGTATATGATGGGAAATTCATCCAAGTCGGTCACTACTTTTGTAAGGCCAACTTCCGAAGCCTCAACGAGTGGGAGCAAACACTCTATTGGTAGTTCATCTACCAATGGTGCTTCCACCTCGTCCACACCCTCTTTTGGAAAGAAACCCACTTTGGGTGGACCTCCAAAGAAGGGGCATGCCTACATGTACACTCATACCATGCCACGTAGGAACACACGTCCTACTCCACCGGCTCACTCATATGATGATTTTTATGCGACACATTCACGGGCATGTGCACACCATGTGAGACACCCTCACGCACGTGTTCCCACACAAGCATATGTACACCCACAACATCATATGAATAATTCTCATCGTGCACCATTCCATCATGTCCCGTATGCCTATCCACAACATGCATCACGTAGAAATCAACGTCGAATGCATGCACCCAATAGGATGAGGGCTCCCAAGATTTTCACAATTTGGAGCCCAAAGGACACAAGCATGGACGAAAAACAAATGTATATGAATGCTTATTTTTCGGATGTTGTGCATAGTAGAAATTATGTGGGGAAGTCTAAGTCCAATTGGACTTGGCTTCCAAAGGTCTAATCTTTTGGACCCAATGACCTTGGGTACCATGATATGAAATTCTCTATCTTTAGGTACTCAAGGAAAAGAAAAAGAAAAGGAGCAACAAATTTAAATTTAGCTCCAAGGGAAATTGGATACTCGATAGCGGGTGTTCAAAACACATGACGGGTGACGCTAGTTTGCTCTCCGGAGTGGTTCCCATAGCAAATGGAAACCGCGTCGTATTTGGAGGCAACGAGAGCGGAACCATCATAGGTGTTGGTAAAGTGGGTAACCCTTCTAAACCCCTAATTAGTGATGTTTATCTTGTTAGTGGTTTAAATCATAATCTTATTTCAATAAGCCAACTTTGTGACAAAGGTTACAAAGTTAGCTTTGCGAAAGGATTGTGTCACATTTTAAGAAAATATAATGATAAATTATTATTTTCCGGAACTCGTCATAAAGATATTTATATTTTGGATCTTCCTAAGTCATATGAACAATGTCTCGTTGCCAACACAAGTGAACAACACTTATGGCATCGACGCTTTGGACATGTGAACTTTGGAACACTTTATAAGCTTTCAAAATTAAATTCTATTAAAGGTTTTCCGAAGCTTGTTTTTGAAAAGAAAAGTTTTTGTGATTGTTGTCAACGTGGCAAGATTCCTAAATCTTCATTTAAACCTAAGAAAAGCATCTCTACTAAACGGCCACTAGAGCTATTACATCTAGACTTATTTGGGCCAACTAGAGTTGCTTCCTTAGGAAATGCAAGGTATGGACTTGTCATTGTAGATGACTATTCAAGATTTACATGGGTATTTTCATTGTGTAATAAAAATGAAGCTTTTGAAAACTTCACAATTTTTGTTAAGAAAGTACAAAATCTCTTAGGAACCACCATTGTCACTATTCGTAGTGATCATGGAGGTGAATTTGAGAATGAGTCTTTTGAGACATTTTGTGATGAAGTTGGTATTACACACACCTTCTCTTTCCCTCGTGCACCTCCTCAAAATGGTGTAGTTGAGAGAAAGAATAGGACGCTAGTGGAGTGTGCTCGCACTATGCTTGATGATAGCCAACTTGGCCATCAATTTTGGGCGGAAGCGGTACACACCGCTTGCTATGTGTTTAATAGAATACTTTTGAGGCCCGGAACTAAACAAACTTGTTATGAATTGTTGTTTGGTAGGTTGCCTCAAGTTAAACATTTTCGTGTTTTTGGTTCGAAATGTTTTATTAAGAACACGTATGGTAGTTTGGACAAATTCGATCCAAGATCCGATGAGGGGATTTTTGTTGGATATTCTTCGCGTAGCAAAGCCTACCGGATATTCAACAAACGAACCTCAACGATCGAGGAGTCGCTTCATGTCTCTTTTAATGAAGGATTTGTTCCAACTAGAATTTCAAATGATAATGATTCTATGGATGTTTTATGTGATTCATTTGATAATTCTAAGTCTAATGATTCTATTAATTCTATTGAGACTAACCCAACTAACGAAGTTGTTGAGAATGTTCCTAGTGATCAAGGTATTCCCAAACGGCTTCATACCGTTCGTGACCATCCTCATGAGCAAGTCATTGGCAATATCTATGATAGTGTCAAGACGAGATCGCAAGTGAACTACTTCGCTCATTGTGCCTTTGCCTCCTCGATAGAGCCAAAGAATATTAATGAAGCATGCGAAGATAGCGCTTGGATCTTAGCCATGGAGGAGGAGCTCATTCAATTCGAGAGAAATGAAGTTTGAGAGCTTGTTCCATTGCCATCGAAGAACCACACCGTCATAGGGACAAAGTGGATCTTCAAGAACAAAACCGACGAAAACCAAGTCGTCGTCCGGAACAAAGCTCGGTTAGTTGCTCAAGGCTATCGACAAGAGGAAGGTATTGATTTCGAAGAATCCTTCGCTCCGGTAGCTAGATTAGAATCAATTAGATTATTATTGTCTTTTGCATGCCATAAGGATTTTAAATTATTTCAAATGGATGTTAAAAGTGCATTTTTAAACGGAGATGTTGTTGAGGAAGTTTACGTTTCTCAACCTCCGGGCTTCATAAATGAAAAATTTCCAAATCATGTTTTTAAACTAAAGAAAGCGCTTTACGGCTTAAGACAAGCTCCTCGAGCTTGGTATGATCGCCTAAAGAATTTTCTTTTGGATTTGAATTTTAAAATGGGAGAAGCCGATTCTACAATTTTTGTTAAGCATGCGAATATGATATAATTTTAGTTCAAATATATGTTGATGATATCATTTTCGGTGCTACTAACTTTGCTCTTTGCGAAGAGTTCTCTAATGTTATGAAGGAACAATTTGAGATGAGCCACATGGGTGAGCTCAAGTATTTCTTAGGTCTCCAAATTCGCCAAATGGACGATGCAATCTTCATCCACCAAACAAAGTATACGGTGGAGTTGCTAAAGCGATTTGGAATGGAGTGTGCTTCCGGGAAAAAGACTCCAATGAGCACGACTACGCATCTTGACAAGGATACGGGCGGTAAGGATGTAGACATTCGTCTATATCGAGGTATGATAGGTAGTTTGCTTTATCTTACCGCAAGTAGGCCCGATATTATGTTCACCGTATGCGTATGTGCTCGTTATCAATCTCAACCTAAGGAATCTCACTTAGTAGCGGTAAAGCGTATTTTTCGCTATCTAAGTTACACTTTAGATTTTGGATTACTTTATCCGAAATCTAGCACATATGAGTTAATCTCATATAGTGATGCCGATTATGCGGGATGCAAATCCGACAGGAAAAGTACTAGTGGCACTTGCCATTTTATAGGAAATTCTCTTGTCTCTTGGTTTTCCAAGAAGCAAAATTCCGTATCACTTTCAACCACCGAGGCGGAATATATTGCCGCCGGTGCCGCGTGTGCTCAAGTTCTTTGGATGAGACACACACTTAAAGACTTTGGTATAAATTGTGATACTTGCCCTATCATGGTTGACAACCAAAGTGCAATATGTCTTTCCAAGAACCCGGTACACCATTCCCGTTCGAAACACATAGATGTCCGACACCACTTTTTAGATGATCATGTTGCTAAAAAGGACATCATTTTAGTGTACGTTGAAACCCAAAAGCAAATCGCCGATATTTTCACGAAACCCCTAAAGGAGGACTCCTTTGTGCGGTTACGTCGAGAATTGGGGATTATGGGTGAATCCGAGATATAGGATTCATGTTTCATTCAATAATTTTGCATGCTATTATATTTGGTAATATCTCATTCATGCTAGAATTATTGGATTTTTCGGAATTTTATGTGATATTTTGATTTTTCGTTCGATTTGTGCGTAATCGTCAAATTTTGAGTTTTCGATGTTTAATGGGGTAGTTTAGATGATTATTGAGAGTTTTGAGATATATCGTCCAAGCGTATTAAGGAGAGAAATTGATTATCATTTTTTGGACTCCTTAGTCGGTTCATGTTCAGTGACCGACCGACTAGATTGCGATCTAGTCAGTCAGTCAATGAACTGTGACCGACTAAATCTTGTCAGTAAATCTTGGATTCAGCCTCTGTTTACAACTAGTCGGTTCAAGCTCATTGACCGACCGACTAGATCGTGATCTAGTCGGTCAGTGCTTGAACTGTGACCGACTAGTTGTGACAGGGACTGTTTGGTCTTTTACGATTTCGACCGACTTAAACTCGATCTAAACCGATTAATCCTCACTTTAGTCGGTTGATTTTCTTTTCCTCCAGCTCGAAACCCCGTCCTCCCTCAAAACCCCTCGTCTTCCGATCGTTCTCCGGCCATTTTCCGGCCGTCTCCGTCGATCTCTACCGTCGGCCCCTCCTTCTAGGTGATCTCTTCTCCTTCTAGGGTTAGATTTCCTTTCCTAGAGCTAGGGCTTGCTCTGTTTTTAGGGTTCTTAGGGTTTATCTATTTTTCGGCTAGGGCTTCTTAGTTTGATCATCTTGTGCCGTGTCTTGCTTCGACTATGGCAAGAACACGTATTCCGATCACTCCGTCTAGCCCCTCTCCGATGACCGTTGATCCAAACCCTTCGGATCCCGAACATCCAACCCCTCCGAAACGTCGAGCCAAGACCACCCAACCTTCGTCGTCTTCGCCTCCTCTCAAGAAGAAGAGGACGACGACCGCCAAACCTAGAAGTCAACCGAAACCCAAACCCAAGTCAAAGGCCAAAATTCTTGCCTCTGCTTCTTCGTTCCATACTCCTACCGATTCTGATACGGAGTATAACCCCGAGACCGAGACTCATAGGGAACCCACTCCTCCTATCCATCCCGAGTCTAGCACCCACCCTCGTACGTCTACCCGTAAGCCTAAGGGAAAGGGTCCGATGCCGGTGGGCGGTGTCGATATTTCGTTATGTCGCGATGACCCTTTGTGTCTCGCGGCGTATAACCGTATCGAACATTTCCCTCTGCTTCTGGAGCATTTCGTCCAGTTTAGCGACTTTATAGGGTTAGCTGATCTTCTGTCGTCGTCGGGTCTCCTCGATTATCTTCGATATGACTCGAAGGCGAATCCTCACCCCTACCCTAGATTAGTGAAGCTTTTCTATGCGAATAGGATCCGGGGTCAGTACGATCAGACCCACTCTGTTGAGACGACCGTTTTGGGGACTCCTATAGTCCTCACTGCGGAAATCTTAGGAGAGATTTTGGGTATCTCTTCGTCTGGCCTTCTTCCCTCTGATATCTCGGTTAACGATATTTCTTCTCTTGATCAGACCATCCTTTCAGAGATTTTCCATCAGATCCCTCCTGCCATGATTGGCGTGCCATCTAAATCCTTCAAGCCAAATGCGTGGGTCCTAAATCTGATTCTGAAGTCGTGCTTGCTTCCCAAGTACGGCTCCTCATCTTTACCATCCCAGCCATTTTTGAAGCTTATCTATGCGATCTTCATGGGGAGCTCGATTAATTGGGCTCGAATTATACTCGATAAGATTGACTCCTTCGAGTGTATTCGAAAGTCCAATAAATCGGCTCATATCCCATTTCCTTGCATGTTGACCCTCGTATTTCGTCATTTTCGTGTCACGTTGCCTCGTGACGATGAGCGTCCCCTTGGTCCTCCCCTGAATGCGACGACCGTCAAGAAATCTCTTGCGACGCTTCGTCACGTTCAGAGGACGACACCTTCAGCGTCTGTCCCTGCCTCTGCCAGTGCCTCTGCTGCTCCCTCTGCCACCCTGGATGAAGTCCTACGGATACTTCGTCGTCACGAGTCCCGCTTGGCTCGTACCGAGGAGGTAGTCTGCCGTATGGCTCGTCAGATGGGTGTTGAGCTTCCTCCTTCCGTGTCTGAGGATGAGGAGTTTGATGAGATGGCTGAGGAGGACATTGAGGAGCTCTGTCGTGCTTCGACTCGTGCCCCCGAGGGCACTTCTGCTGGTACTGCTGCTACTGGTGATACCTCTTCCGGTGCTGCTATTGCTGCTACGTCTGCTGGTGCCCCCGAGAGCACACCTGTTGCCACCACTCCTGTGGTGGATACTCCGACTGGTGCTCCCGAGGCCACTACGGTTGCTGCTTCAGTGGTTGCCACTTCAGTCGTCGCTCCTGCTGATGCTTCGGACATTCTTGCTGATCCAGTCACCTCCTCTGCTCCTGCTGAGCCTGCAGTTGCTTCTGGTCCTCCCGTTGCCTCTTGAGTTTCTTCGAGGCCTCTCCTGATACTCTTTGGATGATATATCTAGTTGTGAGAGATGTTGGGTAGGATAGTGTGGGTGGCTATGTATTTTGGATCATTGTGATGTTTTGTTTTGATATCTGTGCTGATGTATTTTGCATTCCGAGATGATGTATTTCTTTTTGTGATGATGTATGATGTATTTTTGTGCCCCGATCTGTCGATCGTCAGTGTGTATATCGGTGATGTACTCTGCTTCATGCATTATATATATATATCAGTTGACATTTCATTATTTTGTGCAAAGTATAATTTTTATGTCTCTGATGTTTGATTTCGTCGCTCGACGATATTCACTTGTTTTAATAGAAATTTCTTCTATGAAAACATAGAATTGTTTTCCATGCACTAAATTAACCAAGAAATGTTGATATTGGATAGTATATTCCATAACTCAATCCGTTAAATTGATTTGAGTTTTGATGATTTCGTTTTACGATTTTTCGACTTTGGTATCTTTGACACGCCTTGATTCTATTCGTATTTTTCTCTTTGGTGTCACTTGAACCTTCGTCGTATTCTACGACTCCCGTGCTTTTTAATTTGAGGCCATTGTTGTTGTCGTTGTTATCCTCCCGCTCTTTTTGCTTATGCCAAAGGGGGAGAGATATAATAATAACGAATGTGCCAAATGAAAATTTAAAGCATTTCTCCAAGAATCTAACTTGATGTGTTAGATTCAGGGGGAGTTAAGATATATAAATGGATTTTCAAATCCGATATTTCAATAACCTTCATTTGGTATTTCAATAATTCAACAATCGATTCTCATTTAATATACTTCACTCGTCTGCTTGATGCGTATCATTTTTGTTTAAATTGGAATTAACGTGTCATCAATGCAGGGGGAGTAAGTAAATTTCATTTGAATTATTATTTTTGATTATTATTTATGTTAGTTTGTCATCACCAAAAAGGGGGAGAATGTTGGATATTGGACTCCCCGGATTTGGTTTTGGATGATGAACAAACATAAATATAATATGAACTAACACTCTGTGAGCGCAGTTATGGAGATCGTCACCAAATTCACATGAATATCAATAACGACGTCTCAAGACTTCTCAAAGCACGTGATCATATGCCTAAAGCTTCGTTGAAGCTTATGGACCTATTTAGAAGTCATGAAGATTCGATTGAAGCTATTGAAGACGGTATCATCAAGTTTATTTAATAGTCTTTAAGCTTCTTTCGTAGAATGTTAAGCCTTGAGTAGGTCTTACGTTTTAATTCTTCATAACGCTCATATCTTAGCTCTAGGATCTTAGTAGAAGTCCATACAATTCTTCCCGAAGCTTCGCGCTTCGATTCGGGACTTCTTGTGCATGTTAGTTGGTTCAAGAAGAAGAACTGACCGACTAGATGGTGATCTAGTCGGTCAGCCAAGCTTCTTGGACCGACTAGTTTCTGTCAGTTAATTCTTAGCTCTTTACTGTTTACAGTTAGTCGGTCTAAGTTGACTCACCGACCGACTAGTTTGTGAACTAGTCGGTCAGTGATGCTTCTGTGACCGACTAGTTGAGCTTTCCCTGAACATGCACATTTGAGCTTGAGCTACTGTTTATCATTAGTCGGTCTGTGCTCATTGATCGACCGACTAGTTGATGAACTAGTCGGTCAACTTTCCTTCTTGGACCGACTAGTTTAGTTTACTGTACATGCCAAATTTTTCACCATACTTACTGTTTATTGTTAGTCGGTCTATGTTCATTTGGTGACCGACTAGTTAGTGAATTAGTCGGTCAACATTTGTTCTTGGACCGACTAAGTCTAATTCTTCTCAGACTTCAGTTTTATCTGTTAGTCGGTCCACGTTGAGTAACCGACCGACTTGTTGTGAAACTAGTCGGTCAGCTACTCTTCTTAGACCGACTAGTTCCTTAGTCTGTACTTTGATCTTCTCTCAGTTTACTCATTAGTCGGTTTACGTTAATTGACCGACCGACTAGTTGATGAACTAGTCGGTCGGTGGTTGTTCTTTGACCGACTAGTTGGGTTCAGAAAAGAGCCGTTGGAGCTTTAATTGAAACGTTTTTCTCTCTCTCTCTCCTCTAACATATATATACTTGTTGGGCTGCATTCATTGCTGCCAAGGCTGATATTAATGCAAGTTTAGAGTTCAAGAGAAATCAATCCAAGCTCATTCAAAGCTCATTCCCTCCATTCAATAATCTCTCCTAACTCTTACTTCCAAAGAGAGATTCATTGAGTGTGAAGCCTTCCAAGCCAAGTGCTTGATTCTAGGTCACCAACATCCCCAAAGCTCTCCATCGCTGATCTACATCTTGGAGCTAGGGTTTGGTGCCACTTCTTCCTCAAAATCATCCTTGCCCTAATTCGTAAGCAATACTCAAGGCATATGTATTTTGTTCAGTAAGAAGTTTCTTTATTTCATTTCATATTTGATTTGTAAGTTTCACTCTCGGTTGTGAGAGTGTGGTTGTGATCCCGGGTTGTGGGAGTCACAAATTATATTTTGTATGATTTGACTTGTGGAGGTTTTTCACAAGTATTTCATAGTGGAAATCTTGAGTTAGGGTTTCTAACTCAAGTATCCGGAGGGGATCCGGGTGGTTGGGACGTAGGATCACCGGGAACAAGTCGGGGAGACTTGGGTGGATCCGAACCCAGTAACATCTCTTGTTAGCGTTGTTAATTTTGTGTTGTCATTCAATTTAAGCTTCCGCAAATTGATTTGGTAGTTGTTTGCATTTTAATTTGGAATTATACTCCTTATTATTTTAAAGTACTATTCACCCCCCCTCTAGTACTTGTACAGTAGCTTGTAGGGCATTACAGTTGACTCCCTACTGTAGGTAGTCGACTCCCTGCTGTGTAGAGTCGTTTTCACATCCCGGAGAAGGTTTGGTCCAGGTTGAGTGAGCTCTTTTAACTAGGAATATTTTTAGCACTAAAACATAATCATACATACAAATTTAACTTATTTCAAATTATTTAAATAATTATATAAATATATATAAAAAGCATTTGTTCCGATTCAGCCGTTTGACTTCTTGAATTTTCTTCATTGTTTTCCTCCTTTTTAGAGCACCTGAATGATAAGCGTTTTATGGTACTCTTTGGTTTTGAGTCCGAGGAGTTAGTCTTTAGGAAACCAAACCCAATATGGTTTAGTTCCTTCATGAACAATATATTTATAATTTTTGTTACAGTGAATCTGTTGAACAAAGTTAGTAGCGTACCTTTCTTTTTGCTGATCAGATAATCTCTTTGGTACCCAGATGCTTAAAACATTATTGTTAGCATGATGCATCCTAGTGTGCTTAACCCGTTTCTTGGTATGATGTGAATCATAGCCAAGTCCGGTTTTGCTAGATGAAGCTTTTTGATTATCTATTATATTATCTAGCTTCCCTTTTCCTTTATTGAAATTCTCAATAATTTTCATCGTAGCGTCGTATTTATCTTTGATGGATACGAGAAGATTATTCAGACTTTCAACCTTTTCATTTACTAGCAAAATATCCTTTTGTAAAAAATCATTTTTCTCTTTAAGAAGACTATTTTCTTTAATGACTTCTTCTTTTTCCTTAGTCTCTCTTTTAGCAATTCTAAGTGTTTTTCTATGTTCTTTAATGAGCTTTTCATGCATTTTGCATAGCTCTTTATATGCTCCCCTATAGTCCAAGTCTTCATCATCGCTTGACGATGACTCATTGTCGCTAGATGAATCAGGATGCGAGCTTACCTTGGAGGATGTAGATGTCATGAAACACATATGTGCCGTCTCTCTTCTTTCATCATTATCTTCGTCTGAGGATTCGTCGGATGAAGAATCGTCGCTATGATCGAAGGCTGCATAGGCTTCTTTCTTTGGTCGTCGAAACTTGTTTCTTGTATTGGTTCGTCTTTCATTATTCTCTTTGTTCTTCCCACGATCTCTGGAATCACGGTTGTTTCTTTCCAATGGACAATCTCTCTTGACATGCCCTGGTTTATTGCAACCAAAACAAATAACACCGTTAGTGGGTCTAAAAGATCGTTTTCCATACTTACTTGTGATGAACTCTTTAAAGTTCTTTGAAATGAACGCGATGTGATCTTCTTTGTCAGTGTAGTCGGAGTCTTCTTCTTGAGCTTTGAATGCAAGATTTTTCTTCTTTGGTTTATCTTCGATTTTCTTGTCTTCTTCAAGCTCGATCTCATATGCCATGAGATTTCCCATTAGTTCTTCGATGGTGAGGTCCTTTACATTGTGAGCTTCTCGAATGGCCGTGGTCTTTCCCTTCCATTCGGGTCGGAGTGATCTTAGTATCTTCATTACCTGTTCATACTCGGAAAGTTTCTTTCCTAGTCCTGCAAGCTCATTTGTAATGTTAGTAAAACGAGTATTCACATCGGTGATACTCTCTCCTTCTTCCATTTTAAAAGTTTCGAATTTTGAATGTAATACATTTATACGAGATTCTTTTACCTTTTCTGTACCTTCGTGACTTACCTGAAGAGTGTGCCAAATTTGATGTGCTGTCTCACATTGGGAAACTCGATTGAACTCATTTCCTGTAACAGCGCAAAACAAGGCATTCATTGCTTTTGCATTGAGATTAGCTCTCTTCTTGTCATCGATAGACCATTTTCCAAACTCAACATCGGTGGGTGCGATGTACGGGACTTTGGTGATAGTCCATGCTTCAATGTCCAATGACTCTAGATGAGTCTTCATTTTGATCTTCCAGCTGGCGTAGTTGGTTCCGTTGAATAGAGGTGGTCGCATGGTGTTCAGTCCTTCGGAGTGAAAAGATGTTGATGCCATCACTTTTGTAGCCTCGCTTTGATACCAAGTGTTGGATCCTGTGGATGGCAAGCAACACTAGAAGGGGGGGGGGTTGAATAGTGTTGATCAAATACTAAAACTTTTTCGCTCAACGATATTAACACAAATAAATTCCTTCTAACGTTGCCTAAGAAACCAAGTAGAGTGATCTACGCTTGGTTCTTAATCAACAATATAATTAAAAATGCACAGCGAAATTTCACAGCAGGTAGTCGACTCCTTATGAGCAGTAGTCGACTCCCAGAGAATATGTTAGGACAAATAAGATTATAAATATGAATTTTCAGCGTATATAGATAAAATTGATTCTTTGCTGTAAATAGAAGATATGAATGAAAAGATAATCAAACACAGATCAACAAGCGCAAACAAAAGGATTTTATCCTGGTTCCCCGCAACCCGGGTACGTCCAGTCCCCGACCAATCCGGTACGAGATTTCCACTATCTGCCTTGGCAAATACAAGCACCTAATTTCACTTGTTAGGATTTCCAACGACCTAGCCTTGACCAGGATTTCCGAACACAACACCTAGACTTGTCTAGGGTTTTACCCTTGCCTCACAAACCGAGGACTTTCCAACTGGCAACAACTAGACTTGTCTAGTGTTCCAACAATTAACACAATGAGAGATTTGTTCAATACTCTACAATAAATGATAGAGATTGAAAATACACCCGATTCTATAGCCAATCAAAAGATAGACAATTGTGTAGTGGCTTAATAGAATGATAGTCTAGATCACACAAAGATACGAGATAAGTTCTTTGTGATCTAGAGCTTTTTCAAGAATCCTTCAAATAAAATTAAAGAGAAATAATAGAGAGGATTTTGAAAAACAATTTAGCCAATACAATAATAATATGATCTTCAAAAGAATTGGAAAAAATATTGCAAGATCAAAAACTGAAATTAAAATTGGCTAGAGAGAAGAAATTAGAGAGCTTTGATTCACGAGAGCTTTTACGAATTTTGATTTTTCAATCTTGTATTTTTCACAAAAGAATTAAGCTCTATTTATAGGGAAAAACTGAGATTTGAATTTCAAATTTGGTTTGACTTTTGTCCCAAAAATTTCGGAGTAAATTGCTCAAAAGATTTTAAAATTCAAATTCAAAACGTCTGAAAATTTCCAGCAGGTAGTCGACTCACTCTATAGGTAGTCGACTCCCAGAGGAGTCTAGGAAATTTTCGTCCCTGACAAGTAGTCGACTCCCTACTTTTGGTAGTCGACTCCCAGAGGAGTTATTCCTGTTGTTCTAGTCAAAAGTGTAGTTAACTCCAGGGTGCGTGGAGTTTCACTACGAGAATTATGAAGTGACTAGAAAAGCTCTTTAAAAACTATTTTTGAAGATAGTTAAAAATTGTTTCGAAATCATTTGTGTGTGTGTGTTGTCTATTTGATATGGCTTTGACAAATATCCTAAAAGACACGACACACTCACACTAGACTCTGAACATGTCTTCGGCAGTTTAGTCAACTTGATGATGCTTTGATGAGCTTCTCTTTGAGCTTCTTGTTTTGTTTGAGCTTGAACTTCATCACTTGAGTTTAGCCATGTTCGTCTTTGTCGTGGAGTATTGATGCGTGCTTCTTGGAGTATTAGTAGAGCTTCACAAAATCTGTATACTTAAAGTGTAGTGTAGTTAGTACACTAAGCATTCATTTGGTGTGCTCATCATCAAAATTACTTAGGGGTGGAATTCAATTTCCATCAGGAACTACTCATGCATCATAACAATAGATATAAGAACGATAGAAAACTTCATTGCATGCATCAAAGAGATATTCAAGAAGCAATCAATAAGAAGAACTAAAATAGAATTAAAGAGAACAAAAATACTTATCTTGATACAAGGGATGAGTCTAGGGCATAGCCTAACTCCAAAAGAAAGTATCCACAAACTCATAATAAAATAAGATCTAACCTTCCCTTAATGACGGCTACAATCCCTTTATATAGTCCCCTTAAAACCCTAGCAAATAACCTAAGAAACCTCCCCTGAAATTCGTGCCCAAAATTAACTCTGGCCGCAACTTAAGTTCTAGGCCCCAGCGTGCTCGGTCGAGTAGCCCCCCATGTTGGATCTGGATCCTAGCCTAGATGGGGGGGGTGAATAGGCTTATAAAAAATTCTCGTGCAGCCCACGAGAAATCACACGCAGTTATAGCACAACCAGAGTAACTAAAATGCAGTCACAGAGTACACAGCAGATTTACCCTGGTTCGGTCGTCCCAACGTCCTACTCCAGCCTCCAAAGCAGAACTAGTATTGAATAGCGCAATAGGTACAAAACCACAAGTTAGAGCACGCTCAGAGCACCCTCTACGTCTCTACACTCGCCAGGCTCTCAGTACCACACACACAGTGTTTTCTCTCACTATCAATCCTAGTAAAGCTTTCTACCAGCTAGTCCCAAACTAGCTGGGTCCCACTTGTCTAGTCCCAACTAGACAAGTCCCAAAATAGTCCCCAAAATATAGGTAAAGTTTCCCCTACGAGGATCTAATCCAGTAACTACACAAAATAATAATAAATAGAGTTTAGGAATCTTAGTTTGTGTAGCGGCGATGTCCTCGTCAATATGCACGGGTCAGATCAATTTGACAAGTAGTAGTCTCTGATGTCTCCCCCAATAGTTCGGCTCCCCTCTCGATGAAATTTGCGCCCTCCACCAACAGTTGAAACTTGTGGCACCTCACCAAAGAATTGCAATTTGAGGCACCTACTCAAGAGATTGAAACTTGCAGACGGCCCTCTGTATTTCAGCACAAATCGCCCTCAAGATTTTTTCGGCAGGCTATGGTTTTTGAGCACTTGACAATGTTAATTTCGGCCAGCAATAGTCCTTTCTCCTTGAATCATTCGGCAACCTGTGAACAGAGGAAAAAAAACTTTGTGTTGCCTCAAAAAGATTGTGCGCACGTGAATGCAACAATGTTGAGCTCTTTGGAGATTCAGCCTTCCCCTTGTACTCTTGGCCAACAAAAATGTATATGGCCTGTAGCATAAAAAATTATTTGGCCAAGCACAACAAAAAGAAACCACAGTTGCAATATGTATAAAAAATTGGCTGATGTAACCAAACACAAGCTTCTCAATTCTTCGGCCCTGCAAAGAAAAACACCTTCAATTATTATAATAAACAAAGGGAGTGCTTGCTTTTAAAAATTTCAAAAATAATGTGCTTCCCCTCTATCACGTGTAGCCTTGCATTGTAGCCGAATTTTTGTGGCCGCTTGAATCCTTGTGCAATGAAGAAAGAACCCCTCTTAAGATTTGTGCGGCGGCTTTCAAAATTCGGCCTCGGGGTTCAAAAAAAAGTTTAGGGATTTTCGAAAACAGGTTAAAAAAACTTTGAAGAAAAAAAAATCGGGTTGCTCTTGAGATAATTCACGGCTCAAAAAAATGTTTGTGCACTTCACAAAATTCACGGCTCAAGAGGAACCAACAAAAAATCACTTCACAGAAGTTTTTGAGCCAACAAAAATCACTTCACACAAATCCTCAGACTTTCATGCACACGGCCCTTTGTAATTTTTTTGTGTAACAAAAAAAACAAGAGCACAAAGCACAGAACTTTAAACAACCGAGATATAATCTTGCTCCCAAAAAAAGGTGTTATGAAGCAAACCAATAGAAATCTCCTTTAATCATTCGGCTGAGAAAAAAAATCCCCCCGTTTAGTTTTCGGCTCTCTCAGAATATTGATGGGGTTTTATTTGTTGCATTTAAAAACTTTAGCCGGCCTTTCAAAATATTGTTTAAGCCGTGCTTCTTTTCAACCCTAGAGGATGGGTTTTTATAGGGTGATGATAGGGTGATGCGGTTACAGGGAATCCTATTTTGAATAGGAGTTTAGAGATTTGGTTCTATCACTTTGCACCACAAATAGGAGATTTGTTTTGATCAAATTAGGATTTGATAGCAATTCAAATTGATATGAAATTGAAATTAATCTCTAATTGATTTGACCAAATCCCAAGTTGATTCTATCTCCCTCCATGTTGACCAAGTCAAATCGCTTTGTGCACACACACTCCCTCTCTCCCAATATGCTATACGAATAGCAATTCCGCCAAAAAGTGAAAATATATTGTTTCGCCAATCCTGAAAACACACTAGCACACACATTAAATATCACGACACGTTTGTCATCATCAAACAAAGAGATCCTAGATCGTTGCGTCCAACAATCTCCCCCTTTTGGTGATGACAAACCCATAAAAGATTTGAGCAATAGATGGGTGTGTGAAGTGTGTTGAAGGGTGTAATGGAATATGATGTATGGATATGAGCCATTCAAGCATTACAAAGCATGCACAACAAATATTAAATATAAAGCATGCTCCCCCTTCTCTCATGCTCCCCCTTCAATATTTATTCAGGTATTTTTTCTCAAGCTCCCCTTTCAACAAATAATACCGACAACATAAATAACAAATCAAATATTTCATTCTCTTTCTCCCCCTTTGTAATCACCAAAAGTGGATTAATGAAATCACAAAAATATTCCATGCAAAAATAAACCATTATTAAATGTAGCGTGCAATTTGCATGAGTTTTCCAAGGAATAGACAATTCAAGCTCATAGATATTCAAAACAAGACTTCTCCACCTTTGTGTAAGTGTAGTGATATAGACAATGAAGTACTTGAGGAGATTCAATTTTAGAAAATCAACCAAATCAATCCACATTTTCCAATTTTCATGAATATCACTAGGATTGATTTTTCCCACCTCATCAAAGATGAGTTCAAGTTACCGAACCCCGAAACATGGCCTAAAAGGACTTTTAAATGCGGGGTGGCATTGCTTGACGAGTTATATACACCAACGCTAATGATTACCCATTTAGCACAAGTTGGATACTCGTGAGTTGTGTATTAGCCATGAAGTGTATCCATTTTTCATACGGAGCAAATATAGTATTATATTTTTTTTTCAATTCTTTTGTGCTCAATTTTTATTCATGGCTAAACACTTCATATCCCTTAGAAAATTTCAGAAATTAATCATTCCTACATTCACTTTCCATTATTCTTCAAAAGAATCTCCAAAAGTACTAAAAAGTCAAATATCGTGAAAGTGCAAATGTAGGTGTAGAAGTCAAGTTTAAAACTTATGAGACATGTCATGGCTACTAAAAAGAATAGCATCAGTTCATGTAGCTACAACAATAATGAATTGACTTCTACAAGGGATAGATTGATCATTCATACAATACCACTTAAGAGATTCATAAGAGGATAATTAATAAGCACATTTTTTTTTATTTTTGATTTTTCAAATTTTTTTCAGAAATAAAAACATTTTAAAAAATCATGCATGCAAGCACACAAAACAAAATAAATCAAGCATACTAAACAATCTATGAAGGTATGCAATGAAATACAAAGGGGAATAGAAATTATACCTTCTCGTCGCCCTTTGACGAAGGAGCTAAAAGAATGAGACATTGAATTTATCGCTCCCCACCAAAACTCCATCACACCTACATGAAAGGTGTTAAGTGTGACCTTGGAATCCAACAAGGTCCACTAGTGTTAGCCAATATAGTTTTAGGAACCCACACTTGTTTAAACTTGATATTTGTGTTCCTAAATTTACAATAATATGAAGTGTGGCCTACACTATCACAAGTAAAGCACTTTGCATATTTGTTCTTTGCAATAGAGGGTACATTGTGGAATTTCTTGAATTTTTGCTTTTCAACGTTTTTCAGACCAAAACCAAGTCCTCTTCTATTATTGCCATATAATTGATTCTCTAAAATAGTGTCCAACGATTGTTTTCCCATAGAGAATTTCTTAATGGCAACTTCAAGATGAGAGACTTTGGTTTTTAATTGTTTGTTTTCTTCCACAAGCATCGTGCATTTACTAATAAAAGCTCTCTTGTTTTCCTCTTCCTTCTTTTCAAATTCAATCATTTTTCTTTTAAAATCATTATCCAACATGCAAAATTTATCATTAAGCTCTCTAATCACATAGTCTTTTTCAGTTACAAGCTTAATCAAATCAAGTTTAAGCATGCTAATATTATTCATCAAGGAAGGACAAGAGATGCAAGGTGCTTCATCATTAAAACTGGACTTTTCCTTTTTCAAAGTGTCAATAGTAGAGTCACGAGCAACAATATCAATTTTGAGTTTTTCAATCTCTTTAGACATTTCATATTCAGATTGTTGCATTTCAAAGTTCTCATTTTGATAATCATCTATAGTGGATTCAAGCTCTACTATTTTATCTTGCATTTCTTTACAAAGAGTAAGGAGTTCAGTTTTACTACCAGAAATTACCTCATCGTGTATTCCCATCAATGCCATGCATGAGTGGGCTTCATGTTCTTCCTCCTCACTCTCAGCTTCGCTGTCCATATCCCAAGTTAGCACCTTGGATTTTCCCTTTTCTTTAGCTAACTGAGCTGTCTCATGTGGGCAATCCCTCATTCGATGTCCTCTTTTCTTGCATTTAAAACAAGTCATTCTATTAGTAGCATTCTGATCATAAGTTTGCTTAGAAGACTGAAAAAAGTTAGAGCGATTAAACCTGGGTGCCATTTCTGTTCTTCCTTGCTTGGTCTGGACATACTTTCTGAAGTTTCTGACCATTAGCGCTATGTCATCATCATCATCTTCACTTTCGTCAGCTTTCAGAGCAAGTGGCTTGGTAGCTTTCTCCTTCTCCTCAGGTTTCTCCCTTTTATCCATGTTTTGCAATTCAAGCTCGTGGGACATTAGATTACCTATCAAGTCCTCCACCCTCATCTGTGACAGATCTTTCGCTTCTTGGATGGCAGTGACTTTAGGCCTGAAAGAGCTTGGCAGTGCTCTTAATATCTTTCTCACCTGCTCAAGGCTAGAATATGGCTTACCGAGCGAAATAGACTTGTAGACAATGTTGGTGAACCTCGTAAACATTTCTGATATGGTCTCTGATGGTAGCATGCGAAATCCCTCGTATTCCGTGCTCAGAAGTGCAAGTCTAGACTCCTTCACCTGTGACGTTCCCTCGTGCGTCACCTCCAAAGTATGCCATATTTCCTGCGCAGTTAAACAATGTGAGATGCGATTAAATTCAGATTTATCTAATGCACAAATGAGAGCATTCATAGCTTTAGCATTAAGAGAATAAAGCTTCCAATCATTATCATCCCATTTATCATCAGGTTTAAGCATCTCAGTGTTTTCAATTTTAATAACAGGTGATTTATAGCCTTTTTCAACAATTTGCCAAGCTTTATAATCAATAGAAATCAAGTAGATTCTCATACGATTTTTCCAATAAGCATAGTCTACTCCATTAAATCTAGGTGGTCGGGAAATAGACTGACCCTCAGCAAAAGCACTATCAATGTGATCCATGGTCAAACCTAGGCTAGATCCTAAAACCTGCTCTGATACCACTTGTTGGATCTGGATCCTAGCCTAGAGGGGGGGTGAATAGGCTTATAAAAAATTCTCGTGCAGCCCACGAGAAATCACACGCAGTTATAGCACAACCAGAGTAAATAAAATGCAGTCACAGAGTACACAACAGATTTACCCTGGTTCGATCGTCCCAACGACCTACTCCAGCCCCCAAAGTAGAACTAGTATTGAATAGCGCAATAGGTACAAAACCACAAGTTAGAGCACTCTTAGAGCACCCTCTACGTCTCTACACTCGCCAGGCTCTCAGTACCCCACACACAGTGTTTTCTCTCACTATCAATCCTAGTAAAGCTTTCTACCAGCTAGTCCCAAACTAGCTGGGTCCCACTTGTCTAGTCCCAACTAGACAAGTCCCAAAATAGTCCCCAAAATATAGGTAAAGTTTCCCCTACGAGGATCTAATCCAGTAACTACACAAAATAATAATAAATAGAGTTTAGGAATCTTAGTTTGTGTAGCGGCGATGTCCTCGTCAATAAGCACGGGTCAGATCAATCTGACAAGTAGTAGTCTCTGATGTCTCCCCCAATAGTTCGGCTCCCCTCTCGATGAAATTTGCGCCCTCCACCAACAGTTGAAACTTGTGGCACCTCACCAAAGAATTGCAATTTGAGGTACCTACTCAAGAGATTGAAACTTGCAGATGGCCCTCTGTATTTCAGCACAAATCGCCCTCAAGATTTTTTCGACATGCTATGATTTTTGAGCACTTGACAATGTTAATTTCGGCCAGCAATAGTCCTTTCTCCTTGAATCATTCGGCAACCTGTGAACAGAGGAAAAAAAACTTTGTGTTGCCTCAAAAAGATTGTGCGCACGTGAATGCAACAATGTTGAGCTCTTTGGAGATTCGGCCTTCCCCTTGTACTCTTGGCCAACAAAAATGTATATGGCCTGTAGCATAAAAAATTATTTGGCCAAGCACAACAAAAAGAAACCACAGTTGCAATATGTATAAAAAATTGGCTGATGTAACCAAACACAAGCTTCTCAATTCTTCGGCCCTGCAAAGAAAAACACCTTCAATTATTATAATAAACAAAGGGAGTGCTTGCTTTTAAAAATGTCAAAAATAGTGTGCTTCCCCTCTATCACGTGTAGCCTTGCATTGCAGCGGAATTTTTGTGGCCGCTTGAATCCTTGTGCAATGAAGAAAGAACCCCTCTTAAGATTTGTGTGGCGGCTTTCAAAATTCGGCCTCGGGGTTCAAAAAAAAGTTTAGGGATTTTCGAAAACAGGTTAAAAAAAATTTGAAGAAAAAAAAATCGGGTTGCTCTTGAGATAATTCACGGCTCAAAAAAAAATGTTTGTGCACTTCACAAAATTCACGGCTCAAGAGGAACCAACAAAAAATCACTTCACAGAAGTTTTTGAGCCAACAAAAATCACTTCACAAAAATCCTCAGACTTTCATGCACACGGCCCTTTGTAATTTTTTTGTGTAACAAAAAAAACAAGAGCACAAATCACAGAACTTTAAACAACCGAGATATAATCTTGCTCCCAAAAAGGTGTTATGAAGCAAACCAATAGAAATCACCTTTAATCATTCGGCTGAGAAAAAAAATCCCCCCGTTTAGTTTTCGGCTCTCTCAGAATATTGATGGGGTTTTTTGTTGCGTTTAAAAACTTTGGCCAGCCTTTCAAAATATTGTTTAAGCCGTGCTTCTTTTCAACCCTAGAGGATGGGTTTTTATAGGGTGATGATAGGGTTATGCGGTTACGGGTAATCCTATTTTGAATAGGAGTTTAGAGATTTGGTTCTATCACTTTGCACCACAAATAGGAGATTTGTTTTGATCAAATTGGGATTTGATAGCAATTCAAATTGATATGAAATTGAAATTAATCTCTAATTTATTTGACCAAATCCCAAGTTGATTCTATCTCCCTCCATGTTGACCAAGTCAAATCGCTTTGTGCACACACACTCCCTCTCTCCCAATATGCTATACGAATAGCAATTCTGTCAAAAAAGTGAAAATATATTGTTTCGCCAATCCTGAAAACACACTAGCACACACATTAGATATCACGACACGTTTGTCATCATCAAACAAAGAGATCCTAGATCGTTGCGTCCAACACCCCACTCGGTCGAGCTACAGTAGATCAGAACTTCCTCCAAAACACTGCTCTGTTTTATGACGACTCGGGTCGAGTAGGTGAGCTGCTCGGTCGAGTAGGTGACCTACTCGGTCGAGTTGCAAGGTCCAAGGAAGAAGCTCAGAATCATCGCTCTGTTTGGTGCGACTAGGGTCGGGTAGGTGACCTGATCGGTCGAGTAGAACACATCACTTGGTCGAGTGCAGATTTCAGCACTGCGGCGTCAACTTGCAGAAACAACCCAGATTTCATCCGACCTTCGATTGGCGCGTTCTTGGCAGCGTTGGAACTGTCATGAGTCTACTTTCCATAGAAAATATGAGAAAAATACTTTGCCAACTAGAATGATAGCAGTTCTCAAAAGAGTGAGAGGCTGTCTAAAAATCTGTTGCCTTACTCGACCGAGTAGCCTTCGTGCTCGGTCGAGTAGCCCCCCTACTCGGTCGAGTAGGTCATGGCCGTTTCCGTGCTAACTCTGCGTGTTAGCTCGGCCGATTAGTTTACTTTCTGAGATTAAACTGAGTAGATTACAGTACTCTGCTGAAAGTTGTCGTGCACATTCTATAGAGTGAACCGAGTGTTACATATATTTCTTCTCCACATATCTTGAGTATTATTTCTATACTTAAAATCATTGGTGAATCTCCCTTTAGCAATTCTTATATTGGCATATTCCCCCGCTATAAAGATCCATGCTCATATACCCCAAAATCAAAAAGAAAAAAATTATTGTATATCTTTCTATCTTTTGATTTGGGATCATAGTTGTATATATGAAAAAAAAGAAAAAGAAAAAAAAGAAAAGAAAAGAGAAAAGAAGTTTATATATGATCCCATTTTATCTTTCTCTCTTTCTTCACTCTTCTATTTTCCTTGGAGCTTCAAAAATGGGGAATGTTCTTATTGCTAAATTTTATGCCATCACGCTTATAGATAAGCTTGGGGGAGAGGATCCAATGATGTGTGAGAGAGTGACTACTTGATTGTGCATGACAACCTAAGCTAGGTAATTTTCTATACTCGGTGAGATTACTAAAAGTTTTACAAAATTCAGGAATTGAAACTTAGCGTGCATTTCATGAAAACTACTCCTTTCTATTCTTATTGCTTCACATTGTGTGATACCTCTTATACTCCAAATAGAAAGCGATCAATTGAAAAGTGTGTAGTCTATGATTATGTATACCGCTTTAGATGCTTCAGACGATGTTAATTCTAGAATGATTCCATATTTCATATTGTTTTGCTATTCTCGGGTTTCTATTATGAATGCATCTTTATATGATCATGATATCAAGATAAAAATCTTTGGCATGTGTTTTATATTCGCCGTATGCTATTCGAGTAAGCAAGTCCACGTCATGAGAAGATGATCTGGCACCTCCCTCTTCGTTTTCTTATCTATTTTCTATTTCTTTTTTCCTTTTCCTTATTTTTATCCATCGGGTTCGCCTTTTACTCATCTTCCTCGAGGACGAGTAAGAGGTAAGCTTGGGGGATTTTGATCACTCCATATTTTACACCTTTTTTCAGCATGTTTTCATGTCGTTTTGATCGCCCATATTGCGTTTTTCACGATTATTCGACAATATCGTGTTGCTTTTCACTATTTCTTGTTTTTTTCGTATTTCAGGAGATATGGAGCGATTTGGAGCGAAAATCAGATCAAAGAAGTTTCACACACTTCGGAGTGTTGCCCACAGCTTATTTGATGACTTATCAGCGATAGAGGATGAGCGGGAGAAGAAAGAAATCGATAGGATCAACGAGGAGGCGAAAAGGAGGAGAAAGGAGCTCAGGAGCACCTCACTTGGCCGAGCAAGACTGCTTATTCGGCCGAGTGAAGGATCACACTCGCCCGAGTGAAACAGATACACACTGAAGAATTTCCATGTTTCATTGGCCGAGTAAGGAAGTCCACTTCACCGAGTAAGAAAGCTCACTCGCCCGAGTGGTACAGAGAATTCAGACAGAGAAGAGCCCAAGTTACTGGAAAATCTGAGGAAGCTCACTCGACTAAGCATGATTACTCACTTGGCCGAACGAAGAAGATCACTCGGCCGAGCCACCCCGAGAGTCAGACCCCTGAAAACCCCGAAGTTACTGTTATTTACAGGGTTTATCACTCGGGCGAGTGACAAGGGTCACTCGGCCGAGTGACCCTCTCCGACTGCTACTAGGAATGCGAATTCTGGGTTGCACAGGGGCGGTTTTGTCACGATTTTTTGGACGATTTTGGCTTGTATTTAAACCTAGTTTTTACCCTAGTTTTAGGAGAGACTTGAATTATTTTTTAGAGACTTATATTAGGTTTTTGACGGCTATTCTTTTGTGAAATCTCAGTTGGAGATCATTGGCGACATTATTGGTTTGTTCTTTCTTGTTAAAAAACTCATTTTTTTGAATTGTTTCCTATTTGCAATGAATTGTGCCATGATTATAGTTGTTATTTCTGAGGTTTTCATGATGATTAGTGAGTAGTTCCATCGTTTTAGGGCATGGGGATGAACCCTATGGACCCGATCTTTGAATTGTGATGAATTTATAGATTTGTTGCTAGAAATGATATTGGTTAGGTTATGATTGATTTATTACGAGTAGCTAGGAATTCATATCGATTGGGATTTGCAAGAGATTGGATCCCAATTGATAGGAAGGCCTAGATATTCGATTTAGATTAATAATCAAAATTCTCTAGATTTGGTTTGTAAGAGATTGGACCAAAGCTAGGATTTTTATTATTAATCTATACTAATATTCATTTGCAAGAGATTGGACGAATACGTACTATCATAACCTAGATCGTAGCTCGAGTTTGTACGAGAGTGGGCTCGAGTAGCGATTGGACGATGATGTCGATCTTCATGCTAGCGGCTTAGGCTAGAGTTTGCACGAGAGTGTGCTCTATTCTAAGTTTGCTATAGACACGCAATAACGCGAGAGTGTGAGCTTGGTTCTACATTAAGTTGCGACTAGTTCACCTATATTCAAGCTTAGCAACAATGAAATTTATGATTCACAAGGATGAGAGATGGTCCATAGTGTGGATTTCCTATCCCTAGACGCTTTATTATATTGATATTTCTTGTTATTTGAGCGATTGTGACTATTACATCGAAACTATTCTTGTTCTCTTGATAGCTAGGTAATCAAAGTGAGATACTGTCATTTGTCCTCCCTGTGTTCGATACCCACTCACCACTACACCGTGTGCTTGCGGTAAGACTACAAGTCATTTTTTGGGTGTATATCTGGACGTGATTAGGGCCCAGCTCTCGAAACTGCTTCGCTCCAGGCCCGAAGCGAGGGGCATTCTGAAGCATGCCCTGCTGTACTCGCATCATCTACTGCATCAGCCTCGTCATATCAGGAATGGTAGCTTCTCCATCAGCACCATCAGCTCCAACACCATCTCCTGCTCCACCACCAGCTCGGGTAACACGTCTTCCAGCCATAAAAGACAAGAAAAACGTTCAGATTAGACTCAAATCTTATGACTCGAATGTTTCGAATGTTTCAATGGATGTTATTATTATTATCGTTGTTTTGATATTACGCAGGTGCAACGACCTGCATGGGCCACCACAAAAACCTGTCATGCCCCGCTTCCCAAGTATAGAAGGAGAGACGCGAAGAGGTCCGCTCAAACTTGGAGCTGTGAAGCTACAGTCTAATAAGCGTATGTGTGTTCATCCATTTGCAGATTCTTGCATTGCAATGAAACAACAACAATAAAAAATATGAACGCAGGCAATAAAATAACCAACATTCAGAACATCAATTTCATTATTCCAAACATCCATAGAAAACATCATAAAAGAGAACATGAGTCTAAAAAAGAAGGCCCAAGCATGGCCGAAACTAAAACAAGATAAGGTGCAACGCACCGAAAAGTCTAACAACAGCAACTAGGAAAGTAACAACTAAGAAAAAGTCTCCAGCTGAGACTAAGACGGGTCTCCGGTATCCTCGAACTGGACGTCAGCAAAAGCCTCAGGTTCGACGTCAGCAAACTGGTCATCCTTAGCAACAACCTCAGACTCAAAACCTGACATGTGACACCCAAAGAGAAAATGGCACATCTCAACAAAAATATCCAAAACGAAAAAGGAGACTTTTGTGCAAGGAAACATAAAAGTAAAAGAATGCAACTAGCAGTTTAAAATAATGATGACATGGCATGATATTTTGATGAATGCAACAGTTTAAAATTAACATGATATTTAACATTTGCATGCACGTCGTAGCAAAAATCTACTATACAATATTTCATGAAAAATAGTAAAACATGTGATTGCGTCGTGCACAGGGTTTCGCCTTTCAGCTGAAGTTGCTGATCGGGCACACTTCTACGCTGAGTGATCGCTTAACCCTACCTCTCCACGTGTGTATGAACTGGCGCTCATCTTCTGGATCACGAGCCATGAAGTGTTTATGGCATAGGGTTGACCTAGCCTCATTCATGATATAGGAGTCAGAATCCTACTCGCTGCAGCTTACATTTCATTTGTAGCGTGTGCTACACATTCATGACAAGATATTCAAGGCATGAAATGACATGCGATATGCAACATGATAGTATAAAAATCATTTAATGCACGCGTACAGTTTATCAAAATTAAACGTGACATGTGATATGCATAAAATGACATGGCAAGGGTGTCAGATCTAGCTTCATTGTCAAGCTAGATCAAATATGGTGTCTATGCGACTATAATTTCACCGCCTACTCTCTTTTACACAAATATCCAGAATAGCCTAAAACATGGCTTAATAATAACCGAGCAAGTTCCACTTGCCTGAAATAATCATCCGAAATCTCAGTTCAATGATGGTCCAGATCTTCCTATGTGCTCAATCACCATCACCAATCACCAACCTACAGTCCCATACTATTTATCTTCAATTAGTGATTTAACCAAAACAATGAAATATTACAATTTTTATCTTGTTTAAATAGGCGGGTGTTTGTGTTTCCTACGGATCGGGATTTACCTCAACACGACGCGAGAGCTACACTGACGTCGGGTAGCGACGTCAGGGGTTGGATTTTTATAGCGAGCAAGTTACGGCGTCGGCTACGGCTAAGACGACGACAACTAGAGAGCGAAAGCACGACGACGAAGATGGAGAGATCTCGGCCTGGGAGTCTTGTGGCCTAGGGGACAGCCGTGCGGACCTGTGCGGCTGTTATCAAGGGGGTGCGATGGCCGGATGTAGGGTGGAGGAGGCTGGCGAGGGGATGTGCTGGCCATGGGTGCTGCTGAGATGTGGGCCGACAGTTTTTATATGGCAAGGGAGCGGCAGTTTTATAGGGAGAGGGGCTGGATCTGTTCGGCAGTTTAGAGGGGGCTGTTTGTGGGGTTTGCCGGTGGGTGGAGGCCGCCGTGGAGGTTGGCCGTCGGGCTGAGGGTAAGGGGGCCGGCAGGTGGCTTCAAGGGGGAGGCCGTGGTGTTTAGTGGAGGAAAACGACAGTTTAAAGGGGGTATGCAGCTGTCTTTGGTGGGGGTGTGCAGCAGGTTGGGAGAGGAGATTGGCTGTTTTTGGGTGGAGGAGGGTGGTTGGTGGTGGTGGTTGGCCGGAGGCAAGGGGAGGTCGGCGGCACAAGGAGGCCGAGCTAGGGAAGATGCGTGCATGAGTATTTGGGTTGATGGAAGCTGGTTGCGTGAGTAGTGTAAACCTAGGGCTGTCATACGTGAGTTATAATGAAGGGTTTGCTAAGTAGGGGTAGAATTAAGGTGATTAGAGAGAGTGTGTGTGCGAGGGGGAGGGTAGAACTATGGTGAAATTATCTAGGAGAATATTTCATGATACGTATGAAATCCTAGAGATTTGATTAGATTTTCATTAAGATTTGAATTCGAATTAATTAGGGCTAAATATAGATTAAAAGTGATTATGGTGAAAGGAGAGTCTAACGGTGTCCGATAAATACAAGAAAAATATCGGACGACCATGTCGACGAGGGAATCGAGACTACGATGATCGGTCACGAGCTAGGTTCACGAAAAACGGAACTAAAAATAAAGAGATCAAACGTCGAAGTCTAAAGTTACGACACCCCTTCAATCAAAGCTGATTTGTGGGAGAACAACCCGTGAAATGACGTTCACAAAAAATTCCACAAATAAGTACTCTCTCAGAGGGTCACAACACTATATAACATCATGCGTTTGGGATACAAGAGAAGGTCACAATAAATACGCGTATGAAGAGAAAGTACGCGCACGAAAACACACGATCGAAAAGCGACAGTGACAACTCATAAACACTATGAATACTGGAGTATTCATATAACAAGTTTATAAAGATGGATGGATAAGGGGAAGTGTTATGAATATGCACTAAAGACCCTTAGTATCCACCATCATTGTGGAGACCCTTGTGTTCATCCTTTGTAACAGCTAATTCTACTATATATATATGACCTATGCTTTCCACAATAGAGATCGATTCTCAACACATTAGCAATATTATCGCTATTGAAAAATTATATTGTCCCCCAATATTATATTTTTGCTGTAAAAGGTATATGGAATGTAGACCAAATCCCCCAAAACCGGGACACATCAAAGTCATTCATTGCTAATTGTGTCCCGATACAACGTACATCATGCTGTAAAGAATATAAGAAAAGTAGACCAAATCCCCTCAAGGACGGGATCACATCAATAGAATTCAATGCTGATTGTGCCCCGATACACCGAACTACATCTTGTAAAGATCTGCGTTTATTAGTTACCAAACAACCGGGATTCATATCGCCCTGTAGTTTACAATTATACCCTTGATGATTTGTATATATTAAATACATCAAGAGAAATGAAAAGATTACTGGTTTCTTTTCTATCTTTTTCTCCAGTCATATAATTTCTTCAAGGTATTGGATCCATTGCTTAACAATAATCTGATCCTACATCTTCCATTTCTCTAAATCTTCAATCGAACTCTAATAGAGCTGATCTCTCCAAATCTCAAATTCATCATCTCAAAATTTCAATTTTCTAATCACCACCCGGCTCGACTCCACAAATTACATCATATGGTGATTTCAAGTTGTGAGTGTTCTCAACGCCCATGTCTTCCTCGTCCACATAGACGGCTCATCACCTTCTCCTCCACCCACTATTGCAGATCTTGTCTCTACCGAATCAAAACCTCTATCACCCATCCAAAACCCCACTTTTTCATAGTGGCTGATCACAGATCAACACCTTTGCATGTGCATCTAGGCGACTCTTTCCTCCTCTGCTCTCTGAGTTGTACTCGGCGTCACATCCTCTGCGCTGCTATGGTCAAAGCTGGAGACTCGATATGCCTTCCTTTCTGAAGGACACATCGAGCTACTCCAAGAGAAATTAAATTCTCTCAAGATGGATGAAGAATCAATGTCGACTTATCTAGATTGGGCCAAATCGATCTATGATCAACTTCTCACAGTCGGCCCTGATACTGTCATGACCAAACAAATGGTTCAACAGATGCTGCATGGTCTACCTCACTCCTACAACTCGTTCCGAGTCATGGCACGAAATCGAGGTATTCCATACATAGTTGAAGAGATGTAGAATAGTTTACTTGCAGAGGAATCCAATATGCAACTCACTCAACATGCTGACCCTCCTGCCGAACCATCCACTACTACCTCGGTGCTGCACACAAACTTCGGTCTTCGCCGAGGCTGAGCCGATCACGGACGATCTAACAATACCTGTGGCTCTAGGTTTGGCAGTAAACCTACGACTCGCGGTGGATAAAGATCACTCGCTCGTGCTCCTGGACCATTTGCCAATCGACGACAAGTTCCCATTGATTCCTCCAAACATCATATTCCCTGTCAAGTGTGTGGCAAAGACAACCATCACACACTTGACTGCCACAGGCTCGCTGTGCACACCAATAGGTTAGAAGCGTATGTCGCTCAACCAACCTCTTCTGCAGGCGCAAATTGGTACCTTGACAGTGGAGCTACTGATCATATTACCACTGCTCAATCTCAACTGGAAACAATGACGCCATACGACGGTAACAGAAAAATCCTTGTTGGCACTGGTCCAAGTGCGAAAATTGCCAACATTGGATCATCCTCTCTACCTTCTCTAACTTCTACTCTACATCTTAACGATGTTCTGCATGCATCCAAATTTTCCAAGAATCTACTCTCCGTGTACAAGTTTACGCGCGACAATAATTGCATCATTCAATTCTAATCCTTTGGTTTTATTGTACAGGATGTAAAAATTGGTCAAACCATTCTTCAAGGTCCGAGTAGACATGGTCTCTACCAGCTTGTCTCCAACCCTATCTCCCTCACTGCTTCAACTTGTTAGAGTTCTCTCTGATGTCACGCCCCATTCTCATAAATACCTTATATGGCATTCCATACCGTGGGAAAAAGGAGGATGGAGCCTGACAAGCCGCGGTATTACACCAAGCGTGAAAAGAAAACACATAATAAGCAGGCAACTGCGAATGCTGGGATCATACATCACACATATAAAAAAAAGGAAAACAACACATACAACCATCACAGAGAGTACATAACCACAAAACTACATAATCAAAGAAGATACTACACACCAGCATCAAGTACAAAGTGAAACTAACTCAAGTGTACATGAGAAGTACAACAAGCCACCAACATATATCATAGCTACAAAAGACAACTCCCTCACCACTCGATCCAACTCACACTACAAAACACAGCCCAAAAAGAGTGGTGTTCCCCAAGTCAAAAACTTACGTCTGAGAAATTTGCTGATGGAGATTCTGCTCTGGTGTCACCTGCTCAAGACCTGAAAAGTAAAATGAGCACGTCAAACGTGCCCAGTAGGAAACTAACTAGGGTAGGGAAAAATCATTTAGGGTTATGAGAGTAAAGGCAATAGGAGTACAAGCAACCCAAGAGAAAAGTACAACAAGCCAATGTGCAACAACAACACATCTGAAGTTTATTAGTTAGCAGATGTTAATGACTCTTTAGAAGCCTGGGTATCACTTAAAGACAAGGGCCTGGACCTCACCCCAAATTTGGGGTGAACATAGCACACGACGCAGTGGACACGGGCACTATACGCCGGGCCTCTCAGCTCCCCCGTCCCTGTCAGGAGTGAGGCTCTACACACAATAACGCAACCTCTGTATGTCCCCTCCACTCCTGGTAAAGGCAGGTGGGAATAGATATCATATATCACATATCACTTTCCCCAACTTCTCAGTACAGCCCCTTATAGTTAAGTTATACCCAAACTTCCCACATCCCAATACTAGGATGTTCACCCGCCTTAGAGCAGATCGAGACATCCCAGTTAACATGTCATGTGTCATAATATTCAATGGCCATACACAAGTTCACAAATGTAATACATGGCACAACATTTTTAATGACCATTTTCCAACTTCTTTTAACATCACATTCAACGGGGCATTATAACAAACATGGCGTGCATCATAAAATGAACATTGTCACAACATCAAAACTTAGTAACAATAGCATGTACAAACTTTCTTATAGACATCAACATCATTCATGTATATTAGTATGGAAAAATTAACAATCACCCAAGTTTCAACTTCATCCAAAACAGACCAACTTGCTGAAATGTGCAGGATCAGCCACTAAATCAGAATGTTTCATCAATTTATCTTGTGAATTTGACAAAATTCTGTAAATGAAAGTTGGAGATATAGTAGTCCTGGATGCACTATAAAATTTCATGCAGAAATGTTGACTAGAGAATTTATAGTGATTTATTTGGTGCAGCATGTACATACTGTTTTTTCAGACAGAATTCTAGGTCTGTATTAAAATCCAATTTTAGGCATGTTGTAGCCAGAAATTTGAAATATGAGCACTCTGATGAAATTATAGATAAACTTGTTAACTTTACAACAAGACCAAGAACAGAAAATTCTATAAAGTATGCAGGTAATAAACCTCATTTTTCTAAACTGTGTCAAGTTTGACAGATTTCCAGACATGTTGCAAACACTGAATTTTTACTCCTACTTATTGAACTCAACATATGATAAATTTTATATGAATTTGGGATATGACTTCAAGATCTACACATAAATATTTTTTTCTGAGAGTAAATCAAACCACAAAGATCAGAATTGAAGAAGAAACACACAACAGAAAATCTGGATTTCAGGGGAGGGTAATTAGCTAAGAAAAATCAAGAAAATGTCATCTTTTTAATCTATTGCACATATAATCCATGAATTCATGGTCATGAGCAATCAAAATAACATCATATCATTCTCATAATCCTAAATAAAAATTCCCTAACCAAGTTAGAATTCATACCTCAAAGAAATCCCTTTCTCCTTCTCTTCTCTTTCTCTTCTTTCCACTTTCTTTCTCTTGAAAAGCTAGGGTTTTCCTTGGAATTTTTGGAATGGAAATTAGGGTTTTAGAGTGTTGAAAAAATGAGCAAAGGGGGAGGGGAGTTCGGCCAACCTTGGGGAGAAGAGGGAGGAAAATAGAAAAGAGAAAAAAAGAGAAGAAAGTGAAAGAAAAGAATAGATTTTTCCAAAGAAAATATCTAGCACTAGAATCCTATTAGGATAAGCATGCATAGCCTAAAATGAACTTAATACCCTTCCAAAATTACCCCTCAAGTTTCATGTATTTACAAGTTTGCCATTACTTTATGCACACACAACTTTAGTATGTGCGCACAGCAGCTTTAGGCCAAACGACCGTTTTGCCCCTAGCCTTTCTAAAAATTTACGAGTGTGCCACTAAACCCATCCCTTTTCACAATGGCCCCTCTCATACTAACCCACTCTTTCAAGATTTACAAGTATGATATTACTTTACACACCCATCGTTACTCTACACACACTTCCACCCATATAGCCAAATGACCAAAATGCCCCTACACTCCTCACGAAATTACACGACTGCCACGAG
Organism: Scilla litardierei; assembly: GCA_030789695.1. Taxonomy (NCBI): domain Eukaryota; kingdom Viridiplantae; phylum Streptophyta; class Magnoliopsida; order Asparagales; family Asparagaceae; genus Scilla; species Scilla litardierei. Next base: position 138,812,286 of record CM061141.1, read on the forward strand.
CCATATTCACGCCATATCACATCTTATCAACTCATTATACTCCCTCTACTCGTGCGTAGAGGACTACCGTATTAGTCGCCGTATAGGACTAAACAGGCCATGACATCTGGCATGCCCGTCTTGGTCATCCAGCTCCTCCTACCATATCCAGGGTCGCCTCCAATCTATCGCTAAAGCTGTCTTCACATAAAACTTTCTCTCAATGTGCCATGAGTGAAAGTCACAAATTACCATTACCGTTGTCTAAATCCAGAGCAGATTCTCCTCATTCTTTAATTCATTTTGATGTATGGGGCCCGAATCCTTTTCTATCTAATAAAGGTTTTCGTTATTATGTCAGTTTCATTGATGATTACTTTCGTCATGTTTGGCTATATCCTCTGTATCAAAAATCTGATGTGTTTACTGCCTTTCAGAGCTTTCAAACCATGGCTAAACGGTAGTTTAATACAAAAATTAAAATTTTCCGATCCGATGGCGGGGGAGAATTTTGCAATCATCAATTTTCCTCTCCCTTTCGCCAACTTGGGATCGTACATCAAACTTTAGCCCCAGACACACCAGAACAGAATGGTGTCGCTGAAAGAAAACATCGACACATCATCGATACAACAGTTGCTCTTCTTTTAACAGCTTCCATGCTAAAGAAATACTGGCCTGATGCGGCAAAGACGGTAGTGTACCTCATCAACAGTCTTCCATCAGTCACTCTTAACAACAAGTCGCCATTTGAGATCCTCCATCAAAGACTACCTAATTACAAATATCTCCGAACCTTCGGCTGCCTTTGCTATCCATGCCTTCGACCATATAAGTACACCAAGCGTGAAGCTTGCTCACAACCCTGTGTATTCCTTGCATATGCTGACCATGTGAAGGCTTACAATTGCATGGATCTCTCCACACAAAAGGAATACATCAGTCGACATGTATAGTTTAAGGAGATGATCTTACCCTTTCAAAAAAATCCATCAACACATACTAATACTCATATTACCACAACCTCTCCAAATCATTCCATGAGTCCACCGGCTCATTTATCTCCTCCCCGACCTATTCTATCCCATCAAGCTCTTCGAACCATAATCCGAGCCATAATCCGAGCCAAAACCACCAAAACCTACAACATCCACTTACTACAGATCCTCTCCCCGGCCTACTCCCCACACCGAGAAATCCTTCAATGCCTCCGACTCATAATCCCAGCCAAAATCACCAAAACACATAACATCCACTTACTACCCATCCTCTCCCCGCCCTGCTCCCTACACCGAGCAATCCTTCAATGCCTATGTCGACCACTCTTCCCTCACCTGCTCAACCTTACCAATTATATTTTGGTGACTCATCATTCGACCTCTCACCCTGGTGACTATCCCCCACTGCTCACGGCCGACCGTACCGCACCAGCCCATCTATCACCGACTCATCTTACGATAACCCGCCCCAAGGTCGACAACACCAAACCCCGCCAACCACTAAATCTTCACACTCATATCTCTAGCGAAGAGCCTCTCTCCTACAAATCATCCGCAAAACACCAGAATGGGTCGATGCAATGCAAGAGAAATATAATGCTCTTCGCCAGCAAGAAACGTGGGATCTTGTTCCTCCTCCTCCCTTAGCCAATGTCATTGGCAACAAATGGGTGTACCGAATCATGCGGAATGCCGACGGCTCCATTGCTCGGTACAAAGCTCGGCTTGTAGCTAAGGGCTTCCATCAGAAGGAAGGGGTTGACTATGTTGGGACTTTCAGTCCGGTGGCAAAACATGGCTCCATTCGCTGCTCATCACTCTTGCTCTCCACTTTGGTTGGCCTATCAGGCTACTAGATGTCTCCAATGTCTTTCTACATGGAAGCATTGATGAAGACCTCTACATGGCACAATCTCAGGGCTTCGAAGATTGCTCTCTCCCACACCATGTCTGCAAGCTTCAGAAAGCCTTGTACGGCCTCAAGAAAGCACCTTGGCAGTGGTACGCTCGCTTCTCCCAATTCCTCCAAGCTCACAGATTTCTTCCTAGCACTGTCAACTCCTCGCTATTCGTCCGAACCAACGGCGACTAGAAGATAGTCATTCTTATTTATGTCGATGAAATCATTATCATGGGCTCTTCCCCCAGTTTTGGTCGACAATTTATTGGAGAGCTGGCACAAGAATTTGCGTTGAACGATCTCGGTGACCCATCTTACTTCTTAGTGTTGGAACTTGGTATATTCCATCTTCTATCCATAAAGTTTTGATGTGACAATCAATATACTTTTCTGTTACTAACTCTATCTATGCAGATGTGCAGACATAAAGCTTATTTCATTCACATTATGCATATGCTCAGATTACAAGGACTCTCTGCAGAAACGGTTTTGCCACTCATATTACGTTTGGATAACGTATCTTCGGAATAATGTAATTTTTCTTTTTAGATAGCTTCAGGGCCTTGGCTATAACATATCATATATCTCTAAGCTCCAAATTACATTATCTTCCAACCTATTTGATCTTAAGTCAAAAATTCCCATTTTTCATATTTAGTCGGATAAGATTTTTCGTAGCCTGCTAAAAATATTTTCTTCGAATTTTGACCTGAAAATTTCTGACAAGGAACTATCCGTTGACTGATCCACGTCACCATCTTCAAACGGACCATTTATGACCGTTTTATAATTAGTCAACTACGAATTTTCGTAGCCTGCTAAACCGTTGTTTTGACCGTTTGAGTCCGAAATTTTGTGGATAGTTTCTAGTCGTTTGTAACTTCCCTCAGAACCGTTCAGAACCGTTTCTAAGTCCTATAAATAGAGGGGTACACCCTCTATTTCTTCACACACTTTCCCTTCAATGTTTCTATCTTTCGTTGAATTGTTAAAACTCAGCATTCTGGCCATTAGTTGTTCTTTTCTTATTTGCAAGAAGAAATCATTAGATTTCTCTCTTCGTTTAAGAACGGAAGAACTTGGATTTCAACACTTTTGGGAAAGTTGTTCAAGTTCTTATTTGTAAGAATAAATCATTAGATTTCTCTCTTCGTTTAAGAACGGAAGAACTTCAATTGTGTTTCACCATTACATATCTTGAAACATTGAAGTTTCTATTTATAAACACCATCCTTTGAATTCATTCCTGATATTCATACCAAGGCTATAGGTGTTTTCTATTTCATTATTTCATCAACAAGGTTTGAATATCTAGTTGTAGAGATTGTACAAAGTTTGGGACACGGGGAGTGTCGCCATTTTTGTAAGTTCATGCTTGCGGGGCAAGTGATTTTAGTGGATTGAAAATCTCTACATGGAGTAGAGGACTGGAGTAGGATCAAAAGGATCCGAACCAGGATACATCTTTGTGTTTGCGATTGGTTTATTTTCTATACTTGTCATTTAATTTCTGTTCCATCTTTGCAAATTTTAGAAAGTTTTATTTGCAACAAGTTTTTATAATACACTATTCAACCCCCTTCTAGTGTATTTGTGTATACAAGCGATCCTACACTTATGGCTACAGATCCAGCACGGCTCGCAGGGCTGCTTCATCTACCAATCCAAATACACAAAAGAACTCCTTCAGAAGGCTGGCCTTTCCAACTGTAAGCCGAGCCGAACTCCCGTCGCTTCAAAGCGACCTCTCAGCAACTCGGATCCTCTTCTCGATGATGGATCATACTATTGAGTTTGGTCGATGCCCTACAATATCTTACATTGACCTGACCTGACATATCGTTCGTCGCTAATCAGGTGTGTCAATTTCTCCATGCACTGCGTGCTTCCCATCTCACTACTGCAATGCGAATCTTCGCTATCTTCAAGACACACCAACTCATGGCATTCTTCTCCGTCCGAGCCCTCTTTCACTCGTCTCCTTCTCCAATGCTGGTTGGGCTGGAGACCCGACTGATCGATGATCTATCAATGAGTTCTGTGTCTTTCTTGGCAAGAACCCAATCATATGGAGCGCTAAGAAGCAACCACCCATTGCTCACAGCTCGACCGAGTCTGAATACCAGTCTCTTTCTCTTACTTCAAAAGAGATTATCTGGCTACAACTTCTACTGTCTGATCTACATGTTCCTCTCCAAGATAAGCCGCTTGTTTGGTGTGTTAATAAATCGGCTATCTCCCTATCCTCCAATCCAGTATTTCACTCCAAAACCAAACACTTCACAGTCGACTACCACTTCATCAGAGAGCAAACTACATCAGCAATATTCAAGTGCGACACATCTCCACCGAAGACAACCATGCAGACATCTTTACCAAGAGTCTCCCAACGGATCTTTTTGAACTTCTACGGGCCAAACTCTTCGTCATCTCTGTCGATCAGTTTGCGGGGGCGTATAAGGAAAGTAGACCAAATCCCCCAAAACTGAGATCACATTAAAGGCATTCATTGCTGATTGTGTCCCGATACAACTTACAACATGCAGTAAAGAATATAAGGAAAGTGGACCAAATCCCCCAAGACCGGAATCACATCAATAGCATTCAATGCTGATTGTGTCCCGATACAACGAACCACATCTTGTAAAGATCCGCGTTTATTATTTATCAAATAACCGGGATTCATATCGTTCTGTAGATTACTATTATACCCATGATGATTTGTATATTTAAACACATCAAGAGAAATGAAAAGATTACTGGTTTCTTTTCTATCTTTTTCTCCGGTCATATAATTTCTTTAGAACTTTAAAAGTAACAAATTACACATGTAAAAACATCGTTTAGAAAAGGCGAGTTCTTATTGTCATTACACACACCATATATTATACATAACAACCCTTTTTCAAATGTTATTTTATAAGCATCGCTACTACTACACCTTTGATCGTGAAATATTGATTGCTTGTTAAACTCCATGAATAATGTGAAAGCAGGATACTTCAAATTCGAATGTCAAAGAGTTTCATAAAATGTTCTTGGTGGAATAAATGGGAGTGAAAGATACCACAGAATCGAATTTAATCCATGAATCTAAGAAATAGTGAGAATTCTTGATCTCTCTCAATTCGAAGATCCATGATTAAGAAAAGCTTAAAGTGTTATGTTTTTAATGAAACACTTCAATAAATTATTAATGATTTTTTAATACATTGGAAAGCAGGAATTGAACCCTCGACCTCTCACAATAGAGAAAGTGCAAATATCATTAAGCCAAGTGGCTTGGGTAATCAATTATGGTTCATCACATTGTTCCTCTAATTTTTTTAGGAGCGCATAATAGCTTATTAGAATTAAAATAAAATGAAAAACTATTGATGAAGAAATATAATAAAACGATTTAAAGGGAAGGATATATCTTTGAAATTATAAAATACTAAACGAATGCATGTATATAATTGCTCATTAACTCTCTCAATATAATTGGCTATCATAAATTTGCTCATATTTCAAAATGGTAGACAAGAAAAAAAAGGAAGCAAAAAAAATCTTTTATTCATTATTTATTGGACATAAAAAAGCTCGCAAACATTGACGTCTGTTGATGCCTAGAAACTTGTTGAGTTTAGCACCGCTGCCGGAACGAGCATTCATGCAACAGATAGCCCGGGCAAGTCGATGAGCTGAACTAGGAAAGCCTCCTTCCCCATCGCTTAGAACAGAGAGAAATCAAAACACGTCAAAGGAACCAGAGGGGAATGGCCATCTGATTCGACTCCGATGATTAATGTAGTTTCAAGGTAAGGAAGAGGGAGTATGGCTGTATGTAGTCGTCTCTACGATTTGAAAATGTGCATTAGAGATTTGTGTTAGGACCGTGTGGATGTCAAGGAGACGCTAGAAGGAGGTTGAATAATGCATATCAATAAATTAATCATTCCAGAAAATCTACCTAAGTTTACAACTAAATCTTGCAAGCATATCAGAAATATAAACAAGAGTATGCAAGAGATAAAGTGATTAAGAAATGCAAACCAAAGAGACAATAACAAACATGGAGATTTATCCTGGTTCAACAAAACCCGGGGCTACATCCAGTCCCAAGTCCCACTTGGAATTTCCACTATTTTCCAAATAGTACAACGTGCAACTTGCCTAACAATCCTCGTCTCCGCTGCACAACCACAACACATCAACCCTTAAGGAGTTTACATCACCGACACTTCTCCTTTTGAGAGCACCACCTCACACTTGAGGTTTACAACTTGAAGCACAAATATTACAACCTTCACTAAGCCTTGAAGATGATACTCAATGTATTTGTAGTGTGTCTAAGGTTTAGGATTTGTACTCTATCGAATTTTGACTTCGGAAGAGTAGAAAATAGCTCAAATCAGTGGAGAAAGAAATCAAAAGCTATGAAGGATTTTGGTCTTTTTCATCTTCATTTTTCTTTTCTTTTTTCGTCTTCATTTTTCGTTTCTTTTTTCATCTAGATTCTTGCATACTAATATAAATATGATGAAAACAGCTCAAGAAAAATCCCAAAAATCCCCTCCAACAATAAAAAAGGGCAGAAATTTGACCATTGTAGGCTGCATGCAGAGCAGTAGTCAACTCATGTACAACCAGTAGTCGACTCCTAGAATAACAGTAGTCATCAATTGCATAAAATGGAAAGTTCCTGAGAGCTGCCAACAACCCAGTATTCGACTCCTAAACAACCAATAGTCGATTACTATTCTGATACACTGAATTGTATCAGAAAACACTAGGATACACCATAAAAATGATTTTAAATAATTTTTAGTGTACACCTATGTGTGTGTGTGTGACATCTTCAAACGCATTACATAATATCTAAGACTAGAAACAAAATATTACAACAAATATACAAAGAATATGTCTTCAAGCTTGATTTGTTATAGCTTTAGCTCTATTCTCTTGCCTAAGAGTACTCCAACTCCTCTTGATGTGTAACGGCTGATATTATTAATACGTATTTCGCACATAGTCTACATTTGTCTTATGATCTTCCATAGCTCGTATTATACTTTAATAACAATTTTAATTAGCTACTTTTTTAACCAATCAATTATATGATTATATATATATTGAATTCAAATTCTAATTACCTTCCATATAAGATCTAGGAGACTATTACCCTATGTTAATGACAATAAATCCATACGTTTATAATTGCAATTACATTTTTGTTCTTTTCTTTTTCCCAAGCATAAACCATACCATATTTGCAACCCTAAAACACACGCAACCCCTTCCCTACAAAAACAAAACGGGAAAAACCCTAACCCATCTTCTCAGCCATCACCTTCCTCCTCTCCTAAACCTTAGCCGCACGACCTCTGACTTCTCCTCTTCCTCCGACAGCCGCACCCCACGTCTGCACCCCACATCATCTCTACGACAACACCACCACCCTCAACCTTGACATCCATCTCCGGTAAACCGCCACCGACCTCCAACTCCCCCCTCCATCCCCGAACCCCCGACAGCCAAACCCTCCGCCCAGAAATCCACCTCCCTCACCGCCAAGCCCTTCCTTTGACAGTCTCGACCAGCACCACCCTCGAAGCTCCGGCCACCCCTCCGACCCAAGCTCCCGACCACACCACCCCTCAGCCGCCAGACCGTCGCGACTCCCCTCTAACCCCGACCTCCGACTCCACTTCTCCCCACCGTCGCTTCTTGCCACTCACCCCGTAGCCCCAAATCCCGACAACACCCTCGCTGCAGCTAACACCCAGTCGCCGCTGCCACCGCCCTGAGCTCGTAGCAGACCGTGGCTGCTGACCACCTCCACCGTCTGTCGCAGTCCCAATGCCATGCCATCGCCTGCAAGCGTCGTAGTCGCGTTGCCAGAACACACCAAAGCAGCCCATCATCGCTCAACGTGGCCGTGTCATATGAAGCCAAACGATCGCGTTGCCAGGAGCTAAAGAATGTTAAATCTAAAGCCACGTGGCCGTACCATCCACGCCAAACGAATGCGCTGCAAGGAGCTGAAGGAAGAGAAGATTTTAGGCACGTGGTTGTGTAATTGGAGATCCGTGCAGTTGTGTCATCCAAAGTGAAGCTGAAGCCAAACAGTCGCTTCATGCGGCCGTTTAGATCAACTTTTGGAGCTGAAACCCTGAATCGATGCAGGCGCATAGCTAAAACGAGGCGGTCACGTCACCTGGGGCCAAGAAGCCCCAACTTACGCACTTGGAACCAAACGATCACGTCAATCTCGACGTGGTCGCGTCTATTAGGGGTTCTGAGTCTTTTTTGGGTGCCGCTAAGGGAATTTTAGGGTCTTTTGGGTATTTTGAGCGACTTTAGATACTTTTCTTCTGGATATGCATTGAAGGACGATCTTGGAAGGGTTTTCAGAACCTTTTTGAGGAATTTCTTAGGTGTAAAAACTCTAATTCCTTGACACTTTTGATTGTTCCTTTCATTTTCTTTTGGTTTCTAATTTGATTATTGAATAGAAAATCAATCTATTGATTGCTCTTTGATTGTGGATTGGTTTGCTATTGAATCTATGTTCATATCTATTGCAATGAATGTTATTTCAATGATTTCAATTATTTCTAATTGCATGTGTAGCGAGTAGTGATTCATCTAGGGCCAATGGGTCGAACCTCATTGGATAAAGCTATGGATTGGTGAAATGTTGATAAATTATTGAGTAATTGAGGATGACATGTCTGTTGGGATGATTATTATCAATGCAGTTCGATTTCCCCTTTGTGGGTAATTAGATTAATCGACGGCAGGAGCCGAGATTAATCTAGGGTATCCGATTACATTGATCGATACTATCGATGCGGCTGATGAGAGTAAGGCATCTATCAGAGCCCTCCTAATATAGATCCTAATCCTAATCCACAACAGTGGCATGGAGAAAAATTGAGGACATTCGTCGGACGTAATGCATCTAACGCTTATCGATGCACGACGGGAGTCGGTATCGCTACGGGTTAGGTAGTCCTATCATGCACCACCGAAGTGGGGGGTATGGTTAATATAAGGGAATATCTTATCATATGCCACGGGAGTGGGGGGTAAGAGAATACCCTTAGATTAGATGACCACTACTGAACCTCATGAATTTAACAATTGGTTAATTCTAATCAATCCTAGCTTAGTCCAATCATGGGGATACCCAGGTCCTAGAGGTTTTTATTATTGATATTTTCCATTAATTTTCATAACCTTCAATGCCATACTCGATCAAGTATCTATTAACCAAGTAAGAAATTAGTATCAATAGCTTCCTCCTAGAGGACGACCTGTATAGCGCTACAACAACACCGTGCACTTACGGCTTATAAATATTGAAGCCCACGACACGTGAACAAGCTTTTGGTACTGTTACCGGGGAGGCACGGATTGATTTTAGTTTCAAACTGTGTTGATAGGATATGCACTTGCTTATCACATATTCACTTTTTCATTATTCTTATATTGCAGGTGAACACAAGTTTTCATGATGATGTTGGCCACCACTAGTGCCACTACAGTTCTTGCAAGTAAAATAGACAGTTGGATGCAACAAATAGCCCAACTGGGGATGGGGCAAACTCATTCACTCTATTAGCATCGGTAAATTAATAAATGTGCAACGTGCAAGAACAATCATTCGGCCAACATCAATTCAATAATTACCCCTGCAGTCCACTGAACGGCTCCGGATATACACCCGGAAACATTATAGTTTTACCGCAAGCGCACAGTTAAGTGGTGAGCGGGTATCGAATCACGGGGAGGAACAATTGGTATTATATTTATTACTCAGCGGAGATGGAATATTGATTGAGGAATTGTTGGTGTCACAAGCGTATAAAATATCGTTTGTAAATTCAGTTAATAAAAGTGCATAGGGCTAGGGAATCCCCACTATAGATCTCAAGCATCAATGTGAAATTATATTCTTCCATATCACTACTCTTGGTTTAGGGTGAAATTGTCGCAACTATGTTGTGAACCTACGCATGCTCTCGTGCTACAGAAGTCTATAGTAATCTAAACTAGAGCCTCGCTCTCTCGCAAACCTAGTTCAAACCACTAGTATTAAGATCGACAATATAATTCAACTCCAACTCAGGTTCGCTCTCGCAAAACGTGAGTTTGAATCAAGATCATGATAGTTCGTATTCGTTTTACCGTTATACAAACGAATATAATTATAGAAATATAATAAAGATGCTAGCTTTGGTCGCTCTCGCGCACCAACTATATGGAATCTCGATTATGGATCTAAATTGAATATTTAGGGCTTCTCTTAGATAAAGATCATCTCTCGAGCTCTCAAGATCCAATAGAAATTCCTAGCTATCTGTAGTAAATCAATCATAATCTAACCCTTTAACAAGTTTAGCAACATGGGTTTTCAATAGATTTCACATATAAAGCTTTAAATCCATAGGGTTCATCCCTTTGCCCCAGAGCAAAGAGATTACTCACAATTCATCATAATCGAAACAATAGAATTGAGATGCAATAGAATTCATCACAAAAGATAGATTTAAGCAGAAATTTATCATAAAGATTAGAAATAGCAAGAGTTTAGACAAACCAATGATGTTCTAAGGCTTCAAATAGCAAGAGAATCAAGATCATTGCACTCCAATCCTTTAGCAAAAATAAGATGAAATAAAACTTCTCCTAAAAACTCCAGCCGTCATGTCTCTCTCCTTTGATGGCTCTCAAAACTAGCTATTTATACTCTCTCAAAAAGTCTAGAAAAAGCTGACAAATGCCCCTAGGAGGAGGCAACCCCTAATTTCTGAACCTGGGCCGTCGGTGCACTCGGCCGAATGAGTTAATTTACTCGGTCGAGTGGAAATTCTGCAAAGAAATCGTCGAAATCAGCCTTCTGTCATCTTCAGGTCACTCGGTCGAGTGATCGGCTTAATAAGTCGAGTGAGCTTCTCACCAGGTCGAGTAGAGTCTTCTGCAGACTCATCCAAATACAGTAACTCGCCATCCAAATTGCTCTCAATTGCTCCATATTTCTTGAAAATCCAACAAAACATAGAAATAGTGAAATTCATCGTGAAATCGTCGTTTAAGCGTGAAATTCGCGATATGAGCAATCGTTATGGCATGAAAAAATGCAGAAATAAAGTGTAAAATATGAGCATATCAAAATCCCCCAAGCTCACCTCTTACTCGTCTTCGAGAAAGATAAGTAAAAAGCGAACTTGGCGAATAGAAATAAAGAAAATCAAATAAATTGAAAAGGAGGCAAAGAGGGGAAATGTTAGATCAATGTATCAGAACTCGAATTCACTTACTCAAATGCACCACCAATGAATATAAACATCACTATAGCTTTTATTTCAATATCATTTCATACAAGGTACACTAGATATATAAAAACTGAGAACAATGCGAATCTTATGAAATATGAAATCATTTTAACGTTAAACATCGTCTAAGGAATAGAAAACGATATACATAATCATAGATAACCCACTTTTCAATTGACTGCTTCTACTGGAGTATAAGAGATATCACGCAATTCATACATATAAGAAAAGAAAGATGTGGTTTTATGAATTTCATGTCAAATTTTCAACTCCTAGATGTCATTATACTTAAAGTTATCTCCCTAAGTGTTAGAAATTACCTAGCCTAGGTAATCATGCATATATAAGTAATCACACTCTCACACATCATTGGATTTTCTCCTCCAAGCTTATCTATACGCGTGGTAGCATCGAATATAGAATATAGTTTTTTCCAAAGTATTGTAGCTCCATATAAGAATAGTAATGAAAGAAAAGAAAGAGAGGGATCGTGTATATATAATGAGGTTCTCTTTTTTTCCTTTTTTATTTTTATTTTTGGTTTTTCTTTTCTCTCCTTTTTTTCTTTAAACATAAATAAGATCCTAAAGAAAGATGCATACACATTTTTTTCTTTTGAGGCTCTGGTATCATGGAGCTTATTTTTCTTTTGGGTAGTATGGGAAAGATGCACAAATAAGAGTCACTTTAGGGGAAAATCTCCAATTATAATATGTATAGAAATTTTTTTCAAGATATGTGGAGAAAGAATATATCATAGCACTCAGTTCACTCTTTGTATGTGCATAACTACTTCAGCAGGGTAATGTCATCTACTCAGTTTGATTTCTAAAAGCAAACTAGTCTATTCATATCAAATGACAATCAGTTCATTCAACCTGAAGATTAAATACACAATTCATGCAATAAGAAGTGATATTAAGATAAGAAAGCAATACTCCAAATATAATGTAGTCAATGCGTGAATCTTGATGTGTTTTCTACAAAAAGTGAATAAAGTAATTCTTAGACAAGTCAACGTTAAAATTCATTCATGGACAAATAATATCACATTAGAAATTCTTTTTCTCAAGTGCACAACAAGTATATCGTAATGATATCAGAAAATAGGCAATAGCATGGCAAAAGATATGTGCACATGTAAAGCGAAATTCAAGCTATATTCATCAAAGCGAATTCATTTTTAGCAAAGAAAGTAAAAGAAATAAGGATAAAATAAAATCTAACCATACATATGCAAGCACTCCAAAAGTAAGGAATATATGATGCATGAAAAAAATGAAAACGTGCAAGAGAATAAGTGGAAAGTAATGGAAATTAAAGATGAAAATAAAGAAAATAAAAGTGCCTTAGTGCACTCACTTCCCCAAGCTAAACAACACATTGTCCACAATGTGCAGAGTGTGGCAGAAGGACATAGAAGATAGGGGTGGGAGGGTATGGATGCGAGTATGATGCGAAATGAAAAATAAGGAAAAATAATAAAAGAAAAGCATGATGGTATATGCAGTGGATATTTGCAAGGCAAGCATGCAAAATGATGGATGTATACAAAGGTGGTCAAAAATACTATCTCCCAAGCTGGAATCTATGGTGCCCGGCAAAAAGTGAAGACAGATGGGCATACAAAATGATGGAGCGATAAATGAGCAAAAGTATATCAGGCATCAAGTGAAGTGCCTACTCAGGTGTATCACCATCACCTCCCTGTGGTGGGGGGTGGGTGTGGCAGAGGGGCTGGCTGCTGCTGCTGCAGACATTACAGGATCTGGTTCAGCGTATGCTAAATACCAGGGATAAGGAAAATATGGATCTGCTGGGAAGCAACGACCTGTGTGAGAGCTCGAAAATCAACCCTAAGTACAGATACCACCGACTCGACCGCACACAAGCGCAAGTCTCTGTTGTCAGAAGTGGAGGTAGAGGGACATGCATGTGTACGGGCTAGACTGCCGTGGCCTCCAAAAACTAATGGGGCTGTGTGTGTGTGTGTGTGTGTGTGTGTGTGTGTGTGTGTGTGTGTGTGTGTGTGTGGATCGGAGCTTATAGTAGAATGCTCAGCCTCCAGATGAGGATGATACACATGAATGCTCTCAGAAATTGGTGCAACAGAGGTAGTGGTCGGAATATCAGCAGAAGTGGAGGAAGGTGCAGAGGTCATGGTAACAGATGTGGTGACAGACACCACTATACTCTCATAGAAAACGGCGATGGTAGAGACTGTAATATCGACTGATGGGGTGGACGTGAAAACTGAGGATAAGGTTACCCCAGAAGTTGAAATATCAGATGAGGTGAGGGTCTCTACGGTCGTGGAGGAAGAAGGATCGGCACTCTCACAAATGAATGGGGCAACACTCTCAGAAGTGATATGTGTAACGAGCTCAACACACTCCAAAATGGTAAGAGCAGGGTCAGACACAGCCAAGGTACTCTCAGTGATGGGTGTAGACGTGGAACTCTCAGCACGAGTGAAGTGAAGACATAAGTACTGGGTCCAGGGAGTGGATCAGAGGTAGGCAGACAATGAGGATCACATGGTGGTGGGGCTCAACGGGGTGCTCCTGCTGCTCGTCATCAGGCTCTTGCACATATACAGGTGGGATGAGAAGGTCCATAGGGAACCTCCACTCTGCACCTGCTAGTCCTACGTGGGTCCAAACGGGGTTCAGAAGCACGATATAATCTGCTGAAAAAGGACCATGTAGCCAGACCCAATGGCACTATCCGTGAGGACGGATCACATGCATGCGGGCCAAAACATAATCAGATAAGGAAGTGGGGCCCATAGCACAGTGCAGGTCAGTGGGAAACTGAATGTTGAAAATAGGGGCCAGAAGTGTGATCAAACCAACACAACAAATCCCCTTGGTGGATGCGGGCGTGGAATAGATGCGATTGAAGTACTGTCATGCCTCGCTTCCCAAAATAACGGAAGCAAGACGTGACTAAGGTCTGCTTGGGCCAGAGCTGTGAGGCTCGGACCCAATAAGCGTCTGTAGGGATACCATTTAAAAGATTACAGGTTCTTGCATTTATAAAATTCGGAACAACAGAAATTACAGAAAGGAGGTTGCATTCATTAATATAAAGAGATAATATCCAGTGAGTACAAAAGTCTAAAAAGGAGCCCAGCATGGCTACAACGCAGAAAAGGAAACTAATGGTGCTACGCACCCAATCTAAAACAGAAAGCAAAATGGTGCTACGCACCCAAACTAGAAAGTGGCTAAACCTCCAAAGTCAGCAACAGAGGAACCTCTAAGACTGGTCCTCACTCGGGTCGTACTCCTGATCAGCAACGTACTCCTGCTCCAAGACCTCTGGTAACGGCTCCAAATCTACTAACACTGTCTCGGTACCTGATGTACAAACACCAAGAGAAAGTGGTTGTACGTCAGGCGAAGTCTGCAAGTAAACGTGAGAAGACCCCACTGCAAGGTGTATAACATTTTAGGGTTGACATTTTAAAGGTTGTTTACATGATGATGATGCAACCGTATGGCAGATATGTATATGTACAAGAAAGTAAAAGACAACACTGAAAAGTAAACGTGACAGGCAATTGCCATAATGTGTGCTACTGGCTACAAGACAAGACAAGACAAGACAAGACAAGACAAGTGTGTGTCACGAAGAGTTCACGCATTACGGTTTGAGTGGGATCAAACCCTCTCCCTGTGCGCACGCTCAACCCTACCCTAACCCAAGTGCACAAGACAAGACATGACAAAGGATCACCACTCACTCGGTGAGTGCCCTATTCGTCCGTAGGCTTATCCATTACCAATCGTGACAAGGGATCACGCTCTCTTGCTTGGAGAGTGCCCTATTTTCCCACATGCTTATCCATTTCCAATCATGACAAGGGATCACCCTCTCTAGCTTGGAGAGTGCTCTATTCACCCGCAGGCTTATGCAATACATGACATGCCATGATAAGACGAGAATGGATGAGAGTTGTTCTTTCTAGGGGTCCACACACACGCACACATAGATGAAACTTATGGTAGCAGTCATTGTTGTTAATTCTAGGGGTCCACAGGCACGCACACACAGAATAACCCTAAGGTGTCAGTTGTTTTGCCTAGACTTCGTCGTGAAGTCTAAGCAGTCAAGGGGGTCCCGGATGCTATCATTTCACGTCTGGTTCTCTTGTTATTACTTGTTACAGTTTAAGGAAGACAGTGGCCTAAACATGGCCAAAACTGCTCAAGAGAACACACTTGCATGCGGTGGCGAGCGGTACGTCCGTCGGGAGCGCCTCGTCGAGTCGGAGCGTCGGTAATGGGCCGGCTGAAACGAGTCAAGTGACGATGTCAGGTCACGCTCATCATTGATCATATTAAGGTTCATTTCTAGGTTAAACGTGGCTACCCTAACAATCACATATCAAAATGTCCGTTTAGCCTATCCGACGATTCTATCCTATGTGCACAGTCAAAAAGTCTGATCGTCGATCTACGGTTCCACATCGTTTTAAAAGAGCAGAAAGTAAATTTAGTGATTAAGTTTCCAGTTTTAATTAGGTTTTCTATACTACAATATGGGTTGTAGAATGACGATGGGGTACTAACCATTGATGCAACGAATGTGGGTAGCGACTACGTGTACGTCCCCAAACAGCGACACGTGCCTCGGGGTCTACTGTCACAACCTTAAGAACTCCAGCGTGGTCGTACAGAAGGCGTGACCATCTCTGTGTCATAGGATTCGTAAGGTTAAGCTAACAGTGCTAAGCTGAAAACATATCGTAAACATATATAAGTTATTATGGTTGTATTATAACACTACTAATATATCCGTCTGATCATTTTGGTACACTCTCAACCTATATGTCTTAAGAGTTAACATATGATAATATAGGGATCTGTTCTCTCATTATTTATATTGTTACATGTTATTAAACTATTCCACTATATATGTTTTCAAATGACTTTCTGCTAAATGGGTGATACTAACAGAACCAAAATTTTTATTTAATAACTTGACTGCTGAGCAAACATCTCCTGAATAGTGTTATATTAATAAAGTTAATGAGCAGACCGTCCATACCTACTCCGACTACTTCTCACCAACTATTATTTAAAAAGAATCTTATACTAATCAAAAACCACGTACAGAATTATAGAACCAAAAATTATTAAAACTAAATGATAACTAATATAGGGCTTATGATTTATAAACCTTCATGCGGTTGCTAGGAAACTTACACACTCTGCAGGTCGGGGAAGAGGTATCACGGCTAGGGGCGGGGCCGGAGGGAAGGGCAGCGGCCGTCGGAATGAAGGAGGGGAGAGGGGGCCGATGGGCTCATCGTCGGCGGTTCAGGGTTGGAGCTGTCGGAGCCTTGGGTCTGCGACTTTGTCGGTATTGGACAGAGCACGTCGTCGTCGGAGGGGAGCTGTCCGTCGGTGGGTCAGGCAGTGCACGGGGTAGCCGAACGTCGCGGCGTCAGGCTCAGGCAGGTCCGCTGTCGAGCTCCTCAGTCGGTAGTGGCTTGGGCGGCCGCATGGGGCTGCAGGCAGCTGGGGGTCACCGTCGTGTTGTGGTTGCGAGAGGGTCGGCGGGCTGGAGAGGGCGGCACGCGTGCGGCGAGGTCGAGGGCGTGGGTACTGTGGGAGCGAAGGTGAAGGAGGGGGTTTCGTGCTGCTCTGTTTGGAGAAAAGCAAAAGGCATATAATCTCATTTATTTTGGTTTGAAAAAAGAAAGAGAAGCACATGAACCCTAAGGCTATTTGTAGGGCAGGTAGAGAGAGAGGGATATCATGTGGGGGAGGGAGAGGGTTACGTGGGAAGCGAATTAATGGGGTTGGTTACGCCCATTAGAGAGGAGAGGGGTGAGGTGGGGGGTTCGGTTAGGATAAGGTAGAGTTATTAGGATATGAAATCAAATAAGTTTTGATTATAACCTCATAATATTTTGTTTTGATTTGTTTACAGATTTATTTGATTCGGTGATTCAAAAAAATTAACAGTATAGATATTTGGTTAGATATTGCTAATCTTTGGGTTAGTGTCCTTTAAAAAAATATTTCATTACTTTTAAGTTTGTTTTTAAGAAAAAGAAACGCACAGACTCGTCCACATTAAAAATGTTTACAAAAAAAATGTTTTTAATAAATACTAACGAGTTATTAGCATATTTGGTCCCTCGACGTCCAAAAATTACAAGGAAAAATACCGGGGCGCTCGCACCTCCGAGAGGATAAGGAAACGGGGTTCGGTCGCGTGTCTGAACTATAGAAAACAGTAGTAAAAATCAAATACGAAAATTACGGACACGAAACAACCATACACGCCAAAATACGTGCGGTCGGAAAGTGAACGTTACATTCTACCCACCTTAGAAATGATTCCACCCTCGGAATCACTTATAATAATAATAATAATAATATCTATAAACACTTATGCCTACACCTCCCATAACCCACATAATGATCGCTAATCCTATAACTTTAATCAGTGTTCCTCAAATAATTCTTCATAACTCGTCTCTCCACTGAATAAAGCTACGACTAGAATCACATCCTAGCACCTGACTATAGCTCCACATTACCATCCACAAATCAACGATCATCTCGTCACCAATATATCATCCATCATATTAACTCATAAATTTATCCCCTAATTATTGAACCATCAATCTACATCTATCCTTAGCCCTATTATCTAAACTCCTAATCATATTAAATCCATCTACTGTAGGGATCGTCTAACCCTTGCAATACTAACAACACACACTAGAGTGGGGGGGTGAATAGTGTAATGGCAATAAAATTGTCCAAATAAAATTTAACTTGCAAATGTGGAATTATAAATGCAAGAGGAATTAAATGGCACAATCAATCCAAACGCAAACACAAAGTTTTACACTGGTTCCCCAAACTTGGGTACATCCAGCCATACCAATATTCACTATATTCCCACACAGAGAAGTGAATACAAATCTCACAAGGAGATACCCCACAAAGAGGATTTATGTCCTACACAAGGACCCAACCAATCCTACACAAGGATCAAGACTCCCACACAGAGAATCACCAACTCCCATTCAGAGAATTAGAGTTAGCCCTACACTAGGACACTCAAACTCCCACAAAGAGAGTTAATTCCCACAATGAGAATTCCCAAGTCCCACAAAGAGACAACCTCTCACAAAGAGAGAAACTCTCACAAAGAGAGTATCCTAATCTCACAAAGAGAAATAGGAAAACA
Source organism: Scilla litardierei (assembly GCA_030789695.1). Classification (NCBI taxonomy): domain Eukaryota; kingdom Viridiplantae; phylum Streptophyta; class Magnoliopsida; order Asparagales; family Asparagaceae; genus Scilla; species Scilla litardierei. The sequence continues at coordinate 138,830,705 of CM061141.1, forward strand.
ATTTACACCATGTAAAGTAAATACTCTTACCTATGTCTTGAGATGCTTACTCATTAATGAATGCAAGGCATGGAAGAGGATCTCCAAGTGTTGGAATATGCTTGAGAGCACTTGGATGATTTCCCTTGAGCTGGACTTCAATGCATGAAGAAAGATGAATGCTCAAATAGAGGGAAATAAAGGAGCTTGAGAGTGGCTTATTGATCTCTTGAGATTTTCTATGGAGTCAAGAGTTTATCAAATGTTGTCAAGGGTTCTTAAGAAAGGCAGCACACTCATATATATAGGAATCCTATATCAAGCCCAAAAACCCAAAGAAACAGCCAAATAAGCAAATCTGCAACGGCTAGAAACTGGGTGAAAACGACAGGAACAGTCGACTGATGATCATAAGACAGTCGACTGATCAACGGCTAGAAAATATCCAACGGCTATAATCTGAGCCAGGACAGTCGACTGACGAAGTCAATACAGTTGACTGACAAACAGGACAGGCGCCTGTTAATCCTTCAGCAGACGACTGCTGCAGGGGATGGATCGAAACAGAGAGCTGCACTCTTTCTCCAATTCTTCGCACAGGTGACTGTCAAATAGTCAGGTGACTGTATATTCTTCATCAGTCGACTACTGTAAAGTATGGAGAGAAGACAGAGAGATGTAGAGATTGCACTTACGCTAGACAGGTGACTGTTGACCAAATCTCATGCGACTGTAAATATACAGGTGACTAGGAACTGATTGACAGGCGACTGTGCGTAAAACTCAAGTTTGAGTCAATAGAAATGTTGACTTGAGCAGTGCAAATCAGGCGACTGTAGAAGGATCTACAGGCGACTGGAAATCACCCAGTTGACTGTGTTTCCCTCATCAGACGACTGACGGAAAGAGTGAACCTATTGGGTTGGATTCTATGATAATCCTAAGGTTCACTAAGATGGTTAAATGCATGTGCATGAATGAGCAAACCATCTAGCAAGGCATTACATCAACCCTAGACTCAAAAGAGAGAGAAAGCAATAAAGTAAATTACATGGATTACAATGCTTTCTTAAGAGTCTAAGTCTTCAATCTATGATGCCTTGAATGCTCTCCATCATCTCCAAGCTTTGGCACTCCTTGAGTCCAAACATTGGACCTTCTTCACAAGATGTCCATCCTTACACCAAGTGATTAGTCTCCAAGAAAGATATCCTTGAAATAAACTGAGAGACTAAAACATGAGATCCATTAGCAACAACATAATGTTGTGATCATCATCAAAATAAGATTGGTATGAAACACCAATACTCAACATCTACATAACATTCCGTTCGTCTCAACATGTCGTGTTACTTCTAATGCATTCTCACCTCAACTTAATAATCAAGTCTTGATGATTTAAATGCTCTACTCATTTCATGATCACTCTAAATCATACTATACCTTCATAGCTACTCATATCTGCCACTCGTCTAAGTTCTCAGATCTGATAAGTTCTCATCTCCATGTGTATAATTTCATCCAACTAGAATTCTCCATTGAGTCCTTTACATATTGGTATTATTAAAAGTAAATAGATAAGTCTTGGACACCTCATTATTTCCATCCCAAAGAAATATAATATATTATCCTTGCGTTCAGAATCAATTAATCACCGTTACATCCTATCTCCTCACGCACTATGCATACCCGCACACATAATTCTATAACAATAATAGCTAGTCCTGATAATATAACAACAATAAAAATAACACTTTGAAGAGAGAAAGAAGAGAAAAGAAAGTTTAAGGCCAATGCCGTATTTTAGGAACGTTGGAAAAACGTGTGGGGTTGTGGTATTGGATGCAGGAGGATAGGTGGGTTGTGATCATTGTGAGCTAGTCTCAAAATTAAAGATTTGCTTTAAAAGAAAACAAAAAGTTTTGAAACATACACATGCAGCCAAAAATAAAGCTAAACTATAATGTGAAAGACTAAGTCTATAGAAGCACCTGTAATGACACCATCCACGGTCGTCATGGTATAATCTCCACGAACAACAGCTCCTCTCTGAATAAGGGCAGGCGCTCTAACCTTAGTATGGTGATACCTCGGGCAATCTATAACGGTGTGTGTGGCAACTCCACATGCCAGACACAAACCCAACTTCTTCCTGCAATAACTCGAATGATGTCCCGGCTTTCCACAGAAATGACATTGATCCCTGGCCTGGCTCTGTGTAGGTGCTCCTGGCCTCTTGAAATGCACCAACTGAACGGGTCCCACTGCAGGCCTAGCTGCTGGCCTGAACTGTTCCATCGGTCGCTTTCCTCCACCAGCAGGGGGATCAGGAAGTTTCACTACAGCCTTATGGGTCCTGGCTGCGTTCAGTACCGCTCTCATACTAGTCAAGTCCGCCAAAGTCATAGAAGCCTGGATCTTGGGGTGTAGCCCCTGTCGAAACCGATCATCTATGTTCTCCTCCTTCACCATGTGCGGGGTAAAGCGACTCAACATCTCAAATTCCGCTTCGTACTCATCAACCATCATGCTCCCCTAAGTCAGGTTCACGAATCATTGCAAGAGTTCCCTCTTCGCAGCCTTGGGAAAGTACTTCTCCTTGAACATCGACTTTAAAGTGCTCAACCTAACTGGCTTCTGCAGACGCCTTTCCTCAATGCGCCACCAGTTCCTTGCATTCTCAACAAGCTGCATCTTCGCGATCTCCACTCTGGTCTCCTCAGGTATCTTCACAGATGTCAACTTATCTTCTGTACTCTGGATCCATTCGTCGGCATCCAGTGGTCCATCGTTCCCAGAGAAGGTCTTTGGCTGTAACTCATTGAACTGCTTCACTCCAGGAGTAGCTCGAGGTGCAGGTAGAGGCGGTGGTGGTGGTGCATCCGGAGTAGCCCGATGTGTATGCTCAACCAACTGACGCTGAACCTCCAACATCTCTCTCAAAACGCCCAGAAATTGGCGAAACTTACCACCTTGACCATCCATAACTCCGACAGAAGAGGGACCGGCACGGGTATTGCGTCCTCATACCATCTTATTGACAGGATAACCCAATTTAGACTTGTACATGTCAAATTGGATATTGAATGAATGTGGTACTCTTATTGTTTCGAACTTTTTGCATGACCTGCATGGGCCACCACTAAAACATGTCACGCCCCGCTTCCCAAAACGACGGAAGCAAGACGTGACTAAGGTCCGCTTGTGCCAAAGCTGTGAGGCTCGGACCCAATAAGCGTCTGTAGGGGTACCATTTAAAAGATTACATGTTCTTGCATTTATAAAATTCGGAACAACAGAAAGTACAGAAAGGAGGTTTCATTCATTAATATAAAGAGATAACATCCAACGGGTATAAAAGTCTAAAATGGAGCCCAACATGGCTACAACGCAGAAATGGAAACTAATGGTGCTACGCACCCACCTAAAACAGAAAGCAAAATGGTGATACACACCCAAACTAGAAAGTGACTAAACCTCCAAAGTCAGCAACAGAGGAACCTCTAAGACTAGTCCTCACTTGGGTCGTACTCCTGATCAGTAAGTCCTCTTGTAACGGCTCCTAATCTACTAACCATGTCTCGGTACCTGACGTACAAACACCAAGAGATAGTGGTTGTACGTCAGGCGAAGTCTGCAAGTAAATGTGAGAAGACCCCAATGCAAGGTGTATAACATTTTAGGGTTGACATTTTAAAGGTTGTTTACATGATGATGATGCAACAGTATCGCAGATATGTATATGTGCAATAAATTAAAAGACAACACTGAAAAGTAAACGTGACAAGCAATTGCCATAGCGTGTGCTACTGGCTACAAGACAAGACAAGACAAGACAAGACAAGACAAGTGTGTGTCACGAAGGGTTCACGCCTTACGGTTCGAGGAAGATCAAACCCTCTCCTCGTGCGCACGCTCAACCCTACCCCAACCCAAGTGCACAAGACAAGACATGACAAAGGATCACCCACTCACTCGGTGAGTGCCCTATTCGCACGCAGGCTTATCCATTTCCAATCGTGACAAGGGATCACCCTCTCTAGCTTGGAGAGTGCTTTATTCGCCCGTAGGCTTATGCAATACATGACATGACATGACATGATGAGAATGGATGAGAGTTGTTCTTTCTAGGGGGTCCACACGCACGCACACACAGATGAAACCTATGGTAGCAGTTGTTGTTGTTGATTTTAGGAGGTCCACATGCACGCACGCACAAAATAACCCTAAGGTGTCAGTTGTTTTGCCTAGACTTCGTCGTCAAGTCTAAGCTGTCAAGGGGGTCCGGACGCTATCATTTCACGTCTGGTTCTCTTGTTATTACTTGTTACAGTTTAATGAAGACAGTGGGCTAAACATGACCGAAACTGTGCAAGTGAACACACTTGCCTGCGGTGGTGAGCGGTATGTCCGTCGGGAGCGCCTCGTCGAGTCGGAGCGTCGGTAATGGGTTGGCTGAAACGAGTCAAGCGGCGATGTCAGGTCACGCTCACCATTGATCCTATTAAGGTTCATTTCTAGGTTAAACGTGGCTACCCTAACAATCACATGTCAAAATGTCCGTTCAGCATATCCGACGATTCTATCCTATGTGCACAGTCAAAAAGTCCGATTGTCGATCTACGGTTCCACATCGTTTTAAAGGAGCAGAAAGTAAATTTAGTGATTAAATTGTCGGTTTTAATTAGGTTTTCTATACTACAGTGTGGGTTGTAGAATGACGATGGGGTACTAACCGTTGACGCAACGAATGAGGGTAGCGACGACGTGTAAATCCCCAAACAGCGAAACATGCCTCGGGGTCTACTGTCACAACCTTAAGAACTCCAGCGTGGTCGTACAGAAGGTGTGACCATCTCTGCTTCAAAGGATTCGCAAGGTGTGCCCTTAAGAACTCCAGCGTGGTTGTACAGAAGGTGTGGCAGAGGGGCTGGCTGCTGCTGTTGCAGACGTTACAGGATCTGGTTCAGCGTATGCTAAATACCAGGGATAAGGAAAATATGGATCTGCTGGGAAGCAACGACCTGTGTGAGAGCTCGAAAATCAACCCTAAGTACAGATACCACCGACTCGACCGCACACAGGCGCAAGTCTCTGTTGTCAGAAGTGGAGGTAGAGGGACATGCATGTGTACAAGCTAGACTGCCATGGCCTCCAAAAACTAATGGGGCTGTGTGTGTGTGTGTGTGTGTGTGTGTGTGTGTGTGTGTGTGTGTGTGTGTGTGTGTGGAGCGGAGCTTATAGTAGAATGCTCAGCCTCCAGATGAGGATGATACACATGAATGCTCTCAGAAATTGGTGCAACAGAGGTAGTGGTCGGAATATCAGCAGAAGTGGAGGAAGGTGCAGAGGTCATGGTAACAGATGTGGTGACAGACACCACTATACTCTCATAGAAAACGGTGATGGTAGAGACTGTAATATCGACTGATGGGGTGGACGTGAAAACTGAGGATAAGGTTACCCCAGAAGTTGAAATATCAGATGAGGTGAGGGTCTCTACGGTCGTGGAGGAAGAAGGATCGGCACTCTCACAAATGAATGGGGCAACACTCTCAGAAGTGATATGTGTAACGAGCTCAACACACTCCAAAATGGTAAGAGCAGGGTCAGACACAGCCAAGGTACTCTCAGTGATGGGTGTAGACGTGGAACTCTCAGCACGAGTGAAGTGAAGACATAAGTACTGGGTCCAGGGAGTGGATCAGAGGTAGGCAGACAATGAGGATCACATGGTGGTGGGGCTCAACGGGGTGCTCCTGCTGCTCGTCATCAGGCTCTTGCACATATACAGGTGGGATGAGAAGGTCCATAGGGAACCTCCACTCTGCACCTGCTAGTCCTACGTGGGTCCAAACGGGGTTCAGAAGCACGATATAATCTGCTGAAAAAGGACCATGTAGCCAGACCCAATGGCACTATCCGTGAGGACGGATCACATGCATGCGGGCCAAAACATAATCAGATAAGGAAGTGGGGCCCATAGCACAGTGCAGGTCAGTGGGAAACTGAATGTTGAAAATAGGGGCCAGAAGTGTGATCAAACCAACACAACAAATCCCCTTGGTGGATGCGGGCGTGGAATAGATGCGATTGAAGTACTGTCACGCCTCGCTTCCCAAAATAACGGAAGCGAGACGTGACTAAGGTCCGCTTGGGCCAGAGCTATGAGGCTCGGACCCAATAAGCGTCTGTAGGGATACCATTTAAAAGATTACAGGTTCTTGCATTTATAAAATTCGGAACAACAGAAAGTACAGAAAGGAGGTTGCATTCATTAATATAAAGAGATAATATCCAGCGAGTACAAAAGTCTAAAAAGGAGCCCAGCATGGCTACAACGCAGAAAAAGAAACTAATGGTGCTACGCACCCAATCTAAAACAGAAAGCAAAATGGTGCTACGCACCCAAACTAGAAAGTGACTAAACCTCCAAAGTCAGCAACAGAGGAACCTCTAAGACTGGTCCTCACTCGGGTCGTACTCCTGATCAGCAACGAACTCCTGCTCCAAGACCTCTGGTAACAGCTCCAAATCTATTAACACTGTCTCGGTACCTGATGTACAAACACCAAGAGAAAGTGGTTGTACGTCAGGCGAAGTCTGCAAGTAAACGTGAGAAGACCCCACTGCAAGGTGTATAACATTTTAGGGTTGACATTTTAAAGGTTGTTTACATGATGATGATGCAACCGTATGGCAGATATGTATATGTACAAGAAAGTAAAAGACAACACTGAAAAGTAAACGTGACAGGCAATTGCCATAATGTGTGCTACTGGCTACAAGACAAGACAAGACAAGACAAGACAAGACAAGTGTGTGTCACGAAGAGTTCACGCATTACGGTTTGAGTGGGATCAAACCCTCTCCCTGTGCGCACGCTCAACCCTACCCTAACCCAAGTGCACAAGACAAGACATGACAAAGGATCACCACTCACTCGGTGAGTGCCCTATTCGTCCGTAGGCTTATCCATTACCAATCGTGACAAGGGATCACGCTCTCTTGCTTGGAGAGTGCCCTATTTTCCCACATGCTTATCCATTTCCAATCGTGACAAGGGATCACCCTCTCTAGCTTGGAGAGTGCTCTATTCACCCGCAGGCTTATGCAATACATGACATGCCATGATAAGACGAGAATGGATGAGAGTTATTCTTTCTAGGGGTCCACACACACGCACACATAGATGAAACTTATGGTAGCAGTCATTGTTGTTGATTCTAGGGGTCCACAGGCACGCACACACAGAATAACCCTAAGGTGTCAGTTGTTTTGCCTAGACTTCGTCGTGAAGTCTAAGCTGTCAAGGGGGTCCCGGACGCTATCATTTCACGTCTGGTTCTCTTGTTATTACTTGTTACAGTTTAAGGAAGACAGTGGCCTATACATGGCCAAAACTGCTCAAGAGAACACACTTGCATGCGGTGGCGAGCGGTACGTCCGTCGGGAGCGCCTCGTCGAGTCGGAGCGTCGGTAATGGGTCGGCTGAAACGAGTCAAGTGACGATGTCAGGTCACGCTCATCATTGATCATATTAAGGTTCATTTCTAGGTTAAACGTGGCTACCCTAACAATCACATGTCAAAATGTCCGTTTAGCCTATCCGACGATTCTATCCTATGTGCACAGTCAAAAAGTCTGATCGTCGATCTACGGTTCCACATCGTTTTAAAAGAGCAGAAAGTAAATTTAGTGATTAAGTTTCCAGTTTTAATTAGGTTTTCTATACTACAATGTGGGTTGTAGAATGACGATGGGGTACTAACCATTGATGCAACGAATGTGGGTAGCGACGACGTGTACGTCCCCAAACAGCGACACGTGCCTCGGGGTCTACTGTCACAACCTTAAGAACTCCAGCGTGGTCGTACAGAGGGCGTGACCATCTCTGTGTCATAGGATTCGTAAGGTTAAGCTAACAGTGCTAAGCTGAAAACATATCGTAAACACATATAAGTTATTATGGTTGTATTATAACACTACTAATATATCCGTCTGATCATTTTGGTACACTCTCAACCTATATGTCTTAAGACTTAACATATGATAATATAGCAAACTGTTCTCTCATTATTTATACTGTTACATGGTATTAACTATTACACTATATATGTTTTCAAATGACTTTTTGCTAGATGGGTGATACTAACAGAACCAAAATTTTTATTTAATAACTTGACTGCTGAGCAAACATCTCCTGACTAGTGTTATATTAATAAAGTTAATGAGCAGACCGTCCATACCTACTCCGACTACTACTCACCAACTATTATTTAAAAAGAATATTATACTAATCAAAAACCACGTACAGAATTATAGAACAAAAAATTATTAAAACTAAATGACAACTAATATAGGGCTTATGATTTATAAACCTTCATGTGGTTGCTATGAAACTTACATGCTTTACAGGTCGGGCAGAGGTATCACGGCTAGGGGCGGTGGCCGGAGGGAAGGGCAGCGGCCGTCAGAATGAAGGATAGGAGAGGGGGCCGATGGGCTCGTCGCCGGCGGTTCGGGGTTGGAGCTGTCGGAGCCTTGGGTCTGCGACTTTGTCGGTGTTGGACGGAGCATGTCATCACCAAAGGGGAGCTATCCGTCGAAGGCAGTGCGCGGGGCAGCCGAACGTCGTGGCGTCAGGCTCAGGCTGGTCCGCCGGCGAGCTCCTCAGTCGGTAGTGGCTTGGGCGGCCGCATGGGGCTGTAGGCAGCTGGGGGTCGCCGTCGGGTTGTGCTTGTGAGAGGGCCGGCGGGCTGAGGAGGGCGGCACTCGTGCGACGAGGTCGATGGCGTGGGTGCTGTGGGAGCGAAGGTGAAGGAGGGGGGGTTTTGTGTTGCTCTGTTTGGAGAAAAGCAAAAGGCCTATAATCTCATTTGTTTTGGTTTGAAAAAAGAAAGAGAAGAACGTGAACCCGAGGGCTATTTGTAGGGCAGGTAAAGAGAGAGAGAGAGAGGGATATCACGTGGGGGAGGGAGAGGGTTACATGGGGAGCAAATTAATGGGGTTGGTTACACCCGTTAGAGATGAGAGGGGTGAGGTAGGGGGTTCGGTTAGGATAAGGTAGAGTTATTAGGATATGAAATCAAATAAGTTCTGATTATAACCTCATAATATATTTTTTGATTTGTTTACAGATTGATTTGATTCGGTGATTCAAAAAAAACTAACAGTATAGATATTTGGTTAGATATTGCTAATCTTTGGGTTAGTGTCCTTTAAAAAAGATTTCAATACTTTTAAGTTTGTTTTTAAGAAAAAGAAACGCACAAACTCATCCACATTAAAAATGTTTATAAAAAATGTTTTTAATAAATAGTAATGAGTTATTAGCAGATTTGGTTCGTCGACGTCCAAAAATTACAAGGAAAAATAACGGGGCGCTCGCGCCTCTGAGAGGATAGGGAAACGGGGTTCGGTCACACGTCTGAACTACGGAAAACAGCAGTAAAAATCAAATACGAAAATTACGGACACGAAACAACCATACACGCCAAAATACATGCGTTCGGAAAGTGACCGTTACAAGTACCAACTGGCACTATCAATGGAAATGGCAGGGACTAAGACGTCTCCACCAGTCTCATAGGCTCTCTCCCATGACATCGCCCAGATCATGTACAGCTCGGGTCTGGACATAGTCCCTACCTCTGGCCTGGCTAAGATGGTGGTCACCAAAAGGAATTTTGCAAGAGGCAGGTAGAGGTGGACTATGGAAGAGGCTGTTCCCCTGCTAAGCTCGAAGTGTGGTATGCATGTGATCTGCTCCCAAAATGCATCCGTAGAAAAGGTGGAAGGGGCATGGTAGGTAGGACCATAAGCTCTATCGGGGTCTAGGACAAGGGGCCAGTGAAAGTATGCACGGACCATGTCGTGCGAGATCTCGCACTCCCGATCCATGAGTCAGATAGAATAGCCCATATAAGTCCTACGAATAGAACTCATAACCTTGAGTGTCGGGCGAATGTAAGTGCTCACCGACATGGATAAGAAATCACCCCAACCGATATTATTGTATAGCTGGTGCAGCCCCTCGAATACCCCTAAGTTCTCAAGTGTCTTAATGTGAGCAAACCTAGTAGGGATGATCTGAATTGTGGAGATCCTATCAAATTTGGCACTGTGTGCAACATATCTGAAAGTGATCCCATACGTCTTGATGTGTGTGTGAGGCTATGCTGGTGGTGCAGGAGGTGCAGGCAGTGCTGGGATAGGGACGTGACACGGTGGGGGAGGCACTGTCCCGGAGGAAGAAGGACCGAGGTTGCCAGTTTTCTTCCTCTTGGAAGTGAGCTGCCTACCACTAGAACGGGTGCATGGAGACATCGATGAAAGCCGTGAATGTGACGCACACTATGTGAAATGCAAGTACAATGCTCGAAAATGATAAGGAACGAGTGTACCGAGCAATCGATACGACTCCCAACCAATATCTGAGCGTATGATAGTTCCCCCAAGCTTCGTCTCTACAATCATCACGAATAATCTCTCCCAAGCTTTCATGTTGCACAAAAAATGATGAATAGCGTTAAGAATTCAAAACTAATTAGGGTTGATCGAAATAAAATTGAGATTAATAAGGTTGATTAGGATGAGTGGTTGAATTAGGGCTCACGAGATGGAAAGGAGCAGAAAGGCGATGAGATGGGGCTTGATAGGGAGGAGGACGGCCGGACTCGGTCGAGTAGATGGTCAGCCGGTGGTGGTCGGGGCCATCGCTGCTATCGAGTGATCCTGGAGACTCGGTCGAGTGCTTTAGGGCGTGACGAGGAAAGGGGGTGAGGCTTGATTTGGGGGTGAACCCCTCGATCGAGTGCGATTCGGCCTTAAGTAGGGGGATGTGCTGCCTAAGTCACTCGGTGGTCACTCAGTCGAGTAGGCCGATGCGGCTGAAATTTGAATTTTTGGCATAGCAGCTTTGTCGAGTGACTCGACCAAGTGAGTTAAGTCACTCGGTCACGTGAGAAGGGTCACTCATTCGATTGAGAAGATGGGACAGAGTGTGACTTTTTGTGTCTTCTGCTACAGTCTCCCACTCGGTCGAGTGGAGTTAGTGACTCGGTCGAGTGAACTAATGACTCGGTCGAGTGGAGAGGCCTTACAAAACATTGAAATTTCAGTTCCAGCTACATGGGTCCACTCGGTCGAGTGGTATAAAGTTATAGAATGGGATTTTTAGTACTTTTCTGGTCAGTGTGTCACTCGGTCGAGTGCAAATTTCTCTCGGCCGAGTGAGCCTATTTTTTCAGCTTCATATTCTCTGTTTTTCTACATCTTTTGTTTCTCCTTTAGTCTTCAGTTTCCTCCTCCTTTTCTCGTTTAAGCATGTCCATAGCTCGGCTCTCCATCACCATGGGTACTCTCCATTAGAATGGCATCCTCATATCTTCTTCCAACAATTAAAAACTTTACCCAATGTCAGTTCTTTTCATAACTCTTGATTTATTAAATCAATAAAAGTCTAAAAAAATGAAAACTAAAAATCAACTAAAATAAAGATAGAAATGTCGGGTTGCCTCCATATAAGTGCTTGTTTAAGGTCTTGAGCTCGACCCCTCATGATTTTACGTTAAGCACGTGATATTCGGTGCAAAGGAGATACGCGTGTCGAATTTGGTGAGGAGACCGACAGGATTTGGACGCTCCACGTCTTCTTGTTTGGCCTCCTCATTTGGCGTCTCCTTTCTAATGATGATGGGGGTGGCTCCCCACAACTTTTGTTCTCGGCCTTTGAAGGCTCTATCGTCTTTCCCAGTGATGTTGAAGTCTTTGACAGTGGTGCATGCTTTTGTCGCTTCCCGAAAGAGAGCTTGCAGAGTTATCTTATCCTCACAACATCAGCATCATTCTCCTCTTCTTCGGTGAGAGGGTCCGGGGTGTCTCCAAGTTGGAGACTATTTTCAGAATTTGGCTCCCCATCAAAACTATCCATGCGTAGATTCCTCGATGACCTCTTCAAGTATGTCAATGTAATTGTTCTCCTCAAGCGAGGATCTATTCTTCATGACGCATGGGAGATGGAATTCGACCTCAATATTTCCAACATTGAGTGAAAACATTCCTTCTCGCACATCCACGATAACTCAAGCGGTGGTTAAGAATGGGCGCCCAAGAATAAGCGATGTGTCTCCCACTTCCTTCACGTCCATGATGACGAAATTGTTGGATCTGGATCCTAGCCTAGAGGGGGGGGTGAATAGGCTAATAAAAAATTCTCGTGCAACCCACGAGAAATCTCACGCAGTTAAAAGCACAACCAGAGTAAAGAAAAGCAAACACAGAGTACACAGCAGATTTACCCTGGTTCGGTCGTCCCAACGACCTACTCCAGCCCCCAAAGCTAATACTAGATTGAATAGTGCAATAGGTACAAAGTCACAAGTTAGAGCACGCTCAGAGCACCCTCTACTCCTCTACACTCGCCAGACTCTCAGTACCCCACACACAGTGTTTCCTCTCACTATCAATCCTAGCAAAGCTTTCTACCAGCTAGTCCCAAACTAGCTGGGTCCCACTTGTCTAGCCCCAACTAGACAAGTCCCAAAATAGTCACAAAATTGGTAAAAGTTTCCCCTACAGAGAACGTTACACTAAGACACAAATAAAAGAGTTTAAGAGTTTAGGAATGCTCAGTTTATGTCCGTGTAGGCGTCTCTGTCAATCAGCACGTCGTCAGCTCCAATCTGACGCAAACGGTGTCTCAATCCGACTCCTGGATGTTAAGATATGCACTGGTCTGTGTGCAGAGCAATTCCAGTTCAAATCCAAATAATCAGCTGTCTGTGTGCTCAGCAAATAATTCGGTCGGTGCGCAAAGCAGAACAGTTCGAATCCAATAAATGAGCCGTCTGTGCGCAAAGCAGCTCCCTTAAAAATTATCCCGCCACGTCAGCTCCGATCGACGGCCTGGCTTTCGACTTAATTTTGCGGGAGTGGAATCAATCTCAGCCGTTCAATTTTAATCCCACGGTCTCAACACAGCCTCGATTGCCACGTCAGCACGCGAACTTCGCTTCGCTTTTCAAACGTGATCACGCGGCCCCCTTCGTTAGATCTCCGCCGTTGATTTTCTGATCGGACGGCTCTTGTTTTGTCTGGAGCATGCAGGCGTAACGATCTCGTTCGATGGCAACGGCGATAATCATGTCGACGGCAGCGGCGTTTCCTTCAGCGACAACGTCAGTGATTCGTGCAGCGGGGTCTCGTCTTCGGCTTCGACTTCAGCTCCTCAGAGCGATGGCAGCGACGGAGTTCTTCGTCGTAGCGGTGATCTTCAGCAGCTGTGGCTTCTCTGACAACGTGCAGGACGGCGGCGGTGACAATTTCGACAGCGACAGGCGCCTCTCCGGTGGCAACCTGATGGCGACGACAGCGACTTCTTCTTCGTTTGATAGCAACGGCGATCTCCGAGTGCAGCAAAAACTCCGGCGAGTGAATCTCTTCAACAGCTGATCTATTCTCCGATGACGAACACCGGCGACCGAGGAGATGATGCGGTGTTTGGGCAGTCAGCTGCGAGTTCCTCCGTCAGTTGGGTCTACCGCAGCGACGATGTCGACTCTGTGGCCTCCTCCGACGATTCACGACGTCTGCACGAATCTTGGCGGCGACTCCTTCGTCTTCACGTCAGCGGGTGGAGGAGATCTTCGGGCTTCGACGGGGACATCGATGCTTCACGACGGTGACAAGATCTCGAGGGTGGCGACAGCTTCTTCACGATGACGTGGCAAGGGGATGATAAATCTTGGGTCTTGGGTGAACTCGCTTTTTGTGTTTTGAGAGATGGCAGCGTGAAGCTTTAAAGCTTTGAGAGAGGAGATACAAACTTAGGGTTTTGTTGGCCGTATAAAAAGTTGTAGCCCCTCCTCTATTTCTTTTGATTGCCGCACTGTATAATTTTTTTTTGTAGCTCTCCTCTCAATTTTCAACCCTAGGGGTGATGCCCTTAAATAGGTTATGTACTAGGGTTTTGACCAATAAGATGTGCAATTTGAATATTGGATTTGATGCCATCTTCAATAGAAATCTTATTGAGATAATGAATTTGAATAGGAATTGGCTAGACCCTAAACTTTGATATTTGATATGATCACATCCAAAGTTGGGTTGATCTAATCCCATACTTTATTTGAATCATCTAGACCAAGTCAAGAAATCTCATCACATCTTAAGTTGGACTAGGTCCACTTCGCTTAGGCCAAAGCTCTCCCTCACACCCAAATAGCTATATAAATAGCAATTCCTCCAAATAGAGAAAGTATATTGTTTCACCAAGCCTGAAATACACTAAGCACACACATTAGATATACCGATACGTTTGTCATCATCAAACCAAGATCCTAGATCGTTGCTTCTAACAATCTCCCCCTTTTGGTGATGACAAACCCATAAAAGATTTGATTTAATAGTAATGAGTGTGTGAAGTGTGTTGAAGGGTGTAATACAATATGAATCATGAGATGAGTATTCAAGCACTACAACATGGCATGCACAATCTAATAACAAATACAATACAATAGCATGCTCCCCCTTACAATAGCATGCTCCCCCTTCTCTCAAGCTCCCCCTTCAACAAAGTACAAAGCTTGTCAAAATCTTTTCTTCAAAATCTTTTCTTTCTCCCCCTTTGTAATCACCAAAAGTGGATTAATGAAGTCACAAACATATCCCATGCAAAAATAAATCATTATTAAAAATAGCATGCAATTTGCATGAGTATTCCAAATAATAGACAAGTCAAGTTCATGGAATTTCATACCAAGACTTCTCCACCTGTGTGTAAGTGAAAAGATATAGACAATAAAGTGCAAGGGGAGATTAAATATCAGAAAATCAACCAAAACCATCCACATTTTCCATTTTTCATGAATATCACTAGGATTGACTTTTCCCACCTCATCAAAGATGAGTTCAAGTTACCGAATCCCAAAACATGGCCTAAAAGGACTTTTAAATGTGGGATGGCATTGCTTGATGAGTTATATACACCAACGCTAATGATTACCCATGTAGCGCAAGTTGGATACTCGTGGGTTGTGTTTTAGCCATGAAGTGTATCCATTTTTCATACGGAGCAAATATCGTTTTTTTTTCAATTCTTTTGTGCTCAATTTTAATTCATGGCTAAACACATCATATCCCTTAGAAATTTCAGAAAATTGATCATTCCTACATTCACTTTCCATTATTCTTCAAAAGAATCTCCAAAAGCACTAAAAAGTCAAATATCGTGAAAGTGCAAATGTAGGTGTAGAAGTCAAGTTTGAAACTTATGAGACATGTCATGGCTACTAAAAAGAATAACATCATGTTCATGTAGCTACAACAATAATGAATTGACTTCTACAAGGGATAGATTGATCATTCATACAATACAACTTAAGAGATACATAAGAGGATAATCAATAAGCACATTTTTTTTAATTTTTCAAATTTTTTTTTTCAGAAATAAAAACATTAAAAATCATGCATGCAAGCACACAAAATAAAATAAAAACAAGCACTCAAAACAAGTCTATGAAGGTATGCAATGAAATGCAAAGAGGGATAGAAAATTATACATTCTCGGCGCTTTTTGACGAAGGAGCTAAAAGAATGAGACATTGAATTTAATGCTCCTCGCCAAAACTCCATCACACCTACATGAAAGGTGTTAAGTGTGACCTTGGAATCCAACAAGGTCCACTAGTGTTAGCCAATATTGTTTTAGGAACCCACACTTGTTTAAACTTGATATTAGTTTTCCTAAATTTGCAATAATATGAAGTATGGCCTACACTATCACAAGTAAAGCACTTTGCATATAAGTTCTTCGCAATAGACGGTACATTGTGGAACTTCTTGAATTTTTGCTTTTCAACGTTTTTCATACCAAAACCAAGTCCTCTTCTATTATTGCCATATAATTGATTCTCTAAAATAGTGTCCAACGATTGTTTTCCCGTAGAGAATTTCTTAATGGCAAGTTCAAGATTAGAGACTTTGGTTTTTAACAATTTATTTTCTTCCACAAGCAATGTGCATTTACTTATAAAAGCTCTCTTGTTTTCCTCTTCCTTCTTTTCAAATTCAACCATTTTTCTTTTGAAATCATTATCCAACATGCAGAATTTATCATTAAGCTCTCTAATAACATAGTCTTTTTCAGTCTCGAGCTTAATCAAATCAAGTTTAAGCATGCTAATATTATTCATCAAGGAAGGGCAAGAGAGACAAGGTGCTTCATCATTAAAACTGGATTTTTCCTTTTTCATAATATCAATAGTAGAGTCACGTGTAACAATATCAATTTTGAGTTTTTCAATCTCTTTAGACATTTCATATTCTGATTGTTGCATTTCAAAGTTCTCATTTTGATAATCATCTATAGTGGATTCAAGCTCTACTATTTTATCTTGCATTTCTTTACAAAGAGTAAGGAGTTCAGTTTTACTACCAGAAGTTACCTCATTGTGTATTCCCATCAATGCCATGCATGAATGGGCTTCGTGTTCCTCCTCCTCGCTCTCAGCTTCGCTATCCATGTCCCAAGTAAGCACCTTGGATTTTCCCTTTTCTTTAGCTACCTGAGCTGTCTCATGTGGGCAATCCCTCATTCGATGTCCTCTTTTCTTGCATTTAAAACAAGTCATTCTATTAGTAGTATTCTGATCATAATTTTGCTTAGAAGACTGAAAAAAGTTAGAGCGATTAAACCTGGGTGCCATTTCTGCTCTTCCTTGCTTGGTCTGGACAAACTTTCTGAAATTTCTGACCATTAGCGCTATGTCATCATCATCATCTTCACTTTCGTCAGCTTTCAGAGCAAGTGGCTTGGTAGCTTTCTCTTTTTCCTCAGGTTTCTCCCTTTCAACAATATTTTGCAATTCAAGCTCGTGGGACATTAAATTACCTATTAAGTCCTCCACCTTCATCTGTGACAGATCTTTTGCTTCTTGGATGGCAGTGACTTTAGGCCTGAAAGAGCTTGGCAGTGCTCTTAATATTTTTCTCACCTGCTCAAGGCTAGAATATGGCTTACCGAGCGAACTAGACTTGTAGACAATGTTGGTGAACCTCGCAAACATTTCTGATATCGTCTCTGATGGTAGCATGCGAAATCCCTCGTATTCCGTGCTCAGAAGTGCAAGTCTAGATTCCTTCACCTGTGACGTTCCCTCGTGCGTCACCTCCGAAGTATGCCATATTTCCTGCGCAGTTAGACAATGTGAGATACGATTGAATTCAGATTTATCTAATGCACAAATAAGAGCATTCATAGCTTTAAAATTTAAAGAATAAAGCTTCCAATCATTATCATCCCACTTATCATCAGGTTTAGGCAACTCAGTATTTTCAATTTTGATAACAGGTGATTTATATCCTTTTTCAACAATTTGCCAAGCTTTATAATCAATAGAAATAAGATAGATTTTCATACGATTTTTCCAGTAAGCATAATCTCCTCCATTAAATCTAGGTAGTCGGGAAATAGACTGACCCTCAGCAAAAGCACTATCAATGTGGTCCATGGTCAAACTAGGCTAGATCTACTAAACTGGCTCTGATACCACTTGTTGGATCTGGATCCTAGCCTAGAGGGGGGGTGAATAGGCTAATAAAAAATTCTCGTGCAACCCACGAGAAATCTCACGCAGTTAAAAGCACAACCAGAGTAAAGAAAAAGCAAACACAGAGTACACAGCAGATTTACCCTGGTTCGGTCGTCCCAACGACCTACTCCAGCCCCCAAAGCTAATACTAGATTGAATAGTGCAATAGGTACAAAGTCACAAGTTAGAGCACGCTCAGAGCACCCTCTACTCCTCTACACTCGCCAGACTCTCAGTACCCCACACACAGTGTTTCCTCTCACTATCAATCCTAGCAAAGCTTTCTACCAGCTAGTCCCAAACTAGCTGGGTCCCACTTGTCTAGCCCCAACTAGACAAGTCCCAAAATAGTCACAAAATTGGTAAAAGTTTCCCCTACAGAGAACGTTACACTAAGACACAAATAAAAGAGTTTAAGAGTTTAGGAATGCTCAGTTTATGTCCGTGTAGGCGTCTCTGTCAATCAGCACGTCGTCAGCTCCAATCTGACGCAAACGGTGTCTCAATCCGACTCCTGGATGTTAAGATATGCACTGGTCTGTGTGCAGAGCAATTCCAGTTCAAATCCAAATAATCAGCTGTCTGTGTGCTCAGCAAATAATTCGGTCGGTGCGCAAAGCAGAACAGTTCGAATCCAATAAATAAGCCGTCTGTGCGCAAAGCAGCTCCCTTAAAAATTATCCCGCCACGTCAGCTCCGATCAACGGCCTGGCTTTCGACTTAATTTTGCGGGAGTGGAATCAATCTCAGCCATTCAATTTTAATCCCACGGTCTCAACACAGCCTCGATTGCCACGTCAGCACGCGAACTTCGCTTCGCTTTTCAAACGTGATCACGCGGCCCCCTTCGTTAGATCTCCGCCGTTGATTTTCTGATCGGACGGCTCTTGTTTTGTCTGGAGCATGCAGGCGTAACGATCTCGTTCGATGGCAACGGCGATAATCGTGTCGACGGCAGCGGCGTTTCCTTCAGCGACAACGTCGGTGATTCGTACAGCGGGGTCTCGTCTTCGGCGTCGACTTCAGCTCCTCAGAGCGATGGCAGCGACGGAGTTCTTCATCGTAGCGGTGATCTTCAGCAGCTGTGGCTTCTCCGACAACGTGCAGGACGGCGGCGGTGACAATTTCGACAGCGACAGGCGCCTCTCCGGTGGCAACCTGATGGCGACGACAGCGACTTCTTCTTCGTTTGATAGCAACGGCGATCTCTGAGTGCAGCAAAAACTCCGGCGAGTGAATCTCTTCGACAGCTGATCTATTCTCCGATGACGAACACCGGCGACCGAGGAGATGATGCGGTGTTTGGGCAGTCAGCTGCGAGTTCCTCCGTCAGTTGGGTCTACCGCAGCGACGACGTCGACTCTGTGGCCTCCTCCGACGATTCACGACGTCTGCACGAATCTTGGCGGCGACTCCTTCGTCTTCACGTCAGCGGGTGGAGGAGATCTTCAGGCTTCGACGGGGACATCGATGCTTCACGACGGTGACAAGATCTCGAGGGTGGCGACAGCTTCTTCACGATGACGTGGCAAGGGGATGATAAATCTTGGGTCTTGCGTGAACTCGCTTTTTGTGTTTTGAGAGATGGCAGCGTGAAGCTTTAAAGCTTTGAGAGAGGAGATAAAAACTTAGGGTTTTGTTGGCCGTATAAAAAGTTGTAGCCCCTCCTCTATTTCTTTTGATTACCGCACTGTATAATTTTTTTTTGTAGCTCTCCTCTCAATTTTCAACCCTAGGGGTGATGCCCTTAAATAGGTTATGTACTAGGGTTTTGACCAATAAGATGTGCAATTTGAATATTGGATTTGATGCCATCTTCAATAGAAATCTTATTAAGATAATGAATTTGAATAGGAATTGGCTAGACCCTAAACTTTGATATTTGATATGATCACATCCAAAGTTGGGTTGATCTAATCCCATACTTTATTTGAATCATCTAGACCAAGTCAAGAAATCTCATCACATCTTAAGTTGGACTAGGTCCACTTCGCTTAGGCCAAAGCTCTCCCTCACACCCAAATAGCTATATAAATAGCAATTCCTCCAAATAGAGAAAGTATATTGTTTCACCAAGCCTGAAACACACTAAGCACACACATTAGATATACCGATACGTTTGTCATCATCAAACCAAGATCCTAGATCGTTGCTTCCAACAGAAATCACATGGCATGCAAAGTCCTCCTGGTATTTGTAATGGCACATTTTCAGCAATCCCCACCGGCCTAGTGATACGCCCATCGACGAGTTGAATCTTAATATCGGTGGGCTTAAGATCTGTCCCCGGATTTAACTTCTTAAACATTATGAGAGGCATGAGACTCACGCCTGCACCCAAATCAACTAAAGCTTTTTGAAGGGGGACTCTATCAAGTGTGCATGGAATTCTAAAGCTTCAAGGGGTCCTTCAACTTCTTCGGTACCTTGTCTTCCTTGACGAACCACGTTCCTTGGTCGGCGAGCATAATCTTCACCGTCCTTTTCCTTTCCGTAATCAAGTCTTTGAGGAACTTTGCATACGTCGGGATCTTGATGAGCATCTAGGAACGGGATATTCAGTCTTATCCCTCTCATGTTCTCCAGAAATCGAGCGAATTTCTTCACCAATTTAGCCTTTGCCAACCTTTGCAGGAATGATATCGGTGGCACATATACTCTCTCATTCTGGGGTTCGTCAGCTTCAAATTTTTCTTCTTCATTAATGACCATCGTGAGTCTCTCTACTTCCTTGTTCCCATCTATCTCAACCGGGGTGTCATGCTTTGGGCTTTCTGTTTGAACCATGACGGGAGTCGTGTCCTTTCCTCCTCTAGTAGTCATCGCCACCATCGCATTGATGTGGCCGGTATTGCTTCTCGGATTCACATCTGATTGAGCCGGTAATTGGTTTTGGGCTTTATTCAATAATGTAATTTTCTCCGCCAGCTGTGCCACTATTGTGTTGAAGCTATCATGGCCTGCTGATAATTTCCCGATAATTTAGCATTTATCTTTTTTATTTCGGCCATGAACTCCTCAACCCTTATCTCATGCTTGGATCTCTGCGGTGCCGGTTGTGGGTTTTGTGGCCTCCAACTTTGATTATATCCAGGGGGTCTATAAGGCCCCGCTTGTTGCCTATGTTGAAACGGCTGCTGTAGTGGTGGCCTTTACTGGTATTGTTGCTACTGTGGTAGGGGCAAGCTTTATGTTGATGTGGTGGTTGTTATTGAGGAGGGGTTAAGGCTCCATTATTGTTTGCATATGAAAATCCAGAATGAGCTTTCCAGGCCGGATTCACCCAAGATCCATTATTTCCACCACCGGGCTTGTAATCTACAACATATTGAACCTGCTCCACAGGTTCCACATTCGTATCGGCCCCAACAAACATGACTTGACCTTGGTCTTGCCAACCATTCATGCTCCCACCGTATGTTGACATACCTTAAGCTCTAGATGGCTCACTCAGCTTCTTCTCGATCCTCTCTACCACTCTGGATAGAGCATCAAATCTCTTAGTCAAGTCTGCCACTGCTTTCACCTCGTATATGCTAACTGGCTTCAAGGATGACGATGATTGGCCTCTCTCTCGGCCCACTGCTGATTATTAGAAGCCATCGCCTCAAGTAATGTCGTGGCCTCTTCAATAGTCTTTGATAGTATTGCCCCCATTGGCGGTGGCATCTATAATCATTTTAGTGTTCGGTTTCAAACCATTATAGAAGCTATGTACCAACTCCCAATCGTTGATGATGTGGTGGGGGCATTGATGTTGAAGATCTTTAAAGCACCCCCATGCCTCATATAAAGATTTCTAAGGTCCTTGCCTGAATGACATCAAAGAATTCCGTAGCCTGACGATCTTTTATGGTGGATAGAATTTGTTGACGAAGGCACTTGCAAGATCGTCTCATGTAGTGAAAGTACCATTCGCTTGCGTCCTCAGTCAGTACAATGCTTTAAGTGTGAAAGGAAAGAGCCGCAGGCGGATGGCGTCCTCTAATAAGCTAGGGATCTGAAAAGTGGCGCACTTCACCAAGAACATCTGAATATGGTAATGCGTGTTCCCATGTGCATTCCCATGGAAAGGATCTTGTTGCATCAGCACAACTAACCCTGTTTTTAGCTCGAAGTTTTTATCTGGCAGCAACTCTGGCATAAGAATGGATGAAATGGCAGAGTTATTTGGAGTAAGTCTGTCTATGATAGAAATAAGTCTGATGTTTCTCGGTTGATTATTTTCCGCCGCCATTTTATCTTCCTCTAGAATATGTCTCTTCTCTACTCTAAGCTTCCTTGCAGTGTGCTCGATCTCGTGATCAAATAATATTGTTCTATCAATAGCCCTTGATCATGTGTTCATGCACAGAGAAAGAGAATCTGCAAAAAGTATCAGCACAATAGAGGAATAGAAAAAGAATAACTAGGTAAATAAAATAAAATACAGTCGTCTCCCCGGCAACGGTGCCAAAAACTTGATCGGCTCCGGATATACACCCGAAAACAATGTAGTTTTACTGCAAGCACACGGCTAAGTGGTGAGCGGGTATCGAATCACAGGGAGGAACTGTTGGTATTATAGTTATTACTCAGCGGAGATGGAATAATGATTGAGGATTGGTTGGTGTCACAAGTGTATAAAATATCCTTTGTAAATTCAATTAATAAAAGTGCCTAGGGCTAGAGAATCACATTATAGATCTTAAGCATCAATGTGAAATTATATTCTTCTATATCACTACTCTTGGTTTAGGGTGAAATTATCGCAACTATGTTGTGAACCTATGCACGCTCTCCTGCTACGCAAGTTTATAGTGATCTAAACTAGAGCCTCGCTCTCTTGCAAGCCTAGTTCAAACCACTAGCATTAAGATCGATAATACAATTCAACTCCAACTCAGGTTCGCTCTCGCGCAACGTGAGTTCGAATCTAGATCATGATGGTTCGTATTCGTTTTACCGTCGTACAAACAAATATAATTATAGAAATATAATAAAGATGCTAGCTTTAGTCGCTCTCTCGCACCAACTCTAAGGAATCTTGATTATAGATCTAAATCGAATATCTAGGGCTTTCCTTCGATCAAGATCATCTCTCAAGCACTCAAGATCCAATAGAAATTCCTAGCTATACAAAGTAAATTAATCATAATTTTACCCTTTAACAAGTTTAGCAACATCGGTTTTCAATAGATTTCACATATCAAGCTTTGAATCCATATGGTTCATCCCTTTGCCCTAGAGCAAAGAGACTACTCACATTTCATCATAATCAAAACAAGAATTGAGATGTGCAATAGAATTCATCACAAAAGACAGATCTAAACAGAATTTATCATAAAGATTAGAAATAGAAAGGGTTTAGACAAACCAATGATGTTCCAAGGCTTCAAATAACAAGAGAATCAAGATCCTTGCACTCCAATCCTTTAGCAAAAACAAGATGAAATAAAACTTCTCCAAAAAACTCTAGCCGTCAGGTCTCTCTCCTTTGATGGCTCTCAAAACTAGCTATTTATACTCTCTCAAAAAGTCCAGAAAAAGCTGACAAAAATACCCCTAGGAGGAGGCAAACCATAATTTCTGAACCTGGGCCATCAACGCACTCGGCCGAGTGAGTTAAGTCACTTAGTCGAGTAGAAATTCTGCAGAGAAATCGTCAAAATCAGCCTTCTGTCATCTTCAGGCCACTAAGTCGAGTGGTCGGCTCACTCGGTCGAGTGGGCTTCTCACTCGGTCGAGTGGGGTCTTCTGCAAACTCCTCCAAAAACAGTAACCTACCAGTTGTTTTTCCTCTCTCCACTCAGTCGAGTGGACTTCTCACGCGGTCGTGTGGAAATTCCACTCAGCCGAGTAAATTGCTGCGCTTCTTTGGCTGGATTGGAGTTGTATCAGCCTCACTCGGTCGAGTGAGATGTGTCATTCGGCCGAATATGCTGATATTTCATCGTGTTCTCCTTCTTCTCGCTTCTTTCCTCTTTCTCTCGTCATCCTTCCGCTTCTTCTTATCTTCAAGCACTGCGAACTCCTTGATATCGTCGTCGTTGACGCTCTGGTACGTGTGTTTGTGCTCATAGCTCTAAATTGTTCCCGATTGCTCCATATTTCCTCAAAATCCAATGAAACATAGAAATAGTGAAACTCATCGTGAAATCGTCGTTTAAGCATTAAATTCGCAATATGTACAATCGTTATGGCATGGAAAAATGCAGAAATAAAGTGTAAAATATGAGCATATCATCCACACCCTCATATGTATCATCATGACTGGACAAACTATTCCATCCCTTTCTACCAAGATTCTCAAACATGTGCAACCTCCATGCCTCCTCAAATGTCACCGATTTAGATGCTCTTGGTAAGTAGTTGGGCTGTTGTAACGACCCGATTCCCGGGCCCGTTACTTTTTGGTATTTGCGCAGGTCCTGTAGTTAACCAGTGAAAACAAAATAGCCACAATGCAGAGATGTACAAAAATACCCAAATAGTGTCCAATTATTACATCCATATTGTACAAAAATGGTCCAACAATCGTACATGAAGGAAGGTAAATACAACTGGAAACAACTCTGAAAGCTGCAGACTCATGGTCAAATTCTGGCGCTATTAACTCTAGAGCATCTGCCTCCATATGTACGCCATCTGTGGTGCCACAGAGATGGAACCGTAGGTAAGTCACAACAATTCTAGCAATAGAAACAAAGTAGTGCAAAAGTATGGAACAGATTATAATAAACAAAAGATGGTCAGATAGGTACCAAAGTAAAGTATGAGCTGACAGGTATGTAAGAGTGATAAGTAAAGTACTGGTAACTATTCAAATGTGGTAAGTGATGCATAAAGTAAAGATGACTGTACAAGTGCAAAAGTAACGACTGTGGCGTGGCATGTGGTAGTAACAATATTTTGACCAATGGGATGTCAATAGTAAGACAACCAGGTTAACAATGTTTTGACCAATCGGTAATGGGATGACAATAGTTAGACATCCAGGTGGTTGTAGCAACACTTAGGGAGGTGAGGATCGTTTGGCTATCTAATAGTTAGGCGGGCCTAATAATAAAAAGTCTAACTTAACTTCCAAATCAGCCAGTCAGTCAGGGCTTGAAGGCACAGGTCACTTCAAAGACCGCAGGAACAAGTCCCTTGGTTGACCAACCCCCTTCTCATTCCTTTCTAGACACTGATTCGGTCGTAATTTAAGACCGCTTATTATTAAACCGTTCTATCACGTTCGAGTAGTCTCGACTTAGTCCGTAGAATAATGGTATCAATTCAGCAATAGTGGCATAGTAAACAAACAAACTAGTGCATCAGTCTTAATTGCCGCAAGGGCCCAATAGTGTGCTCCGTAAATGTGCTCTGTAAATGCCCGAGGGCCCAATAGTGTTTTCCATAAATGTGCTCCGTAAATTCCCGAAGGCCCAATAATGTTTTCCGTAATGTGCTCCGTAAATGCCCGAAGGCCCAATAGTGTGTTCCGACAATACAAACAACCATGAGTATAATACAGCAATCAAACTAGTGCCTCAGCCTTGGCTCGAGTGTACGATATGCAACCAGAAGTGCACCCATCCCACGGAGCAACTCGTGGAATATCTACCTACCATTCCTGCAGGGTGATGGTACAGCTTAACTAATAAGGGTGGACCCGGTCACTCCAGCACACTTCGTAGCTTAAGACTACCCCAAAACCCGTGTCTTATCATAATCCAATGTTCTTACCGGTATTCGTATCAATGTGGCCTCATGGGCCCTGGTATCAATTACGCTAGTGCAACAGTCTTAGCTCGAGTGTACGATATGCAACCAGAAGTGCACCCATCTCACGGAGCAACTCGTGGAATATCTACCTACCATCCCCTTTAGGGTAATGGTACATCTTACCAAATAAGGGTGGACCCAGTCACTCCCGCACACTTCGTAACTCAAGACTACCCCATACCCGTGTTGTATCACATTACACATTTATAACCGTATCAGTATCTGTGTCCGTATCCATATCCGTATCCGTATCCGTATGGCCTCATAAGCCCATCATTTCGTATATCCAACAATGTGTACAACAATACATCCATCAATGAGTACAACAATTTCATGTGATATCTACTTGCTGAAAAGTCAAGGCAGAAGTCTCAACAGAGAATATTAGTCCTGAGCAATGCTTTGAAGTCCAACAACTATGATATCTAATTCCATAAAAGTGCACTATCTCAATTTAGTCCTTTGGTCATTCCACTAGTGATTAGTTCTCTAGTTAATTAGGTCTCTAATCATTGGTTCAAGTCAATAGCTATTTTGAGAATATATATATGGTCCTAAGTTCATACGAGTACACTATCCAGATTTCCAAAGTTAGAATTAGAGTGACTTACCCTATTTGAGATCGTCGTGGTAAGACGAGGTTGGAGCTAGAGCTTTCAAGGATACTGGTGCACAAGAATTGGTACCTGCAAATACAAGAAAACATTAGTTATGGGTTACCCTACTTTCTACCTATTTAATCTGATCGTTTCAATTTTATAATCGATTGAAACGTTGTCAAAAGTGTTCTAAATTTTTCTATAGGCTAGATATAATGAAAATAATTTTACTGTAAGAGGAAATATTTTTCGGAAGCTTATAGTAATTTTTATAATTTTTAAAAGCTCAAAATAGATTTAAAACTAATTTTTAATTAAGTAACGTAATTATTCAATAATTTCTCCTGGATGCAATCTGTATCGGAAAGTTGCAAATAAGCTGTCAAAATGACCGTCTCGAAGAGTACTTTAACATATATTTTTATCATATATTAGTTTACGTGAAAATAACAAGTTACTGATTTTTAACTGAAAATAACCTATTTAACTTTTAGGGTTAAAAATTAATTTTGGAAAATCTAAGCATCCGATTGAGACGAAACTAGTGACATTGGGTCCAGAATGTCATTTCTGATTTTCTGGGACTAGTCTCACATTTTTCTAGGGCTTATATTTTAATTTATCAATTTAAAACCATCATACCCTATTGACGTGCGTTTATATTTCATATATTTGCGCACGTTTTCTTCCGTGTTTCTCCGTATTTTCCGACGTCTTTTATTCGTTTTCTCGTATTTTCTCGTTTTCTTTCAATTTTCTTTGTTTCTCCATGTTTGCAGGAGATTGCCCGCGTAGGGGACGTTTAACGACGATATCTCAAGTCCCCGAAGCAACGGGAGGAGTCACGCGTGATCCAGGGGGTCAAACGACGAAGATTACATCTTTCAGCCCCTCACCCGGTCGGTTGGTCATCTCCAACCGATCGGGTGATGCACGCGTGCACCACCCGGTCTCAGCCGGAGCTCAAGTGGAAGTCACCCGACCGGTTCACAGGCCGGTTCAACGGGGCTGATTCTCTGTCTTTTCAAGCCAAATTCCAACCGATCGGGTGACTCTCACCCGATCGGTTCATCTGTAGCTGATTCTGAGGAGCCAAGACACGGGCATCCAACCGACCTCTTCACCCGATGGCGCCATGATCCAACTGGTCACCCCAAGAACTCAACCGACAGGTTCATCTGACCGGGTGAAGCTCCGCCGTTTTCTGTTTATTATTTGTAACAGATCACCCGATCGGTTGACTTGTCAACCGATCGGGTGGCGTTTTTCCTGTGGTTTTGGACCCGATCCGTTAGGGCTCGGAATGGGGGCTATAAATACCCAATGCTGGCCGACTTTTAGGGTAATCTTCTTCTTGGTTCTTCCTCAGTTTTTCTAGGGCTTTTTGCCCCCCTTCTCTTGTTAGTCTTAGGTTAGTTTAGATTTGGTCTTTTGTTCAATAAGTCTTGTATTGGATTGACGATTCAACTCAAGATAAGTATTTTCCTCTCTTTTTCTCCATTGTTTGTATTGTGTTTATTTTGCTTGATGGTGAAAGTTTATATGTCTTTTGTGTTGTTTGTTTATATGTTATTCACCATTGAGTAGTTTTGATGAACCCTAATACGGGTTAGGGTAGGATTGTTGCTTGGAAATTTACATTAGACTTGGTTGCATGGCACGTGTTCGATGAAATGCGTCAATGGGGATTTCTAGCGATCTGGGTCCAATTCGTATGACAACACACTAGATGTGTTGGGGGTTGGGGTCCGGTGCTTGTCCTGTCAAGATCCGCTTCGATGTATCGCTAGAAATCACATTTGACCTATTTGGCCATTAGGGTTACGCGAGGGTGTTTCATTGTCATTGGCGGGAGAAAGACCGTCTCTGACCGTCTGGCCAAGGGGGAATAAACTTGGCGGTTGACTCCCTAGCCACAGCTCACGCCCCTAGTGTAGACATCGAGTCCTCGCGCGTGGGAACGGCTTGGACGAAGTGTTGGGAGTTGTCATTGCGGCCTTAATGCTCCCGGTTGCGGAAGGTGTTAATGGACATGTGAATGCCCATCATCCGGAACCGGGTAGGCCTAGCGTGCTTGGTACCGACCGGAATATCGGGCCATGGACGCTAGGTACCACCTTTTGGGGCAATGTCTCACCCTGGATCAAGTTTATTGCCAAGTGTCATGAGTGCTCTAGCCCGTGCTAGCGGGGATTCACGTCGTGTCTTTTTATTTCTTTCTTTTATTTCTACGCTTCCACCCATATCATCCGCGTAGCTAGCACACAACCTAGGCGAGGCTAGTAGCCATTCAAGCCATCCACCTCCCTGAGTTCGATAAACCCGCACCCTACACTAACCGTGCACTTGCGGTAAAACGACACCGCGCCCATACCGTAAACGGGGCGCCGGTCAAGTTTTTGGCGCCGTTGCCGGGGAGGCGTTCGGTTTGATATTAGCTTAGCTTGGGTTCGTTAGTCTACGCATAAAAACCAAAAAAAATTTCTTTTTCTTTTTTTAAATTTTTTTTAAAAAAAAATATTCAATAACCAAGAAATTTTTCCCCCACCATTATATTATCTTTTTGTTATTCTCTTGTACTATTGACGCTCCTCTCTAGTTTTCTTATTTTTGTTGTCCAGGTATCTTTGATATTACCATGTGGAGATCAAATTTCGATGCTCAGATGGGAGGATACGATCCTTATCCAGTTGTGGTTTGTGAGACTTGTGGGATGGCGGGGCACGTGTATTATGATTGCTCATTTACGCTTGAGAGCCTCCCCCCACTCCAAGGCCAAACATTTTCCCACAACCTTAGCCCAAACACCTCCCATCCATTTCCTCAACCTTATACCCCTCCACACACACAAGAAGAATCAAGCCTCGTGTCTCTCCTTGAAAGTGCCATGTTTAACCAAGGCCAAATATTACAAAACTTGATGGTACCAATCACCGAGCCGACACCGAGGAGAGGGGATGAAGGAGAGGATATACCCACCTTCATGGTTGAGACCACCATGCCATCGGCCACCATAGACACATCTCATGCCGATGCCCCAATTTTCCCACACTACCACTTGGATGACGAAGCATTTTTTGATGATGATAGTGAGGATGGGGAGATTTCTCTAGGATCTGTGTGAGAGACTTTTTATCTTTATCTGGATACCCCATATGAGTCCTATGAGAGCACCGAGGAGACCACAGAGCTTATGCATACCGGCGAGGAGGATATGCGTGAGGACGACGACACCATGACCACATACGAGTGGTCCGCTCCACATCCACCTCTACAGCCATCTCTGTCACAGCTTCCTCCTTGGTCGGTGGTCAACCATGAGGATGTCATTCAGGACATCGGGCAAATGGTGGAGCATGAGCATATCGTCGAGGAGGATGTGCATGAGGGTTTGGATACGATGGTCCACTCTATAGAGCCCGCGTCACATCTACCTTTACCGTCGCTCTCCACTTCTTCTGCGGCTGAGCATCTACTTGAGCATATTGCCCCTATTCAGGGAGATTTTCATACTAACTCTCACTCCACTTTTGAGTCTCGCTTTTCACTTCCTATTTCTTTAGACTCGTATATATTTGACATACCATATCTCTCGCAGGACACATGATCTACTTCCCCTGAGGTATGCTGCGGTGTGTCACCACCTGGAGAGCCACTTCTCATGGAGAGCGAGGATTTGGTCGTCGCTAGTACAGAGGACATCGACCCATTCTCAGGGAGTATTCGTCACACTTTCACTATTTTTCCATCTTATTTTGACGATTATCTCTGGGATACTTTTATTTTGGGGAAAGATTTTTTGCCATGGACTAATGCACCTCGTCCTTTGCAGGTCACAGGTGGACACCTACGAGGGATGCTTGGAGGTGCATTGCTTGGGTCCATTGGCACACGTGGCACAGCGCTTCTGGCAGAGCCACAGAAGGAGCAGTTAGAGCAGCTACCTGCCCCACTTCAGATCTTGGATCCGCCTATGCTCAGGTGTATCCTAATCCAGTAGTGTAAAAATTTACCGCTTTCTAGTTTAGATTTGAATAATCTCGTTTCCTCTCATTAGCGAAGGGAGCGTATCTAGGATTTGCTTTTGCATCTTAATAACCCATCATGTCGTGCCCTTCTATCATTTCACCCTCATCCTCTTCCGAGAAGAATAAGCACACCGTCTCTCCTGCATTTTGATTTCTTTCTTTTCTTTTCCGATCTTCCCCTTGCATATTTCTGCATCACATTGATCATATCATTTCGCTGGCATTTTCATGTTCAGCTTGGGGGAAATCGACTTTTGTGTGCATGTTTTCGTGTGTCGTTGTCGTGTGTTTGTGTCTTTGAGTCCTTCGTTGCGTTTTATATCTTTTATTTTGTATGTTTCTTTTTCTTTTTTTAGTTTAGTTCGTGTGTTTTTCATGTTTTTCTTTTTTTGTGTCGGTGCGTCACTCCCCCCATTTTCATTGCCCTCCCGTATTCACTACTATTGCATTGAGGACAATGCAAGTTTCAGCTTGGGGGAGTCGTACTTCGTGCGTCATTTGTCTCTTTTTCTCCGTTATTTGAGTCGTTTTTCTCCGTGTTTTTCTTTTTCCTTTTCTTTTCTTCTTTTTTATCTCTTTCTCCTAGAGATGAACCCTATGATGAATTGCCACGAAAATCACACGCACAACTTGCACAGCTTCGATAATCACATTCACTAACCCTAGGATATCGAGTCCTCTTACATTTCATGCATCGCGGGTCCACTTAGCTTTTTGTGAGTCGTGTGTCGTGCCTAGCTGCTTGGTGTGCTTCTACTTTGTGATTTTACTGTATATACCTGTCCAGGAATGACCCCTAGATTATCATGCTTCGATTTGAATATGCGGTATTTGCTTCTACTGTCTGATTCTATATGCATGTTATATGTTTATATCGTATGTTTCAATTCGCATGTGTCGGGATTCCACAAACAAGGACTAGGATAACCCATTTAGCCTATGCTCTGATTAGCAAGAAATATCTCCTTTGCCCAAGTGTTTAGAATCCGATTTCATTTTTATTTTACTTGGTGCAAATCCCCTCGTCGTGTACCGTTCTCCCACTTGGGAGAGTACACATGTATATATCCCAATATCCAAAAATCCAAAAAAGAGAGATAAAAGAAAAACCCAAAAAACAAAAGAAAAAGAGAAAAGAAAAAAAAATATGTATAGCCAAAAATCCAAAAAAAAATTTGGATTTTCATTTGTCTCTTTTTCTCCGTTATTTGAGTCGTTTTTCTCTGTGTTTTTCTTTTTCTTTTTCTTTTCTTCTTTTTTATCTCTTTCTCCTAGAGATGAACCCTATGATGAATTGCCATGAAAATCACACGCACACCTTGCACAGCTTCGATAATCACATTCACTAACCCTAGGATATCGAGTCCTCTTGCATTTCATGCATCGCGGGACCACTTAGCTTTTTGTGAGTCGTGTGTCGTGCCTAGCTGCTTGGTGTGCTTCTACTTTGTGATTTTACTTTATATACCTGTCCAGGAATGACCCCTAGATTATCATGCTTCGATTTGAATATGCGGTATTTGCTTCTACTGTCTGCTTCTATATGCATGTTATATGTTTATATCGTATGTTTCAATTCGCATGTGTCGGGATTCCACAAACAAGGACTAGGATAACCCATTTAGCCTATGCTCTGATTAGCAAGAAATATCTCCTTTGCCCAAGTGTTTAGAATCCGATTTCATTTTTATTTTACTTGGTGCAAATCCCCTCGTCGTGTACCGTTCTCCCACTTGGGAGAGTACACATGTATATATCCCAATATCCAAAAATCCAAAAAAAAAAGAGATAAAAGAAAAACCCAAAAAAGAAAAGAAAAAGAGAAAATAAAAAAATATGTATAGCCAAAAATCCAAAAAAAATACAAATACCCAAAACCCAAAAATTTCAAGTGTGAATATTTTTCCTATCTACCGAGAATAAAGGGAAGGCGAGAATTTGCACCGAGTGTTCTACTCCACATCATCTCAACCCCCATCGTTTTCGAAAACACTTGGCATAGGGACCTTCTAGCGATTATCTAGGCTATAGTGTGGTGATTTCCTTGTCCCTAGCTGTGGAGTCCCCGATACATGATACGCTTCTATTCTTATACTCTTCTCATGCATGCTTGAGCTAATATTCACCGCAATTTCAAATTGAATCGATATTTGGGTCTTTCTTTGGGTATGTGTATATGGAGCATTATTGCACAATGTAGATAGTGATACCGTTTGCTATCACACGACCACGCTCACTCGCGCTTCACCGCGTGGGCCCACGGCACTTGTTTGGACTCACATTCCTTGGTTTAGTGTTGTGTTTTGTCGTATGCTTGCTTCGTGTGGCGTGTTTGATTTTGTTGGCCCTTATGGGCGATCTAGGATATAGAGTTCTCTTTTTTCTCTCCTTCTCTCTATTTTCTCCCTCCGAGCTCCTACTCTCACTCGTCTTCCTCGAGGACGAGGAAGAGTTCAGCTTGGGAGATTTTGACGTGCGTTTATATTTCATATATTTGCGCGTGTTTTCTTCCGTGTTTCTCCGTATTTTCCGCCGTCTTTTATTCGTTTTCTCGTATTTTCTCGTTTTCTTTCAATTTTCTTTGTTTCTCCATGTTTGCAGGAGATTGCCCGTGTAGGGGACGTTTAACGACGATATCTCAAGTCCCCGGAGCAACGGGAGGAGTCACGCGTGATCCAGGGAGTCAAACGACGAAGATTACATCTTTCAGCCCCTCACCCGGTCGGTTGGTCATCTCCAACCGATCGGGTGATGCACGCGTGCACCACCCGGTCTCAGCCGGAGCTCAAGTGGAAGTCACCCGACCGGTTCACAGGCCGGTTCAACGGGGCTGATTCTCTGTCTTTTCAAGCCAAATTCCAACCGATCGGGTGACTCTCACCCGATCGGTTCATCTGTAGCTGATTCTGAGGAGCCAAGACAAGGGCATCCAACCGACCTCTTCACCCGATGGCGCCATGATCCAACTGGTCACCCCAAGAACTCAACCGACCGGTTCATCTGACCGGGTGAAGCTCCGCCTTTTTCTGTTTATTATTTGTAACAGATCACCCAATCGGTTGACTTGTCAACCGATCGGGTGGCGTTTTTCTTGTGGTTTTGGACCCGATCCGTTAGGGCTCGGAATGGGGGCTATAAATACCCAATGCTGGCCGACTTTTAGGGTAATCTTCTTCTTGGTTCTTCCTCAGTTTTTCTAGGGCTTTTTGCCCCCCTTCTCTTGTTAGTCTTAGGTTAGTTTAGATTTGGTCTTTTGTTCAATAAGTCTTGTATTGGATTGACGATTCAACTCAAGATAAGTATTTTCCTCTCTTTTTCTCCATTGTTTGTATTGTGTTTATTTTGCTTGATGGTGAAAGTTTATATGTCTTTTGTGTTGTTTGTTTATATGTTATTCACCATCGAGTAGTTTTGATGAACCCTAATACGGGTTAGGGTAGGATTGTTGCTTGGAAATTTACATTAGACTTGGTTGCATGGCACGTGTTCGATGAAATGCGTCAATGGGGATTTCTAGCGATCTGGGTCCAATTCGTACGACAACACACTAGATGTGTTGGGGGTTGGGGTCCGGTGCTTGTCCTGTCAAGATCCGCTTCGATGTATCGCTAGAAATCACATTTGACCTATTTGGCCATTAGGGTTACGCGGGGGTGTTTCATTGTCATTGGCGGGAGAAAGACCGCCTCTGACCGTCGGGCCAAGGGGGAATAAACTTGGCGGTTGACTCCCTAGCCACAGCTCATGCCCCTAGTGTAGACATCGAGTCCTCGCGCGTGGGAACGGCTTGGAAGAAGTGTTGGGAGTTGTCATTGCGGCCTTAATGCTCTCGGTTGCGGAAGGTGTTAATGGACATGGGAATGCCCACCGTCCGGAATCGGGTAGGCCTAGCGTGCTTGGTACCGACCGGAATATCGGGCCATGGACGCTAGGTACCACCTTTTGGGGCAATGTCTCACCCTGGATCAAGTCTAATGCCAAGTGTCATGAGTGCTCTAGCCCGTGTTAGCGGGGATTCACGTCGTTTCTTTTTATTTCTTTCTTTTATTTCTACGCTTCCACCCATATCATCCGCGTAGCTAGCACACAACCTAGGCGAGGCTAGTAGCCATTCAAGCCATCCACCTCCCTGAGTTCGATAAACCCGCACCCTACACTAACCGTGCACTTGCGGTAAAACGACACCGCGCCCATACCGTAAACGGGGCGCCGGTCACCTATTTATTAATTAATATAAAAACGAAAATACGAAATTAATTCGTATTTACAAGTTTGCCATCGCGAAAAATTACGCACCCTCGCTTACGCATGCAGCGGCGACGGAGGCGTGGGGGCTCGGCGATGTCGTTGGCGACGAGGGCGGAGGCAGGCGGGGTGGGGCGGCAGTCGGATGGAGCTCCGGTGACAAGGCCGAGGCGATCGAGGGGAGGCGGAGCGAGGTCTTCGGAGGGGTCGAGCGACGTTCGGTGGGGGTTTCCGACGTCAGCGGCGTTGGCGGAAGCTGCAGGGGCTCCGGCGATGGCGGGGACGAGCGTGGGGCTCGGGGCGCTCTCGTGTGGTGTCACGGCGACACTCCAAGGCGGCGGGTGACAGTCGGAGCAGCGGCGAACGAGGTGGAGCGGGGGCTGCCTCGTCGGAGCGGCGGTGTGGCGTGTCGAGCTCGATGGCGCTTCGACAGGGAGCTCGTGCGGCAACGTACGGTGACGGGGCGGCGAGAGCTGCTCCGACGGAGTTCTACGGCGGGGTCGGGGTTCTTCGTCAATGAGTGGAGCAGCATGGCCCGAAGCGACGAGGCGGTGACGACAGCGGGTCCCTCGGGATGTCAGAGCGAAGAACGATCGAGGGGGGATGCTCGTGGAGCTGATCGGAGAAGAAGGCAGGAGCGGGGGTTTGTGTTCGGGGATGGGCAGTGGGAGCTTGTGCTCATGGCGGTGAGCGTCAGTATCAAGCGGAGATCGGAGGTGGCTCACGGAGGAGGAGGGTGGGCTCGTCGTTGAGAGGTTGGCGGAGGTCGGAGGGGAGAGGGTTTAGGGGATAGGTTCGAATGTGAGAGAGAGTGTGTGTGGTTGTCCTGTGTTTGATTCGGGCTTAGGAAATTTTGAACGGGAGCCAGCCTGGGGAGATGAAGATGAGAGGTTGGGTTGACGTGTGTTTACGGGCTGAGGGGGAAGGGATCAGTGAGGCTTTAAATAGGTAATTATATTAATTTAATATTAGGTTTAGTCAAGGGTATTTAATACGTTAGGTTAAACTTTAGACTAAATCTTAAATGAGTTTAGACTAAGTTAGGAAATGTTTAACGTGTCATCTCCATGTGTTAGTCATGTTAGGTAATTTAATAGTTGCTAAGGTTAAGGTAATTAGTAATTAGCTAGGGTAATTAGTGACGGTAGCAGTAAAAATTGTAACGAAATTACAATTTTGCCCCTACTAGTAAAGGTGTCCGAAAAATTACGAAAACATACCCACGGGTTCATATCATCGCGAGGATCGTGAATACGAGATCCGTTTCAGGGTTTGAGCTACGAAAATACTGGTTTTAGGCCAAAACATTTAGAAAGCGGGTTTGCGGGTTCTCTACTGATTTGACTTCAGAAAATTACGAAATTAATGTGGGGAGCCCTAAATGATCATTGAATATTACTCTAAAAGTTTGAAATCGTTTTGATGATATTTGTATAGAAAATAAATTCATAAAGCCAAAACGGTAATAACTGAAAGTGAATTTTATCAGAAATGTTTTGAGTATTTGATGAAATTCGATCTTACTAAAATACTCCATAACTAGTCTGGTACTTCAAAATATTTTTATACGAAATTTTTGAAATCAGTAAAACTCCTGACAAACCATTATAAAATAGTTTAAAATTTGAAAAATTGGTCAAATACGTAAATTGTTTGTCTTGATGAAAACACGCCGTTACATCCTACCCTTCTTAAAATAATTCCGTCCTTGGAATTTAAAAATCTTTTTGAAATAGATAATTGATGTTATGAAGAAGCTCAAGCAAATAAATGATATAAAAGATAGTAATCTAGTAAAATAGGTTGTAAATAACATGAAATATAA
This sequence comes from Scilla litardierei, assembly GCA_030789695.1. Lineage (NCBI taxonomy): Eukaryota > Viridiplantae > Streptophyta > Magnoliopsida > Asparagales > Asparagaceae > Scilla > Scilla litardierei. Next base: position 138,866,724 of record CM061141.1, read on the forward strand.
TGTGATATCATAGCATCAAGAAAACAAGAGATGTTATGTATGAATATATACTATTGACATCACCATAGCTTCCGTAACTAGTCTCAAGTCAAAATAGGTTTAGATAGAAGAAGATGATGAGTTCAAGAAAGACGAAGAAGTATCGGCATCAGTTTACACATCTCGGTTTGGTTCGTCTTAACACCATTCTCAAATACTTCTGAGCGTCATTCGATTCGCTTTCGTTGTCGAACTCGAACTTTCAGTGATCAAAAATCGAATGCTACCCTCCTCAAAATAGACGTGGCTAGAGTATGGGTGAGCTAAGCATGACTACAAATACGCCAAGACTAAGTAGGACAATCGAGCGGTCAGTACCAACTGAAGGATGGGTGATGATGAATGAAGTGGGTAGATAGTTCAACCTATAAAAATCACTCTAACTGCTAGTAAAAGAGATTACTGGGGAAGGCATATCCAAAGAATGTGACATGAATTCCTACATAAGGGTTAAGAATTCAAAGGAAGTGATGAGGATCAAGGAAGACCTAATGAAGATGGTAATAAGGACGTTTCACCAGTATATCCAATATAGGTGAACACTCGAGACATCCTGTACTCGAGAGTTCTATTTGAGTATTTTATACTGTGCATCCTGATCTTGCTATATTATTCACGAGGTAGGTAGCGCGGACCTGCATGTGCCACCAAAGCTGTAACGACCCAATTCCCGGGCCCGTTACTTTTTGGTATTTGCGCAGGTCCTGCAGTTAACCAGTGAAAACAAAATAGCCACGATGCAGAGATGTACAAAAATACCCAAATAGTGTCCAATTATTACATCCATATTGTACAAAAATGGTCCAACAATCGTACATGAAGGAAGGTAAATACAACTGGAAACAACTCTGAAAGCTGCAGACTCATAGTCAAATTCTGGCGCTATTAACTCTAGAGCATCTGCCTCCATATGTACACCATCTGCGGTGCCACAGAGATGGAACCGTAGGTAAGTCACAACAATTCTAGCAATAGAAACAAAGTAGTGCAAAAGTATGGAACAGATTATAGTAAACAAAAGATGGTCAGATAGGTGCCAAAGTAAAGTATGAGCTGACATGTATGTAAGAGTGATAAGTAAAGTACTGGTAACTATTCAAATGTGGTAAGTGATGCATAAAGTAAAGATGACTGTACAAGTGCAAAAGTAACGACTGTGGCGTGGCATGTGGTAGTAACAATATTTTGACCAATGGGATGTCAATAGTAAGACAACCAGGTTAACAATGTTTTGACCAATCGGTAATGGGATGACAATAGTTAGACATCCAGGTGGTTGTAGCAACACTTAGGGAGGTGAGCATCGTTTGGCTATCTAATAGTGTAGGCGGGCCTAATAATAAGAAGTCTAACTTAACTTCCAAATCAGCCAGTCAGTCAGGGCTTGAAGGCACATGTCACTTCAAAGACCGCAGGAACAAGTCCCTTGGTTGACCAACCCCCTTCCCATTCCTTTCTAGACACTGATTCGGTCGTAATTTAAGACCGCTTATTATTAAACCATTCTATCACGTTCGAGTAGTCTAGACTTAGTCCGTAGAATAATGGTATCAATTCAGTAATAGTGGCATAGTAAACAAACAAACTAGTGCATCAGTCTTAATTGCCACAAGGGCCCAATAGTGTGCTCCGTAAATGCCCGAGGGCCCAATAGTGTTTTCTGTAAATGTGCTCCGTAAATGCCCGAGGGCCCAATAGTGTTTTCCGTAAATGTGCTCCGTAAATGCCCGAAGGCCCAATAGTGTTTTCCGTAATATGCTCCGTAAATGCCCGAAGGCCCAATAGTGTGTTCCGACAATACAAACAACCATGAGTACAATACAACAATCAAACTAGTGCATTAGCCTTGGCTCGAGTGTACGATATGCAACCAGAATTGCACCCATCCCACGGAGCAACTTGTGGAATATCTACCTACCATTCATGCAGGGTGATGGTCAGTTTAACTAATAAGGGTGGACCCGGTCACTCCCGCACACTTCGTAGCTCAAGACTACCCCAAAACCCGTGTCTTATCATAATCCAATGTTCTTACCGGTATTCGTATCAATATGGCCTCATGGGCCCTGGTATCAATTACGCTAGTGCAACAGTCTTAGCTCGAGTGTACGATATTCAACCAAAAGTGCACCCATCCCACGGAGCAACTCGTGGAATATCTACCTACCATCCCCTTCAGGGTAATGGTACAGCTTACCAAATAAGGGTGGACCCAGTCACTCCCGCACACTTCGTAGCTCAAGACTACCCCATACCCGTATTGTATCACATTACACATTTATAACCGTATCAGTATCTGTGTCTGTATCCATATCCGTATCCGTATCCGTATGGCCTCATAAGCCCATCATTTCGTATATCCAACAATGTGTACAACAATACATCCATCAATGAGTACAACAATTTCATGTGGTATCTACTTGCTGAAAAGTCAAGGCAGAAGTCTCAACAGAGAATATCAGTCCTGAGCAATGCTTTGAAGTCCAACAACTATGATACCTAATTCCATAAAAGTGCACTATTTCAATTTAGTCCTTTGGTCATTCCACTATTGATTAGTTCTCTAGTTAATTAGGTCTCTAATCATTGGTTCAAGTCAATAGCTATTTTGAGAATATATATATGGTCCTAAGTTCATACGCGTACACTATCCAGATTTCCAAAGTTAGAATTAGAGTGACTTACCCTATTTGAGATCGTCGTGGTAAGACGAGGTTGGAGCTAGAGCTTTCAAGGATACTGGTGCACAAGAATTGGTACCTGCAAATACAAGAAAACATTAGTTATGGGTTACCCTACTTTCTACCTATTTAATCTGATCGTTTCGATTTTATAATCGATTGAAACGTTGTCAAAAAGTGTTCTAAATTTTTCTATAGGCTAGATATAATGAAAATAATTTTACTGTAAGAGGAAATATTTTTCGGAAGCTTATAGTAATTTTTATAATTTTTAAAAGCTCAAAATAGATTTAAAACTAATTTTTAATTAAGTAACGTAATTATTCAATAATTTCTCATGGATGCAATCTGTATCGGAAAGTTGCAAATAAGCTGTCAAAATGACCGTCTCGAAGAGTACTTCAACATATATTTTTATCATATATTAGTTTACGTGAAAATAGCAAGTTACTGATTTTTAAATGAAAATAACCTATTTAACTTTTAGGGTTAAAAATTAATTCTGGAAAATCTAAGCATCCGATTGAGACGAAACTAGTGCCATTGGGTCCAGAATGTCATTTCTGATTTTCTGGGACTAGTCTCACATTTTTCTGGGGCTTATATTTTAATTTATCAATTTAAAACCATCATACCCTATTTATTAATTAATATAAAAACAAAAATACGAAATTAATTTGTATTTACAAGTTTGCCATCGCGAAAAATTACGCACCCTCGCTTACGCATGCAGCGGCGACGGAGGCGTGGGGGCTCGGCGACGTCGTTGGCGACGAGGGCGGAGGCAGGCGGGGCGGCAGTCTGATGGAGCTCCGGCGACGAGGCCGAGGCGATCGAGGGGAGGCGGAGCGAGGTCTTCGGAGGGGTCGAGCGACGTTCGGTGGGGGTTTCTGACGTCAGCGGCGTTGGGGGAAGCTGCGGGGGCTCCGACGATGGCGGGGACGAGCGTGGGGCTCGGGGTGCTCTCGTGTGGTGTCACGGCGGTCGAGAGGTGGGCGGCGACACTCCAGGGCGGCGACACTCCAGGGCGGCGGGCGACAGTTGGAGCAGCGGCGAACGAGGTGGAGCGGGGGCTGCCTCGTCGGAGCGGCGGTGTGGCATGTCGAGCTCGATGGCGCTTCGACAGGGAGCTGGTGCGGCAACGTACGGTGACGGGGCAGCGAGATCTGCTCCGACGGAGTTCTACGGCGGGGTCGGGGTTCTTCGTCGATGAGTGGAGCAACGTGGCCTAAAGCGATGAGGCGGTGATGACAGCGGGTCCCTCGGGCTGTCGGAGCGAAGAACGATCGAGGGGGGGGGGGGGGGGGAAGCTCGTGGAGCTGATCAGAGAAGAAGGCGGGAGCGGGGGTTTGCGTTTTGGGATGGGCAGTGGGAGCTTGTGCTCACGGCGGTGAGCGTGGGTATCAAGCGGAGATCGGAGGTGGCTCACGGAGGAGGGTGGGCTCGTAGTTGAGAGGTTGACGGAGGTCGGAGGGGAGAGGGTTTAGGGGATAGGTTCGAATGTGAGAGAGAGAGTGTGTGGTTGTCATGTGTTTGATTCGGGCTTAGGAAATTTTGAATGGGAGCCAGCCTGGGGAGAGGAAGAAGAGAGGTTGGGTTGACGTGTGTTTACGGGCTGAGGGGGAAGGGATCAGTGAGGCTTTAAATAGGTAATTATATTAATTTAATATTAGGTTTAGTCAAGGGTATTTAATACGTTAGGTTAAACTTTAGACTAAATCTTGAATGAGTTTAGACTAAGTTAGGAAATGTTTAACGTGTCATCTCCATGTGTTAGTCATGTTAGGTAATTTAATAGTTGCTTAGGTTAAGGTAATTAGTAATTAGCTAGGGTAATTAGTGACGGTAGCAGTAAAAATTGTAACGAAATTACAATTTTGTCCCTACTAGTAAACGTGTCCAAAAAATTACGAAAACATATCCACGGGTTCGTATCGTCGCAAAGATCGTGAATGCGAGATCCGTTTCAAGGTTTGAGCTACGAAAATACTGGTTTTAGGCCAAAACGTTTAGAAAGCGGGTTTGCAGGTTCTCTACTGATTTGACTTCAGAAAATTACGAAATTAATGTGGGGAGCCCTAAATGATCATTGAATGTTACTGTAAAAGTTTGAAATCGTTTTGATGATATTTGTATAGAAAATAAATTCATAAAGCCAAAACGGTAATAACTAAAAGTGAATTTTATCAGAAATGTTTTCAGTATTTGATGAAATCCGATCTTACTAAAATACTCCATAACTAGTCTGGTACTTCAAAATATTTTTATAAGAAATTTTTGAAATCAGTAAAACTCATGTCAAACCATTATAAAATAGTTTAAAAATTGAAAAATTGGTCACATACGTAAATAGTTTGTCTTGATGAAAACAGGCCGTTACAGCTGTAAAATCTTTCAACATTGATGGGTACTCCACCTCTTCTGAACAATCCATCATCGGACATGCATCAACTACAAGCCAAGAAGAGGCATAACTAATCATGGAGACATGCTGCCGGATAAGCACATTCACGCCATCATTTGAGGAAGCTTCCACTTTAGAGATTTCAAATGGACAAGAACTCCAGACCCATCCTCGTGATAAATCAATTCAGTAGGATCACAATGACGACGTCAAATCCATGGAAGCAGCTTGTGAGACCTCAGCATCCCATAACAATGGTCTCTTTGGGAAATTGACACAACCATAGGTAATGGAGAATTAGGGCATCAAACCTCCAGAAGTAGAACTCAACTCACTTCATCCTAATTTGAAGTATGCATTTTTAGGAAGAGACTCCACTTACAGTTATCATAAATGCCTCCATAACCGACACTGAACTCGAAAGCCTCCTGACCATCCTCAGACAACACAGAAGTTTCCTAGGCTACACTATAGATGACATAAAAGGACTTAGCCCCAGCCAATGCACACATAGGATCCATCTTGAGGATGACAACACTACCTTTATTGAGCCTCAAATGTGACTTAACCCTAACATGAAATAGGTAGTAAAGAAGGAAGTTTTGAAGCTGCTTATCTATCCTATATCTGATAGTAAGTGGGTTAGTGACGCACCTAAAACCTGCACCTAGATTCCATCCGGCGGTGTCACGATCGACAGGCGTGGTATGGCCCCTAGGTGTCAATTCCGGGCTCTATCCGCAAGCGAACGGTGTCAAGTAGTAGTATAAAAGATATCGAATCCCACAGGTTCGGTGACAGTGTATTTGGGTTCTCAGTTTGCTTCTATATCTCGAAGTGAGATAGCTATCGGGTTGAGAGAATTAGTTGTTGTGTTGTTGTTGTTTTAACAATAAAAAGGACTAAGGCGTTAGGGATCACTGGTAAGATCGTCGGGGATCGACGTTGGAATAGAATCATTACATTGCATTAGAGTTAGGGGATTAATCTCCCAATTCGTACCACTCTCGTGGGTTAGAATTGCGAGGTATTTCGGTGGCTCTCTTTGACGCAATAGTGGTAGCCGTCAACGTAGCGATATAGTTTGTCGGGGGATCCCCTCAAGGCACGAGTCGGGCATGGTCACGAGCATTGGTTGGATCCACCAATTTTCCTATTCGAATCCTAAGGATACCCGTTAAGCACATCAATTCCACAGACCGTGGGCAAGATCTCAGTACGGGTTATCCTAGGGATTCGGTAAGATTGACCGAAATACTCCTCTAAATTCCTAATTCAACATAGGGATCCAGATCTACATCTTCCCCCAGGATCTTAGGGCTACCCCATCAACAATAGAAAAGTCTACTCACTCATAGCAATATTAACGAATAAAAACACAATTTTTAGAGGTGAAAACATCATAACAAATTGATGAATGAAGATTGAGAACTTACAGCGAGAGATAAAGAAAAATAGCACTTAATAGGTCAGAAGAAAAACCGAGATTCCAAGACCGCGAGAAGAACAAATAAACTTCCAATCAATATCGATCCAACAATATTCAAGAGTTTCTTAATCTAGATCTAACAAAAATTATCCTCTCTAATCCCCGCTCCCAAAAAATAATTCAAAAACACAAAATGAATTCGCTCCCCTGCGCTGTCGCAGCTCCCAGACTTCACTCCCCCAAATCGCGCAACAGCCGCTCTCAAAGATCCTTCCAAAAATGGCCTCAGCATCGTCGACCGAGTGGGTGACTCAGTCGAGTAGTGCGTTGCTCGGTCAGTTGCTCGGGCCGAGCAGCTGTACTGCTCGACCGAGCACGACAGGAAATTGCGCTCCTCCAAAATCTTTACTCTGTCTGCACAGGCCGAGTCAGCTCTGCTCGGTCCGAGCAGAGAGCTGACTCGGTCGCTGAAGAAGTCGCTCAAGTCGTGCAAGGATTAGTCGGGCTTCTGAATGAAAGGCTGCTCGACCAAGAACTATGAGTGCTCGGTCCGAGTAGGCTGCGTATATGTGCCATTGTTCTTCTTTGCATCTGCTTGACCAAGCAGCTGCTCTGCTCGGTCGAGTCATCTGGGAAACTTTCTCCTGCACCATCTGAAGCTCCTCCTCTCCTCCTGCTCTCTCCTCCACTCCTCCCATGGCTCCCAAAACACAGCGAACTCCTGTAGAGCTTCGCCAACGAGCTCACGGGCGTGTCAGATGTGTCCATACCCAAGTCGGGTCCCAAATCGCTCCAAAATCCCTGAAAACTCATAAAATACTACGAAACTCGAATATAACGTCAGAAATGCGATATCGTGGGTAAATATGGGATTCGGATGTGAAAATGGCATGGAATGCGATGTCATAATGCTATGAAAAAGGTGTAAAATATGGCCACATCAAAATCTCCCAAGCTTACCTCTTACTCGTCATCGAGGAAGACGAATACTAGGTACACCGGGAGGAAAACAAAAAGAAATAAGAAATAAAAATAGGAAGAGAAGAGAATGGAAGTGGATGGAGGGTGCTAAGGATGTTCGGTCAGATCACAGGCCTAAGCAGTATATCACAATGCTTTGAATAGTAAAAGTAGATGCTAATGGTATTTTCACGTTTTACAAATCATATGTCTAGCATGCAATACTTAGAAAATACAGGGATCTACTGAAATAATGCCATCAACTCATATCAATCTCATGCAGTCCATAGAGTCTAGTATAAAAAGAGTTGGCAATGCACTTTTCAATCACATATACACATGGAGCATATAGAAATCACACAACATGCAATAGAGAATAGAAAGGATCATGCTATTCAATTATTCATTTCGAGTCATGAAAAATCTCCAAAAACTAAAGTGTTTCGTAAAGTTTAAGTATTATCAAATCTCCCCGTTATGCACCGTCTCCACTTTAATGTCACACTCACTCATGTGATCAGTTGGTTCACCCCCCTCCCCCAAGCTTAGCTTGAGGCGTCACATCTAGGAATTTGATATGGAATATTTTTTCTTTTTCCCAGTATATGTGATAGCTTCTAATGAAAGGATACAAAACCAAATTTCTTTTTCATTTTCTTATTTTTCTTTCTTTCTTTTTCTTTTCTTTTTCACACACATATATATACACACATTTTTTTCTTTTCATTTAGAAGCTATACTTTTTCTTTATGGGTTTGGAAAGTGAGATACGGTAAAGATAGCTGTGGGGGTGTCACGCCCCGCTTCCCAAAACGACGGAAGAGAAACGTAACAAGGCCCGCTTAGGCCAGAGCTGTGAAGCCCGGACCCAATAAGCGTCTGTGTGGTACTCCAAGACGAAGGAACAGGTCCATGCAGGTTAGTACGGAACAACGAAAGTAGTAAAAGGGATGCATTCATTTTATTCAACAGATATCCAGAAAAGTACGGAGAGCCTAAACAAAAGCCAACATGGCTACAAAATAGCTGAAGGTAAACTAATGGTGCAAGCACCCAACCTAGACAGAAAGTAAACGGTGCTACGCACCCAACTAAACTACAGTGAAACCTCTGAATCAGCAACGTGAAGATCTCTAGCTCTGGTCCTCCTCGGGCACGTACTCTGAATCTGCGTCCTCCGGCTCTACGTACTCTGGCAGGCCCGCCTCGTCAACGTACTCTGTCTCTACACCTGACGTACAACACCCAAAAGAAAGGAACTGTACGTCAGGTAAAGTCTATAAAAAGGGTCAGACTCTACTGCAAGTGTACTGAACTGTTAAACAACAATTTACTGGTTGATTAGCATGCTGGGGTTATAACAGAGTGACGAAGGAAGTAAACGCAGCTGGAAAGTAAAACGTAGCAAGCAGTAGTCGTAGCGTGTGCTACCAACTACGGGTCTAACCTAAATGGGTCGTGACAAGGCGTGACAAGACAAGCAAGACAAGACAGGACAAGACACGACAAGACACGTGTGACTCGAAGGGTTCACGCCTTACCGTTCGAGGGGGATCCGACCATCTCCCTGTGCGCACGCTCAACCCTACCCCAAACCCAAGTGCTTAAGACAAGACAATATAGGGCCACTCACTCTGCTAGGTGAGTGCCTCTAACCCCATGATCGGTAGCGATCTCTCACTCTGCTAGGTAAGCGACGGACGCCTCGTAGGTGAAACTGTACTACTGTATAGGACCACTCACTCTGCTAGGTGAGAGTCTCTATCCTCTCGGTCTGCTGGGACACTCACTCTGCTAGGTGGGTGCTGAGCTTCCCGTAGGTGTTCCGTAACAAAGATCACACACTCTACTAGGTGAGCATCTCATTGCCCACAGGCTACACAAGACACGACATGCAAGATGTTCATGACAGGGCAAGGGCAAAGTTGTTCTAGGGTGTCCACACACACGCACACGCAGATGAAACCTATAGTAGCAGTTGTTGTTGATTCTAGGGGGTCCACACACACGCACACACAAGATAACCCTACGGTGTCAAAAGTTTTTGTTGCTACGCCTAGACTTCATCGTCAAGTCTAGGTCGTTAGGGCGTCCCGGACGCTATCATTTCACGTCCGGTTCTGTTTGTTCACAGTCTAATAGTTCTAGTAGTTTAAGACCAAGGCACAATCAAAAGCGCAAGTGAGTACACTTGCCTGCGGTGGCGAGTGTGTCGTCCGTCCGAAGCGTCTCGTCCAAGCGACGCGTCTGCGGTAGTCCGTCTGAAACAATGCCACTGCGACGGTGTCAGGTCGCGATTCCCATCAAATCCTATTTAGGTTTGTTTCTAGGTTTGTCGGCGACGGTGTCCGGTTCTGAATTACAGACAACAGAAATAAAAATCAAATACACAAAACTCACACGAAACACAGCTATGCGCTAAAATAAGTACGGCCGAAAAGTGACCGTGACATTCTACCCACCTTAGAAATGATTCCGCCCTCGGAATCCCTTATAATAATAATAATAATATCTATACACACTATGCCTGCAACTCCCAGATCTACACATAATGATCGCTAATCCTATAACTTCGAACATCATTTCTCAAATAATCCATCATAACTCGTCTCTCCCCGAATAAAGCTACAACTAGAATCACATCCTAGCACTCAACTATAAATCCGTATTACCGTGCACAAATCAACAATTATCTCGTCCCCAATATATCATCCATCATATAGACTCATAACTCTATTCTACATAATCAATGAACCATCGGCCACATCTATCCTTACCCCTATCATCTAATCTCCTAATCCTATTAAATCCATCTTCATAACATTTCGTTCGTCTCAACGCATCGTGCTATCTCCAATGTCTTCTCACCCACAACTTAATAATCAAGTCTTGATGCTTTAAATGCTCTACTCATTCTCATGACCACTCTAAATCATACTATACTCCACAGCTACTCCTATCTACCACTCGTCCAAGTTTCAAGTCAGATAAGTTCTCATCTCCCCGCATATAATTTCATCCGACCAGAATTCTCCCTTGAACCCGGCACACTTTGGTATCATAAATAAGTCTTGGACACCTTGTTCTTTTCATCCGAAAGAAATTCTAATCTAATATCTTCAACCAATCACCGCTACGACATATCCCATCTCACTCTAAGCCTACCCGCAAACATAACCCTATAACAATACATCTAGTACTAACAACATCATAACAATAAAAATAACACTCCCGAAGAGGGAAAGAAAGAAAGTTTAAGGCCTAAGACATATTTTAAAACATTGGGAAAAACGTGTGGAGTTGTGATATTGGATGAGGGAAGATAGGTGGGTTGTGATCTTTGTGGGCTAATCCCAAAACATTAAAGGTTGGATTTGAAAGGAACAAAAAGTTTTGAGACATACATAAGCAGCCAAAAATAAGCTAAACTATAATATGAAAGTTTAAAACTATGGAGTTACCTGCAACGACGCCATCCGCTGCTGTCATGACATATGCTCCACGGACAACAGCTCCTCTCTAGGTAGGGGCATGTGCTCTACTCTACAGTGGGGCCGGTGCTCCGCCCTCAGTATGGCGATACCTCGGGTAATCTTTAAAGGCGTGTGTGGCAGCTCCACATGCTAGACACAAACCCAGCTTCTTCCTGCAAGTGTTCTGCTGATGCCCTGGCTTGCCGCAGAAAAAGCATGGGCCCTTCATCTGATGCTGAGCAGGTGCTCCTGGCCTCTTGAAAGGCACTGACTGAACTGGTCCCACTATAGACCCAACAGAAAGCCTATGCTGCTCATTCTATCGCTTTCCTCCATCATCAGAAGGATCAGGTAGACGCGATATGGTCTCATGGTTCCTCGCGGCATTCAGCACTGCTCCCATTGTCGTGAAATCTACCGAAGACATAGAAGCCTGAATCTTCAGACGCAATCCCTGACGAAAACGATCAGCTCGTTTCTCCCCCTTCCTCACCATATGTGGGGCAAACCGGCTCAGCATCTCGAACTTTGCCTCGTACTCGTCGACGGTCATATCCCCCTGCTTCAGATCTACAAATCTGCTCAACAGCTCCCTCTTAGCAGCTTTGGTGAAGTACTTCTCCTTGAACATCGATCGGAAAGTCTTCCACTCCACTGGCTTCTGCAGGCGCCTCTCCTCAATGCGCCACCAGTTCCTAGCATTCTCGATCAGTTGCATCTTCGCTATCTCAACTCGGGTATCATCAGGAATCTTCAAAGCTACCAGCTTCTCCTCAGTACTCAGAATCCACTCATCAGCAGCCAACGGCCCTTCCTTTCCAGAAAATGTCTTCGGTTGAAGCTCATTGAACTGCTTCACTCCCGGAGCAGCTCGAGGGGCAGGTGGAGGCGGTGGCAGTGCAACTGGAGGAGCATGGGCAGCACGGTGGGACTGCTGAACCAATTGATGCTGAACATCCAGTATCTCCCTCATAACGCCCAGTAATTGGCTTAAATCATCACCTCGGCCATCCATGGTCCCGTCAGCTGATGGTCCATCTCGAGCTTCACGTCCTCCCACCATCCTAACGACAGGAAAAACACAACTTAGACTCGCACATATTCTGGAGAAAGAAGAAAAAAATGAAAGCTAATACTTCTATTGTTCCGTACTTTTCGCAGAAAAGGACCTGCATGGGCCACCACTAAAACCTGTCATGCCCCACTTCCCAAAACGACGGAAGCGAAACGTGACAAGGCCCGCTTAGGCCAGAGCTATGAAGCCCGGACAGAATAAGCGTCTGTGTGGTACTCCAAGACGAAGGAACAGGTCCCTGCAGGTTAGTACGGAACAATGAAAGTAGTAAAAGGGATGCATTCATTTTATTCAACAGATATCCAGAAAAGTACGGAGAGCCTAAACAAAAGCCAACATGGCTACAAAATAGCTGAAGGTAAACTAATGGTGCAAGCACACAACCTAGACAGAAAGTAAACAGTGCTACGCACCCAACTAAACTGCAAAAACCTCTGAATCAACAATGTGAAGATCTCTAGCTCTGGTCCTCCTCGGGCACGTACTCTAAATCTGCGTCCTCCGGCTCTACGTACTCTGGCAGGCCCGCCTCGTCAACGTACTCTGTCTCTACACCTGACGTACAACACCCAAAAGAAAGGAACTGTACGTCAGGTAAAGTCTACAAAAAAGGGTCAGACTCTACTGCAAGTGTACTGAAATATTAAACAACAATTTACTGGTTGATTAGCATGCTGGGGTTATAACAGAGTGACGAAGGAAGTAAACGCAGCAGGAAAGTAAAACGTAGCAAGCAGTAGTCGTAGCGTGTGCTACCAACTACGGGTCTAACCTAAACGGGTCGTGACAAGGCGTGACAAGACAAGCAAGACAAGACAGGACAAGACAAGACAAGACACGTGTGACTCGAAGGGTTCACACCTTATCGTTCGAGGGGGATCAGACCCTCTCCCCGTGCGCATGCTCAACCCTACCCCAAACCCAAGTGCTCAAGACAAGACAATATATGGCCACTCACTCTGCTAGGTGAGTGCCTCTAACCCCATGATCGGTAGCGTATCTCTCACTCTGCTAGGTGAGCGACGGACGCCTCGTAGGTGAAACTGTACTATTGTATAGGACCACTCACTCTTCTAGGTGAGAGTCTCTATCCTCTCGGTCTGCTGGGACACTCACTCTGTTAGGTGGGTGCCGAGCTTCCCGTAGGTGTTCCGTAAGAAAGATCACACACTCTACTAGGTGAGCGTCTCATTTCCCACAGGCTACACAAGACACGACGTGCAAGATGTTCATGACAGGGCAAGGGCAAAGTTGTTCTAGGGTGTCCACACACACGCACACACAGATGAAACCTATAGTAGCAGTTGTTGTTGATTTTAGGGGGTCCACACACACGCACACACAAGATAACCCTACTGTGTCAAAAGTTATTGTTGCTACGCCTAGACTTCGTCGTCAAGTCTAGGTCGTCAGGGCATCCCGGATGCTATCATTTCACGTCCGGTTCTGTTTGTTCACAGTCTAATAGTTCTAGTAGTTTAAGACCAAGGCACGGTCAAAAGCGCAAGTGAGTACACTTGCCTGCGGTGGCGAGTGTGTCGTCCGTCCGAAGCGTCTCGTCCAAGCGACGCGTCTGCGGTAGTCCGTCTGAAACAGTGCCACGGCGACGGTGTCAGGTCGCGATTCCCATCAAATCCTATTTAGGTTTGTTTCTAGGTTTTCGGGACTACCCTATTCGTCAAAGTCACGTTTTGGTGTTTTATCAGCCTAGATTGACCACTACCCTATATGCACAGAAAATTGTCCGATGGTCGATTTCTACAGTGAGCAGCGTTTTACTGGTGCGGAAAAGTAAATTTAATTGTAGTTGTCCGATTTTTAGTTTAGGGTTCTGTTTTACTACGGTGTGGGTTTTGCTACGAGTTAGGGGTCACCAACCTGGTCTGACGGTCACGTGTAGCTATGACGTCGGATCCGAAACAACGGATCGCGTCGCGACTCCAATTTTCGAAACGTCTCGTCACTGGTCTTTAGTGTTCACGTGGTCGAATGGAAAGCGTGACTGTCTCTGCGTCATAAGATTTAACATTAAGCCAAGAATCTAAAAGAAATATTATTAAGTTCACTTATACATGAATCGCTTATAGGCTACCATCCAACTGGTTATATTCATGTACTTATTATTATAATTACTTTAGCATTATGGTTCACACATAAATAACTTATACACTTTTTGGTAAAATAGAACGTAACACCAAAATAACTTAGACGAATTATAATACATATACCTACTGCTAACATATAATAATCTATAAAGTTCATTACATATCAGTTTACTGCTGCTCATACATATAAAACTACATACTGACATCCTAATTAGGGTTAAAAACTAATGTGCTGGAAATAATACACTAGCATCAGACATGCTGTCACCATCATAATATCACCAATATTACCTGTACACCAATCGTACGCAAATAATATAATAACCAATATATATATCTTACATAGTAACATGCTGCCATTGCTAGCAGTTAGGATGTACATAGGATGTACATGCAATGATAAATTCACAGCATGCTTAGAGTTAAATAAAAACAATCCCACACTATATTTTTACACTTCTTACGCATGCATGCATACCAAGTAATTATCTAATATAGACTTATGTGTTAACGGCTCTTGTGCGTGCTCGCTGGTGAGCGTGGCCAGACGTCTATGGCAGCGGTGAAGGACTAGTCGACGGCGACGTTGTGTCGAATGGGAGGCGTCGCTGCAGTCGAGGGGCGGTGGCTTCGTGCGATGACGGACGCGTGTGCACTACGGAGCTGTGAGGCGTTGGACCCGGAGCACCTTCGAACGGTCACTAGAGGAGAGGGCCACGGCGGACTGAAAGTCCGGGCCGCCGGGGAAGAGGGGAGTGCGGGTGGTCGGAGAATGGAGTTTCACAGCCTGCCGTTGCAGGGAGGAGGCCGGAGCAAGTCGCGTGAAGAAGATAGGGAGGCCAGCGGCTGAGTTTCGTTGGGTTCTGATAGAGGGAGGAGAAGATAGAGAGTTGAGAGGGAGAGAGTATGAAAAGGCTAGGTTTTAAAACATTTTGTGCGGCTTGCAGAACCTATCCCTAGGTTATGACATTTAATTCTAAAGAAAGAGGATAGGGTGAAAGCTTTTTGTGAAAGCTGCAAGGTAACCTACTCTATATAGGATGGGGGGTTTATTCACGTGGGATAGAGAGGGGGAAAGTGGGGGATACTGTTAGGGTGTGGTTAGGATATGGGATTAGATTAAATCAAAGAATTGATTTAGTTAGTTAGACTTTTTTTTAAAAAACATCTTTAAGCTTCCCCTTTACAAACGTGTGCATATGTTAATGGTATTTAAAAAAACATTATGTTTTGAATTTTTTTTTAAAACGGACGCACAGACTTCTTAATACAAGCTATTTTTTAAACAAAAGTTTATACTAAGATATTTTATAAATTTATAATGAGATAAGCAGATAGGTCCCCCGACGTCCAATAATTACAAGGAAAATATCGGGATGATCGCGCCTCCAGGAGGGTTGTAAAAATGAGGTTCGATCACGCGTCTGAATTACAGACAACAGAAATAAAAATCAAATACACAAAACTCACACGAAACACAGCTATGCGCTAAAATACGTACGGTCGAAAAGTGACCGTGACACGGGGTGTAACCAACTGATATGTAGAGAACTATAGAGATATGTGGAGAAGGAAAATAATAGATCTCTCGGTTCACTCATAAGGGGTGCACAACGGTTTTATAAGCTAATACTCTAACTAAACTCATAACTAGCATGGATATTTTCATTAATCTAGATGAACACTGAAAAAGCATGCAGTAATAAGCACAATGACAGCAAGCATGCAAACAGAAGTGAATAAGATATAAAGCAGATGTTTCAAGTGTTCTAGTGATGCGTGAACTTAGATGCATTACCCAACATAGCGCATACTAGATACTAATTCATGCATTTGATTTTCAATTCATTTCAAGCATTAAATCAGATAGATCAGCAAAAGAATATGCACGCATATAGAAAGTAAAACTGAAACTACCCTAATAGCATGTCAATAGATAGTAAGCATCGTGAATAATTACTAGGGCTACGAGAGATATCATCATGCAGAACATCCTTAGCAATAAAAGAGAAAAAAGTGGAGAAAATATGAAAATGAAGAAAAAAAGATGCATGCATGGTAAAAACAGAAAACGTGATGCAGAATGAGAAAAAAGATAAGGAATTGGAAAACTGGTGAAAAAGTAAAATAAAAACTGAAATAGGAAAGAAAATGTAAAAGAAAAAATGAAAAATAAAGCGGTAGCGCTCATCCCCCAAGCTAAACCTAGCAGTGTCCTCACTACTAAGAAAACGCTGATAAGCAGGAGATGATGCTAGATAGGGTGGGGTGGGTGGGGGAATATAAAATAAAAACTGTGCAAAAAGAAATTAAAAACATGACATGATGCAATGATGAATGAAAAATGATGTATGAGTGGGTCCTCCCCCAAGCTATCTAAGTGCAGGGCCCCGAACAGGCAGATGTGCACAATAATAAATGAGGGAGGTGAAAATGGGTAGGGACAACATCAAGCAGAGGCACGACCCTCTGGGGGTGTTGATGGGTCTCTCTGCTGTGGACGAGGAGATGTGGGTGGGACATATACAACAAGAGCAGTAGTGAACTCGACTGTTGTGTCCGACTCAGGTGGGGAAGAAGTAGGCTTTGTAGAAGCCTTAGAAGGTGGAGCACTGAGTGGTGCAGTGGAGGTCACAGTGGGTGGCCTGGGTGGTGGGGCAAGAGCTAGTATCACGGGTGGTGATCCACATGTCCTGAGAAGGTCAATGATGGATGCTAGGTCCAACTTGACCCTATCGTGATGTGTCGTCGTCGAGCGTACAAAGGCCTCGAAATCTTGTCGAAGGCGAGAAGTCGACTCCTCCAATGCTGTCAGACGATTGTCTACGGAAAGGGAGTTGGGTGGAGTATGGGGAACGTGACGGTGAGTCACCACTCTCGTAAAACAGTCATGTATAGCTGATGCACGGTGCCTAGGGTGGAAAGTCGGAGAGGGTGAGCTCGAAGGGATCTCAGTAGCAGCTGAAGAAAGAGCGGTCATCGACACAGAAGTGTGGACAGACGTCGAGACGCTCTCTGTAAAGATGGCTGCTGATGGTGACGAAGTGGTGCCAGAGAGGGTAATGTGGGGACCTAAAGAGATCGGAAGTGAAGCTATGAGGTCACTAAGAGGTGGAAGGGTGGGGGCTGGATCGTGGTTAGGGAATTCCAAAGCAGTGGGCTCTGGAGCAGAGATAATATCGGTGCCCTCAGGCACGGAGACTGAAGAGTCAACAACAGTGGCCTCGGGGAAAGAGGTGGTGACAGTCCCCGAGGTCTCTATGGTGGTGGAGGTGGAATAAACAGAGGTGGAAGAAGACGTGCCTCCTGAGCGAGGTGGATATAAAGGCAGAGCTGGAAGTGCGGCCACGAGGGATGCAAGGTCATGCTCCTCGTACTCAGCGGAGCGTGGAACCGGGTCATCGACGACTGCCTCGACGGGTGCTCCTGGGGGCTCGAGTACGTGGAGGGGTTGAATTGGGTCGACCCTAGCAATCATCCAGCTCAGCTGGACAGGTGCAATGTGTGTAAGGTGAGGGGCAGGAAGTACCATGTGAGGCGTGTGGCGGGTGCCGACAAGATATGACCAGTGACGATTCCCGTAAGGTCTGATGATATGCATATGTTCTAGGACACCAAGAGTCAAGTGAGTGGGTCCAACAGGGGTCGCCAGGTCATCAGGAATGTTGATATCGAGCATCTGGGCAAAGATGGTAAAGAATCCACTGCAGCAGAAGTCTGTGAAGAAGTGGGTAGTGGCAGTCTACAGAAGGCGATGACACAACCAGTGGGTTGCGTCAGAAAGCATGAAGGGGCAAAGGGAGCCGTCTAGGTGAAAGTGTAGAGGCCGAGTCATGCCCAAAAGGTGGGTAAGCTCTGGAAGGGACATGATCTCGACCTCAGACCTGCAAAATATAGTAGTGGCTAAGTTTCTCTGCGTATAACAAAGGCAGGGATCAACGATGCACGATGCGTTCGCCTGGCTAGGGCGGTAGTGATCTGGGCCTGAAATACGGTGCCAAAAAGATGGAGCATCGTATGCGTCAACGTCGTAGTGTGGGGAAAAGGCGGCTCTGGGCTCGGGGATAGCTGGAAAGTGGAAGTGCTCACGGATCATGGCGTATGTAATCGTGCAATCGTGATCCATGAGGCGGAAAGTGATGCCATCACCCGCCGAAGTGCGAGCGATGAAGCTAAGAGCCTCCAGAGTAATGTGGGAGTACGTGGGGGCATGGACACCGAGGAAGAAATCGAAGCCAATTGTACGGTCAGGTGGTGGACCCCCTAAAGGAGTCTGAGGGATCGGAGGGTGGGCACGTCTATGAAAAGTGTGGGAACGAGACGAGGTTGTGAGAGCCTAACGAAGCGCTCGCAGTGTGCGTCGTCTCTGAAAGTGATGCCGTAGGTTCGTAGTGCTAGTAAAGCATCCCTGGTGGGGGCAGGGTGTGGGGGTGATGATGGAGGGGCGGTGGTGGTGGTCGTCGTGATAGGTGCAGTAGTGGTGGGGATGGTAGTGGTCTTGATAGGTGCTGTGGTAGTGGGGATGGTAGTGGTGATGGTGGTGATAGTGGAGGTGGTGAGGCGGGCACGACGTAGGGTCGGGAAGAGGAGGCGCCAGGAGTGGGCCTCTTTCCACGAATGGGTGGGGTGGTGGCTCCTTGCGTGCAAACCATCGTGACGATGGCATTATGATGCATCGGTATAGATGCAAAAAAAGGAAAGAGTGTACCGACTCAATGAGCGATGCGAATGCAAAGATCTCCCCCAAGCTAGTCCCGGTAGTGGCCTCTGCCGTAGGCAAGTCGTATCTGAAATAGAAACAATAAAACATCAAAAATAGGGATTAAAAATAGGGGGACTGTGTGAATTGGGGCTGCTCGACTAAGCAGATGTACTGCTCAGTTCGAGCAATGCTGCTCAGTGGGAAATTCATGACCGAGCACTAGTGTGCTCGGTCAGTTAGCGGATTGAGATGAGAAGGGGGTGATGGCTGCTCGATCGAGCACCGTGGGTGCTCGATCGAGCAGGGGGAGCGGCCTAGGGCACCGGTAGCGGGCGGTGGGGGGGTTTATGTGAGATGCGATGAGAGAGGGAGGCGCGGAGGGGAATAGGCAGGGGGCAGGGGTTTTGGGGTGGGTAGTTGGGAGGCGCCATCGGCGGTGGTGGCACCATCGGCGGCGTCGTCGATTAGAATGGGGGAAAGGGGGAAAGGAGAGAGGCAGAGAGGCAGAGAGATAGAGAGAGGGATGGGCTGATCGGAGATGGAGCGGCCGAAGGGGCGGTGCAGGCGATGGCGCGAGAGGAGGAAGACGGTGACGATGAGGGAGATCGAGTAGGGAGGTAAGTGAGAGCTCGGGCAGTGCTTAAGGTAAAATATTAAAGTTTATGGTAAAAATGAAAATGAGTTGGGTTAAAAACCCAACTCGTTTGGCAGTGGGGCCCAACAAAAGTAGGGTAAATCGACTCGGTCGAGCAGTGAGGCTGCTCGATCCGGTCAGACACGAAAAAATAAATAGTTCAAGAGACTCCCTCATATGCTCAACCGAGTAGTACAATGCTCGGTCGAGCAGTTTATCACTCAGACCAAGCAGGATATGCTCGGGCCGTGCAGACAGAGTGATGATTTCTCCAATTCTCCAAGAGCCTACGCTGCTCGACCAAGCAGCGGACTGCTCGGTCGAGTAGACGTCTGCTCGGACCGAGCCAATGCTGCTCGGGCCGTGTAGACAGAATAATATTTTTCCTCTTTGTCCTCGTCCCTGCGTGCTCGACCGAGCAGTGTAGCTGCTCGGTCGAGTCACCTGTGTCTTCCTTTTGCTCCATTTTCTTTCGTTTTCTCTTCAAATCTGGTGCTCTCTTCCAGCTTCCTTCCGTTTAAAATGTCGATCTGCATGCCTCCTCATGTTCAACCTGTACAGAAGAAGGACTCATCAAATTTTTGTGGTTTTATAGTTTTACGTGGAATAAACAACGTTTTTGTTTGGTTTTCTCAAATAAATGAAGTGAAAATAAGAAATTGAAAAAGAAAATCCGAAATCTAAGAGATTGGGTTGCCTCCCAATAAGCGCTCGTTTTTAGTCATGAGCTCGACTCCCTTTGATTTATCAATTGTCGTTTGGTGCGCGTGGAATTCGTGCGTCGTTCTTTCCGATGATGCAATCCGATGGTATTTGGTATCCGCCTACTTCAAGTTTCTCCCTTGAGTAGCCTATGGCCTCCGGTTCTTCACGATTCAGAGAATGATTTAAGAGTTCCTCATCTAACACTCAGATTTAGGTGACGATCGCTTTGTGGTAGGTTGGGTCGCTGTTATCGTCGATACTTGTTCTCACGGGGTCCTTCATGACCCCCTCAAAAGTGAAATCTTCCACAGCTTCATCCTCCAGGAGCTCCAAATAGCTAGCACATTCTTCATGAGCACGCTCTCTCATTGGCTTCTGCAGCCTAAATTCAGCTTCGATGTTCCCCACGTTCAGCAAGAGAGTCCCTTCTCAGACATCAATCAAAACACCGGCCGTCGCCATGAAGGGGCAGCCAAGTATAAGCTGGGAGCTCCCTTCCTCGGGCATGTTCATGATGAGAAAGTCAATGGGAACACACAACCCAGGGGGTATCTGGAGAATGATATCCCTGGCTATGCCCACCGGGTAAGTAATCGCATGATCCGCAAGCTGGATGGACATATTTGTCGGCTCTAGTTCACTTCCAGTCTGCAATCGCTCAAATATAGTAAGGGGCATCAAACTGATGCTAGCCCCTAAATAAATCAAATCTCGGCTGCTGGGCATCCCTCCGATGGAGCACGGAATGATGAAGGTCCCCGGATCCAGTAGCTTTCGGGGGAGATGATTCTTTATAACGGAGGTGGAGTCCTCCATGAGCTTTATTTCTTCTGGATTCCTCTTCCTCGTGATCAGATCCTTTAAAAACTTGGCATAGATGGGGATCTCCATGATAGCATCCATGAACGGGATATTTAATTGGATCCCCTTTAGCAACTTCGTGAACTTGGAGTATTTCTTCTCCATCTTGGCCAAGGCCAACCTCTGTGGATATGGCAGGGGAGGCCGGCTAGCTTTGTCCTTTTTAGCATCAACAGGAGGCGGTGTTGTAGTAGGCGTGATGGATGGTGTATCCGCATTCTCCTCATCATTCGTAGGCTCTTCAGTGGCATCTTCTCTATCACTGTCAACAATGGCTTCTTCAGCAATAACTCTCTATTTGTTTACAACCGGGACCATGACGGGCTCAGTCACCCGTCCTCCACGTGTGGTGACAGAAACCACAGCATTCGCTTGGGCCCTTGGGTTTGTCTCTGGCTGCGAGGGTAACCTCCCCTGGTTCTTTAAAAGCTGGGACATCTGGCCCCTCAGTTCATCTAGTGAAGTATTTATGCTCTTGAACTGGGTGGAAGTGTCCTGGTTGAACCGGGCTTGACCACTCATAAAGGTCTCCAATGTTGCCTCCAGATTGGACCGAGACAGGTTTGGTGCATAGACCTGCTGAGGCGGTCGATTGAATTGATAACCCGACGGTCGGTAAGGCCCAGCTGGCCTAAACCCGTCATGTTGCTGACTCTGTTGCTGCCCATGTTGTTGCTGAAGAGGGGGTGGCGGTCTTTGAAATTGTGGAGGTTGCGGCCCTCCACTTGGATTCCCATAAGAGAATCCTGGATGATTCCGAGCAGCCGGATGTTGCCATTGATTTCGTCCCTCTCCCTGGACGTATTGCACAGATTCTGACAATTTAGCACCATCATAATGTGCCTCACTAGGAATATAACCATGATCTGAATAATCCTCTACAGGATGATAAGTAGATGTGCTGGGTGATGCAGAGG
Source organism: Scilla litardierei (assembly GCA_030789695.1). Classification (NCBI taxonomy): domain Eukaryota; kingdom Viridiplantae; phylum Streptophyta; class Magnoliopsida; order Asparagales; family Asparagaceae; genus Scilla; species Scilla litardierei. Next base: position 138,888,709 of record CM061141.1, read on the forward strand.
TGGAATCCAGCCGCTGTTCAATTCTGGCCACCTGTTTGCATAAAGTATCGATGTGAGAGTCCAGATGGCTGGCAGCTTTGACCTCAGGATTCCGGGTCACAATAGTTCTTTCTTCACTCCATTGCTGATTGTTAGCTGCCATATGCTCCAGCAAGTCTATAGCTTCTTCAGGAGACTTATCGAGTAAGGTGCCTTGCACCGCAGCATCTATAATCATCTTGGTGCTGGATTGCAACCGGTTGTAAAAACTCTGCACCAAATCCCATGGCTGGATCACGTGGTGAGGGCATTGATGCTGGAGGTCCTTGAACCTCTCACATGCCTCATAAAGTGACTCTTGTGGGAGATGTTTGAAATTCGAGATTGCTCCCCGGATCTGCACCGTCTTCGAGGGTGGATAGAATTTATCCACAAAGGTGAGTGCCAGCTTCTCCCATGTGGTGAAATGGTTGGGAGGATGGGCCCGTAGCCAGTACGAGGCTTTATCCCTCAGAGTGAATGGGAAAAGCCGCAGCTTGACAGCATCGTCACTCATATCTTTCACCTTGAAAGTGTCACACTTTGCAAGGAAGGTATCAATGTGGTGGTTGGGGTTATCGTGAGGATGCCCGTGAAAAGGATCCTGCTGCATCAAATTAATGAGCCCTGTTTTCAGCTCGAAGCTTGCCGCCGCCAGTTGCGGTTTAAGGATAGATGAGTTGTTTCCATATGTCGGCTTCATATGGTCCCTGATGGACCCGGTGCGAGGAGGAGGAGTATTGTTGTCTGCCATCTGGACAGAGGGAGATGGATTTCTACTAGAGGCCCTCAAAGCCCTTGTTGTTTTATCGATCTCAAGATCGAATAACAATTCTCTAGTAGATGCCCCAAAACGAGTGTTCATGCACCAAAACAACTAGACAAATACCATCAGTAGCATGGTAATAAATAAAAGAATAAAAATGATGGAGAGATAAGGGATGATTAGAGTTGCTAGCAAACTTCTAAAAATAAAAATAAACTGAGACAACACTATCGACGTCCCCGATAATGGTGCCAAAAACTTGACGCACCCGAAACCTATACCTAGATTCCACCCGGCAGTGTCACGATCGCCAGGCATGGTATGGCCCCTAGGTGTCAATTCCGGGCTCTATCCACAAGCGGGCAATGTCAAATTGTAGAATAAAAGATATCGAATCCCACAGGGACGGTGATAGTGTATTTGGGTTCTCAGTTTACTTCTATATCTCGAAGTGAGATAGCTATCGGGTTGAGAGAATTAGTTGTTGTGTTGTTGTTGTTTTAACGATAAAAAGGACTAGGGCGTTAGGGATCACTGCTAAGATCGTCGGGGATCGACGTTGGAATAGAATCCTTACATTGCATTAGAGTTAGGGGACTAATCTCCCAATTCTTACCACTCTCATGAGTTAGAATTACGAGGCATTTCGGTGGCTCTCTTTGACGCAATAGCAGTAGCTGTCAACGTAGCGATTTAGTTCGTCAGGGGATCCCCTCAAGGCACGAGCCGCGAATGGTCACGAGCCATGGTTGGATCCACCAATTTCCCTATTCGAATCCTAAGGATACCCCTTAAGCACATCAATTTCACAGACCGTGGGCATGATCTCAGTACGGTTTATCCTAGGGATTCGGTAAGATCG